>JARYHS010009186.1:166348230-166435393 GCA_031002005.1 Vandiemenella viatica
CTATCTAATACCTACTCCTTATTATCATCATATCATATCATTTTATTCACCATTAGTCAATACAATATTGAAATAGGCTTCGTCATATACGTACTATAATTATATATACATGTTAATACAACTGATAATATAAGATAAATAAAGTAACTAAATATATATTACATCAAATAATTCCTCTGTTTTATAAGGAAGGTCGGTAGTGCAGGTTTCAGGTAGATTCCTGCATACCAGAAGATGTTGTGGGTCCTGCAGCTCACCACGTTCACATAGTTCATTTTTAGTAGTGTAACCCCATTTTTTGATATTAGATCTGCATTGGAACACTTCAGTTCTTAATATATTTAGTGTCTTCCAATGGCATATGGCTGATTACACCCCGTGGCCAGTGCCTCATTGATATTCCTCCAGTGCCCTTCAGGCAACGAATTTCGCTATAGTTCTACATGGCGTGCTCCAGCTAAAGATGTTATGGCTGTAGTTGACTGTAAGAAGCTCTTTCTTGACTTTAGCCTTGCGGGTTGAGGTTCATGTCCAAACAAAGGGTGTCTGAGGTCTGTTTCCTGTTTCCTCTTCCTCCATCTCTGCAGCTGTTTTCCTTCGAATGTCAGGTGGTGCTATACCCATGATTTGGTGTATTTTGCTGACAAGAGTTGGTTTCAGGCAACCTGTTACAATGCGGCCAGTATCATTCAGTGCTATATCATCACTCCTATCATGTGAAGAGTTTTGTCAAACTGGTACTGAGTATTCTGCTGCAGAGAAACTGAGTTCCAGGCCAGATGTACAAAGCACATTTGGCTGTGCTCCCCAGTAGGTAATTGTAAGTTTTTGGATGACGTTGTTCCGGGCGGATACTTTGAGTTTCAGATCCTCACAATGGGCTTTGAATGTAAGAGAGCAATCAAGCTTTATGCCCAGATATTTTGGAGTATCACAATAGAATAGTTGTCCCTTCCATTTGATGTTCAACTTCCTTCTGGCTTCTCTGTTTCTCAGGTGGAATGCACAGACCTTCGTTTTTTGAGGGTTGGGCTTCAAGTGATTAGCATCATAATACTTGGCCATACCCTATTGTCAGCTTCACCTCCACTGCCTCAAAGGTTGTGCCTTGAGCTGCAATTGCTGTGTCATCAGCATAAATGAATACTCTTGTTCCAGGAATAATTGGTTGGTCATTTGTATATATGTTGAACAAGAGTGGGACCAACACACTACCTTAAGGGAAACATTCTCCTCTGAGTTCTTCAACGACTCTTCTTATTGTGGAGGGTGACGTAAAACCACCAGGACAAATTTAAAACTAAATGGTTTTTTTCAAAGCCAGCTCTTTCGATTATATCGATAAACAATGAAGGTATATCACCAGAGAAAGAGGCCCTTCTTATAATTCCCAGCAGTTCCTGCATTTGGTACACAAAATGTGGTTCCTGTACTGTCCATACTCGAGCAATAGTCTGACCAAGGTTTTGTTTTCAAATTTCTTTATTTTAGAAGCCATCAGAAGACAAGAGCTGGGTGAAGAGAATATTAGTATATGACACGTATATTAGCTGTCAGATCTGGATGGATGTTGGTAAATAAATTAGGAGCAGCGTTTGGAAGAAATGACGTGACATGATTACAAACTATACCATTTAATTTCAAACTAAGGGATTGGGAAAATTTTATTGTTAAGCTAATGGAGTTTAAGATTGGAATAAATTGCTGAGGCAAATGCTGAACAATTTACATCAAATGCAGAAAGAATAAAAAATTGTAAAAGGTGGAAGTAGGTGAGAAGGGAAATTGCCGCTGGGGAACTTGCTCCATTACAATTGAATTAAAATTAACTAAGCAAAGAAATAGGTTGATAACATGATATCAAAAGAGGCGGAGATGAGAACAGGGGTTCCATAGTACCATTATGAGGCCATTACTGTTCATTATTCTAGTAAATGTTTCTCTTGTTGGTTCACAGTATACTGTATAACATGATTAAAATGAGAGGGATGTGTGCAGGACACCTACTTGATAAGTCAGTCCTGAATAAAGATTTAATTTAATTGAAATGGAGCACATGCTCTGGTGGCAATTTCCCTACACACCCAACTTCCCCCTATCCTACACTCACCTGCATTTGCCCTCTACAAATTTTAACTTTAAATTCTTTTAACATTTTCAGTAGGTTATTCATCATTCCCCTTGGTAATTCATTCCAATCCCTGACACCCTTACCTAAAAAAGAAAATCTTCCCACCCCCTTGTGCCTGAAATCGAGTGCCAGCTTGTGGTCATGGTCATCTTTTCCCTTCCATGAACTACTTTTCATACCTACTGCAATACACAGACAGAAAAATAAGGTTTTGTATCAAGCTCAGTGGGTGAACGGTAATGCTCAGCATGTCACTCAGCAGGATGCAGGTTCAAATCCCCATCCGGCCATCATGATTTCAGTTTTCTACGGTTTTCTGCAGTCATTCCAAGCAGATGCCTGAATGGCTCCTTCAAAAAGGCCATGGCAAAATTCCTTGTCCCCGTCTTAACCTTTCTCTAATGACCTCAGCATTGACAAAGTGTAAATCCACAACTAATCAAAATGTTTGTAGGCTATATGATTGTAAATTGGAGGGAGATGGAAGAGAGTAGATGTGCCAGGTAAATTAGGAAACTTGGATCCTTGCTTGGATAGCATGAAGCCCACATTATGGGTGTCAAGTACAGGTATTTAGAGGGATGCAAAATAGGACAGTTAGATTTGTTTGCAGAAGTTACCGCTGATTGCAATGATTATTTTGTTTGATAAAGCAGATTGTTTGGAGGTCATTGGAAACCAGGAAAGTGACTGAACAGTGTAGTGTTTGGACACATGTAGAGGATAGGGATGGGATGAGTATTGAGAGAAGAATTGTTAGTAGCTTGGAAAATGGAAAAGATGTCCATGACTCTTGTTCCAGGAATAATTGGTTGGTCATTTGTATATATGTTGAACAAGAGTGGGACCAACACACTACCCTAAGGGAAACATTCTCCTCTGAGTTCTTCAACGACTCTTCTTATTGTGGAGGGTGACGTAAAACCACCAGGACAAATTTAAAACTAAATGGTTTTTTTCAAAGCCAGCTCTTTCGATTATATCGATAAACAATGAAGGTATATCACCAGAGAAAGAGGCCCTTCTTATAATTCCCAGCAGTTCCTGCATTTGGTACACAAAATGTGGTTCCTGTACTGTCCATACTCGAGCAATAGTCTGACCAAGGTTTTGTTTTCAAATTTCTTTATTTTAGAAGCCATCAGAAGACAAGAGCTGGGTGAAGAGAATATTAGTATATGACACGTATATTAGCTGTCAGATCTGGATGGATGTTGGTAAATAAATTAGGAGCAGCGTTTGGAAGAAATGACGTGACATGATTACAAACTATACCATTTAATTTCAAACTAAGGGATTGGGAAAATTTTATTGTTAAGCTAATGGAGTTTAAGATTGGAATAAATTGCTGAGGCAAATGCTGAACAATTTACATCAAATGCAGAAAGAATAAAAAATTGTAAAAGGTGGAAGTAGGTGAGAAGGGAAATTGCCGCTGGGGAACTTGCTCCATTACAATTGAATTAAAATTAACTAAGCAAAGAAATAGGTTGATAACATGATATCAAAAGAGGCGGAGATGAGAACAGGGGTTCCATAGTACCATTATGAGGCCATTACTGTTCATTATTCTAGTAAATGTTTCTCTTGTTGGTTCACAGTATACTGTATAACATGATTAAAATGAGAGGGATGTGTGCAGGACACCTACTTGATAAGTCAGTCCTGAATAAAGATTTAATTTAATTGAAATGGAGCACATGCTCTGGTGGCAATTTCCCTACACACCCAACTTCCCCCTATCCTACACTCACCTGCATTTGCCCTCTACAAATTTTAACTTTAAATTCTTTTAACATTTTCAGTAGGTTATTCATCATTCCCCTTGGTAATTCATTCCAATCCCTGACACCCTTACCTAAAAAAGAAAATCTTCCCACCCCCTTGTGCCTGAAATCGAGTGCCAGCTTGTGGTCATGGTCATCTTTTCCCTTCCATGAACTACTTTTCATACCTACTGCAATACACAGACAGAAAAATAAGGTTTTGTATCAAGCTCAGTGGGTGAACGGTAATGCTCAGCATGTCACTCAGCAGGATGCAGGTTCAAATCCCCATCCGGCCATCATGATTTCAGTTTTCTACGGTTTTCTGCAGTCATTCCAAGCAGATGCCTGAATGGCTCCTTCAAAAAGGCCATGGCAAAATTCCTTGTCCCCGTCTTCACCTTTCTCTAATGACCTCAGCATTGACAAAGTGTAAATCCACAACTAATCAAAATGTTTGTAGGCTATATGATTGTAAATTGGAGGGAGATGGAAGAGAGTAGATGTGCCAGGTAAATTAGGAAACTTGGATCCTTGCTTGGATAGCATGAAGCCCACATTATGGGTGTCAAGTACAGGTATTTAGAGGGATGCAAAATAGGACAGTTAGATTTGTTTGCAGAAGTTACCGCTGATTGCAATGATTATTTTGTTTGATAAAGCAGATTGTTTGGAGGTCATTGGAAACCAGGAAAGTGACTGAACAGTGTAGTGTTTGGACACATGTAGAGGATAGGGATGGGATGAGTATTGAGAGAAGAATTGTTAGTAGCTTGGAAAATGGAAAAGATGTCCATGACCATAAAATTTTAGGCTTAAATTAATTGAAAAGTTTTCATTTTTTTAGGTGACTCAGGAATTCGATACAATTATCAAGAAATGTGTCAAACAATTAATTTTCAACAAAATTTGTGTAGTGCAAAATTAGATATGAAGGGTAATTCCCTCCTGGGACATATGCTATAATGTGATTAACAATAATAGAGAAAACCTATATTGCAAATTAGATAAGAATGGTTTAGTGACCTACATTTGGTTCTAAGTATTAAAGAATTAATAACTGATGCTGAAAAGTCACCTTGCTAATGTGGTTCACACTGTGTTTAAAGACTAATTTTTAGTTGATCTGTTTTCTGATGTGAGATAGTTTTGAAGTCATTATGAAGTATATCTGTTGATACCATGGTTAGAAAAGTTTTAGGCAATCTGACAATTTTCAGTGTAGCTCGTCTGCAAGCCATTTTTTTTTGTGGTATATTTAGTTCATTGTATCCTTTACAAATAGGCATTAATATTCCAGCAAATGAATTCTTGGAAAATTTGTAAATGTCCAAATTTTCTTTTAATTTGTTATCTGACTAAGAGTGTAAATTTTCTGTAAATTTAATTATAACACAATCACATAAATACTGAACCAAATGAATAACTTGAATTATAATTGCTTTTCCATTTTCATCAGGTACCTTCGGCATGTGCAGTTACTCAAGAAAGTACAAAGGAGACCAGTAATGGACTTTATAAAAATGGTGGTTGGAAAGCAGATATATGGTAAGCTCATACTATGTCTGTGGTTGGGAAATAATCTGTGATGATAATGGCAAAACAGTTGTATTTAATGCTGACTCAGGTTAAATTTTTTGGACAAGGCCCTTCATTAGGGAGTAGGGTTTTACAAGGGATACAGCACTACAAGCAGTAAGCAGAGAAATTCAGTATTAAAATAGGTAGAAGTTTTACTCTCTGATTTACTAAAATGTTGCATGAATAATAGCCAAGCCAACTTTCTTCTTCGTCTACTTTTTTGCCAACACACAAACAGAAAGTGTTCTGTCCCCAGAGGTGAAATGAATATGCTCTGTATAGTGTAGACTTGGCTCAGAATAAGCTCTTATAAATTTTTGTCACTAAACAAGACTTGGGTCTGTTTTTACACTTTTTTTTAGATATTTCATTTTTTATGTGGATTGATTGTTTATTGTGAGTTCACCTTTCTTTAGTGGCTCTAATTTTTGCACACTGGCAACTGTTATCTGCACTGTCAAATATTCTTGCTAATCCTGCATTTTGAAAGACTGAATGACCCCCTGAGAAGGTACCAACAAAAAATATAGAAGAACACACACTCATTTCAATCATTGGGTATGCATTTGACCCATCCTGGGTGAGCGATGCCAGTTGACAGTAATTATTCACCTGCATTAGTGAATTGCAAGTATACCGTATTCCGATAACTTCCAAATGAAGTATAGAAAGAAAGTAATATTTAATATGTTATTAAAGCTTGCTGATCGCTATGCATAACAGAAATTCGAGCAGTATAGACATCCAGAGGAAAGCTATTAATGTACAATTATGCTCTGAAATGTATGTGGTTGACATGGAATAAACACAGGAAAAATCACCAATAGTGGACTTCTGATGATTTGGGGTGACACAATACATGTTTAAAAAGTTACATGCTATTAGGATTATGGATAGTAGTTCAGACTTATGATGACAGAATGTCATAGTCCATTAAAATTTCACTAATTTTCAAAGTAAGGAGGGGAATGAAGAAAACTTTTAACACATTAGTCAATCATCCAAACACCTATTTTTTATTCATTTATTTTGCAATATGTTAACTGTTTTAGAGAAATGTAAACTTGATTTCTATATACAATACAGTTTACCTTTGCACTTGTTATGTTCAGGAATTCCGCTAACAAATAAATTTCATTTTTGAATAAGAAGAAAATACTTTAAAAATCATTAAAATATACTTATTTCCATATTGTACATACTTTCATTTCTTTTTTTTCAACATAATTTCCATGCTTGTTGAAATATTTGTCATACCTTTCTACAAGTTTTTGAATTATGACATCAAACAAATCTGCGTGTGTGAAGAAACCGAATCCATGGCTGCAGTTATCACTTCTTTGTCTTTATTGAACCATTTTCCACCAAGGAACTCATTTTAGTATGGAAACAGGTAAAAATCACTGGTTCCTGTGTCTGGATTATAGGGTGAATAATGCTGCTGTTCCCATCCAAAGGCATGATTGGACCTTGCGTTTGCACAAAAACATGTGCATTGTCATGGAGCAACATAACACTGGAAGATTGTAGGCCATGTCACTGCAGTGACACACTGCAGTTTTCTGAAGGTTAATTGTAGTGCCTCTTGCCATAAAATCCACTTACTAAATCCGTTTCCTGTCCCAAAAGACAGTTGTAATTATCTTTCACGCTTAAATTGTCTGTTTGGCTAGTCCTTTGGTTGGCGCCGATTTGTACCACCATTCCATTGAGTGTCGCTTAGAATCAGGAGTCATGTGAGTAACTCATCTCCTGTAATGATGTGGGCAAAAAATCCATCTTCTTCCTGATGGTATCAAGTCAAAAACTACAAAGCACAGCCCAATCGTTTTGCTTTGTAATTCTCATAAAGTATTCCTGGAACCTGCTGACAACACCATTTTGGATAATTCAGTTTCTACAAAACAATGGTTTATGAAACTGACCTTGAAACATGTAGAAAAGTAGTTGATAACTTTGAAATTGTGAATTTTCAGTTCTCTTGAATTTTGATGTCCACATCAAGAACCAAACCTTAAGAAATCAGAGAAGGTCGGCCTGCTCATCATGCACATTAACTCATGTGTCCTTGAACGTTCTCACCCACTTTTGAACTTTACTATCACTCATAGCACTATCACCATACCATTCAAAAATCTGATAGTGAATTTCCACTGCTGTCAACTTTATTGCACTCAAAAATCAAATTACAGAATGAATCTTACAGTCAGTGGGCAAATCGGTTCTCCTAAACTTCTACAGCTCAGCACACAGATGATACAGTTGCAATGGCATCTAAACATGTGCAAAGCATGAGGGAGCAGATGCACATGCATACTGTGACGATTGTGTGTCATTTTCACTCTCATTCTCAAAAGGTCCTTATTTAGAAAATATCCCTTATAGGTACAATGGCTTTAATCCTTGAAACTAGCATTTGTTATTGTATTGCTGCCACACTATCCTCATGACCAACTGGATATCGGCTTTGATGTTGAATGTTTGTTGTAACCGCGTTGCAACAACAATCATAAGTATAATCTTTCAATGTAGCGGTAGTCTTGAGTTTCTTATAACTCTGAAACCTGCCATATTTGTCTATTTGTCCTGTATCTTTTTGATTGATTTGAAAATGTTCAACATGAATGTTTTTAAAACAAAACAATTATTGCAAGCTACTTTAGGCGTCAGTATCAATCTGCCTTCAGACATGACAGGTGTAAGTCAGTTCCGTTTTACTGTGTGGGTAATTTTTGGTGTTCTGTTGACTTCTTTTGTTGGGATATGCACAAATAACGTAATATTAAAGGCAAAATATTTTTTAATACAGCATTGTACCAAATTCTGAAAACTGTACTATAGTACAAATTAAAAATTTAAATCAATCAAATTCAAACTACTCTCAGTCGCAATTAATTCAGATTATCGATCCTCTAATGTGCACAAATTTTAGAATTTTGCTATTATTTGGAAGTAAAACTGTGTACAAAATTTGCATTTTTATTCAACAAAGGTAGGATGGTAGTAACAACAATACACACTTCAAAAACACAGAACTAAAATATTTCAGGGTATAACTTTCTTCAAGAAAATAGAACCTTGTGACTGAGGTCACGCTGGCTTCCACAGATAAGACCACCATATGAATGATGTCTACAGTCAGACTGAAGATGGTGGGAAAGGGGGGGGGGGGGTGAGGCGCCACAGCAGTATCAGGGGAAATGTTAATCACAGAAAGAAATTAATTGTAATAAAATCAAAAAGGAGCTTGCAAAAAATATTATGTAAAAAAGATGAAATATAAATAAAACACCATTTTGAAAATAAATTTTGAGATTTTAAATATATATAAATATAAATTATCTGTACTAGCTAGTGATGGATGTAACGGGGTGCAGAAGTTGAGTGTTATCTGAGATTGACACCCAGGATGTGGTTTCAGGGAGTAGTCTGACGGCTCTAAATGTGAAATAGTTATTAAGATTATGAGAATTGAGGGTGGTGTAGATTTTGGAAGTAAACTGTTAGTATGTGCATTTTGATGGATAATTACTTCATAGTGAGGCTAATGTAATGCAATGGAGGCAGGTGATATGTCTTTAAACGAACAATTCTTGTACATATATATTTTGGATCTCGCAAATGGCTGTGATGATTTGGATGAAAGTTCATATTTAGATAACGTTTTGTTTTTTAAGATTACCTAAACAGTTGTCTTCCCTGCAAAAACCCATTTCTACAAAATACGAACAATTTTTGCTCCTGGTATCTCAAAAACTGCTCTAACAACATCTCTTTGGTTTCAAGGAACTCATATATTTAAACGAACAATTCACGTATACAAACTGACCCATGCGAATATTTCGCACAATATCATGATCAATCACCGAATAGTGATATAAAAATGAGGAAATAAGTAAATACAAGTATTTATTAATGAAAGGTATTTTATTTTGAAGAGTAGTAATAAATATCAATGTCACTTTAAGAAGTCATTAACATTAAATACTACATAACTGCAAAATGCCGTTACTATTAAATACTACATATTTAATTGTAAAACATTTCAAATTAAATATTTTTAAAAATATTGGCTTTGTCAGAAGTCATTTTTTCAACCTTCTTTACATAACTTCTCTGAAAACAATATTAGCATTGTTGATTTTATGATCGTAATGAATCTACAAACTCGTGAAAAAGCCATATACATGTATCTATACAAAAAAAACAGGTTCTGATAAATATCCTGTGTTTTGAAGTGTCTGCCCTTGTTCTTTTTTTAATGTTCAAATTGTTTTCTTATGATTTAGAAAGGCAGGGTTGGTGGTGCGAGGTTAATGCGATGTAAGACCATAGTTTTGCTGGAGTGAATTAATTTAGCACTGATGATGTACTCGTCTAAGAGAATTACGACTAATCTTGCACCATTAATTAATCCCTGATTAGCATTACTATTTCTATTTAACATAGTAATAGCATTTTTCTTTAAAAGAAATTTATGAGGAGGTAAACCAGAGGATAACGGAAATTGCTCAAGCCATTTGGATGAAATTTCATTTGTAGATAATGATTTAATTTTGAAGCTTGTAATACAATTTTACAAAAAAAAAAAAAAAAAAAATAATGATAATAATAATAATTGTTTTTGGATTTGGTATTTTGGAAATGGCTCTAACCTCATCTCATAGGATTCAGGTACCAATAAGGCTACTGAGAAGTTAGTTAAGCTTATCTTTGCAGGGAACTGCCTATGATGCCTTCAAAATAACTTTTAACTTTAATCACACTTTACTCAAAATCTTGCATATTGAACATAAATCGAAAGATGCCGAGTGAAAATCGATCATCCAGGTACTGGTACATAAGATGACACATGGTACAGTTGACATTATGGTGAGGTAGGTTTTGTCGGTGGTAAGGTTACAACAGGTTGTAACAGGTCTGGGCAACAATGGCCCATAAAGAAGTCACTGAACAGACTTTGAGTTGGAGTTGGCCACTGCAAAACACTCTCACTTCATGGGGGTATCTGGGAGAGCAATCAGATGCCAACATTTTTTTAGTGATAATATCAAAGCTATGGTGCATTTGTTGTTATAACAACAACTCAGAATAAATGTATCTCATTCCGACCTTCAGTCAGCTATTGATAAAGCCACCAACATGAAAAGATGAAGAATACTGGTGAATGCATACCGCACATTTTGCAATGAGACCTATTACAAGTGGAGGAGTTGTAGAATGGATTAGGAGCATTAGAGGGTTGTTATTTTGTGCACCAGCATGTTTCTTAGGCTGGATAGCTTACCCAAGGTGATGTGGGATGTTGTGGGAATGATCATTACTGCTGGAGTGGTTCATTGAGACAAACCCTAGCTGGAGTCACTCCTATTCCATTCTGTTATTACTCATATAAAAATGAGTAAATAAAAGGATTTGCTCTGCCTCTGATTTTTCTTGTTTTATATTTTCAGTCATTCCTAAATATGAATATTGCTGATAGTAAAATGTGTTTGTTGTCATCCTGAAATAAATCTGTCATGAACTTCCAAATTAGCTCCTCACAATAATAACGCCTTTTCAACTTGACTCCACTCCTTCAGTACAACACTTACACATTCCTTCCAGATACATAGACCTGTAACGAATTGGGTGGCTCTTCTTTGGAACCTCTCTAATGCCACTATTAACTTTATTATTATTATTATTCATAAAGAACAATGATACAATTTTAATGTGGTTTAGAGTTTATAAGGCTAAGTTGTGAATCCCACATTAGGTAAACTCTTTTTGATTTGGATCTCACACAAAAGAACAATATTCCAAAGTCACACAAGTGCATTTTATACAATAGATTTTACTTCCAACATATGCTATTTTAAATTATGACCTAGAAACATAGCATATGGGTTTCTTTCCCATCTACCTTTTCAATATGTTTTTTTTTTTTTTTTTCAAATCACCCATCTTTGGGTTACGTCAGATTAATCACTTCTTGGATGCTTGCGTTTTCTTCTTCTCCCAGTATTTCTTCATTCTATCTGATCTCTTCCTTCTTTCCTCTTCTGATATTTGAATCGGTTTTCTGGTGTTTATCACAACTTGGAACCTTTTACTTTTGTCTTTGGTCACGGTCTTGGCTGTACCATTCTTTAACATCACTTCGGTAATCTGGAGTTCTCTCAGATCCTTTTCCACTTCCTTAAACCAGTTGGGCTTAGTCTTTTTTTATATAAAAGAAGTCAAAGATTTTTTTTGTTAGTCTGTTAGGATTCATTCGGAATATGTGTCCATAGAAATCAATCCTTTTTTTTCTCATGGTTTCCGAGAGTCTCTCAGACTTTGTGTAGAGGGCTTCGTAGAAAACTTGTTTGTTATTCTGGAATTTGGGACCCATGATCTTCCTCAAAATTTTCCTCTCTTTGATTTCCAATTTCTCCATTTGTCCTTTCCTCCCCATGACTAGTGTCTCTGCTGCATAGAGTGCTTCCGGCTTAATTACTGTGTTGTAATGTCTTATCTTTGTGTTCCAAAAGAGGCTTTTCTTATTGTAAGTGTTTTTGGTCTTCTGGAAGGCTAATTCCATTTTGGTCCTTCTCGCTTCCATTGTTTTACCTTCAAGGTTGTTCCATTCAATCCATTCCACCTAGGTACTTGAAACTCCTAACCACCTCTATTTTATGAGCTCCTACTCGGACTCTCGTAGGAGTGTCTGGTATATTTATCATAATTTTTTTTTTTTTTTTTTTTTTTCGAAAGAAATCTTAAGTCCTAACTTCCCTGCCTGCTCTGGTAATTCGGCGAATTGTTCTTTGGCTTCCTCCCATGTGTTCTGCGAGCATCGCCATATCATCAGCGAATGCCAAACACTTATTCGTAACTCCTTTATTTTTTGTTCCAAGTCTAATTCCTCCTCTGGTTCTTGCATTCCATTCTCTCACAACTTTTTTGAGTGCACAATTGAACAACAGGGGGGAGAGGCCATCCCCTTGCCGGACCCCTGTTCTGATCTCAAAAGGTTCTGACAGTTCACCCATGAATCTAACTTTTGAGGTCGTATTTGTGAGGGTTTCTTTGATGATATTCAGGGTTTTCCTGTCCAAGCCAAATTCCTCCAAAATATTGAATGGAATTGTAAGCTTTTTGGAAGTCCACAAAAGTCACTATATATGGTTTCGCCCTCTGCTTCTGGTATGCTAAAATGTTTCTGAGGTTTAGGATCTGTTCAGGGCAAGACCTTCCTTTCCTGAACCTTGCTTGATACTCCCCGATTTGGCAGTCCAACTAGGATTCTGCTCGTTCAAGTAATGCTCTGGACAATATCTTATAGGTCACGTCCACCAGAGAAATCCCTCTGTAGTTGTTCAGATCAGATTTAGAGCCTCTTTTGTGTAGAGGGTGTATCAGGGCCATTTTCCATTCCTCTGGAATCACTTCTTTCTTCCATATCTCCTCAAAAAATTTCTGGAGTGAGATAATTGCATTTTTGCTAGCATATTTCCATAATTCGGCTGTTATCTGATTTTCCCCTGATGCCTTAAAATTTTCCATGTGAGTCAGAATTGTCTGGATCTCACTTATAGATGGGGGTTTAGAGTCAGGGTTGGTGGAAGACTTCTTTCCTTCATTGAAAACCATCTTTTCGAGTTGTTCTTCGCAATTTAGGAGTTCCTTGAAATAGTCTGCCAGTATCTTGCAGTTGCCCCTATTACTATATGCCATGTTCCCTTTTTTATCCTGAAGTTGGAGGGTTGGGGGGTTGTATTTATTGAGCTTCTCTCTGAAGATCCGATAATAGTTTCTCATGTTGTTTTTAGTAAAGTCGTCATTAATCTTACTGAGTATCTGGTCTTCTTGAACCTTCTTTACTTTCTTGATCTCCTTGGACACCATCCTCCTAGTTTCCACAAAGTGCTGCCAGGAACTTTTGTCCTTTTTGGTTTGACAGATGTGCCACACCTTCTTTCTCAGATCAAGTAGTCTATCACACTCCTCGTTCCACCACCTGTGCTTCTGAATCCTGGAGACAGGAGCAAACTCTTCTGCCTTAATTATAAGACTCTTCTCCAACTGTTTCCAGCCCGGCCTTCTAGTTTGCTGGTTAACTGACTCCATTCTTCCTTCTTCTCCTTTATTTTCTCTGGATCATATCTCCTTCGTGCACGGTTTTTCCTCTGACAGTTACTCTTAGGGATGATCTTAAATTTCACTTTAGATAGGTAGTGGTCCGAGTCGAGGTTGGCCCCTCTGAGAACCCTAACATTTTGGATTTCTTTATGAAATTTCCGCTTTACCGCAACATGATCTAACTGGAACTCTCCCAATAGAGGGTTAGGTGATATCCACGTCTTCTGCTTTCTTGGCAATTTCTTAAAGCTAGTTGACTTCAGGATCAAATTGTGTGCCTGACATAATTCAATTAGCCTGATACCATTTTGGTTCGTTCTCTTGTGTGCTGGGTAACACCCTACTATATGCCTGAACTTTTTCTCTCTCCCCACCTGGGCGTTGAAATCCCTTAGAAGGATGACATTATGTTTATCAGGGATCTTCTGAATCGTGTCATCAAGTTTTATCCAGAATAGTTCCACCTTCTCCTTATTCTTTTTGTTGTCAATGTTTGTAGGGGCATGAACATTCACAATTGTATACACTTTGTTGGTCGACTTAAACGTGAGTGCAGATAACCTTTCGGAGGTAGACTCGAAGCTTGTAATGGAGTCTAATATTTTCTTGTCAATTACGAAACCTGTTCCAAGGTGGGGAACATTTTTCATAACTCTTGTCCCCGTCTTCCCCTTAAGTATCCTTAATCCTCCCGATTCAAAGCTGTCCTCATCCAAAAATCTAGTCTCTTGCACAGCAGTAATGATAATTCTATGTTCATTTAATGGGTCTGTTAGAGTCTTAAGTTTTCCTACTTTCAGAAGTGAATTTGCATTAAAAGTTGCTAAGTAGCTTGTCTTTCTGTATTTTATTTTGTTTGAGGTTCCAAGACGCTCCGACTCATCTTTGCGTGATGTTGCAGACTCCCCAGAATCCGAATGTCTGCTTGCACACTTACGTGCGGTGGATTGACCACCTGGGGTAATTAGTTTTACATCACACCTTTCCATGATTGATAACTCAATGAGTATTGTGGGTGACTTCTAGAGCCACCTTTCTTACAACCGAGGTTGTTAGCCCCGGAGGATTTTTAACAGCCACCCCTTACATGGAGACAGACGCTGACCAAAAGCCGCCCAATATGAGAACAGTCACTTTTGGATATTGATTTGTTTTTTAATTCATGGTTGACTCCACTAGGCTCTTCTGCTCTCTCTGCCATTGAGAATCAAATTCCTCTTCCGCCTTTGAGACCGTTGACCAGTTTTCACCTAGTAACCCTAGGCAGGGGCCCTTACAGGGTGCTACCATCCGGAGCCAGATGGACCCAGGTTTTTTCAACGAGATGTTACTCCTCCCCCTCCTCCTTCCTCCTCTCTTTGAGATGAGGCTCCGGGCTTGGGACCGGCAATGGTGGAGTTCTCAATATGTTTATTCTATAACAAATTATTATGAATTATTACCCCTGAATATGTAATGTTATTTGAAGTACTGAATACTATGACATTAATTGCATAGTAAGAACTAAATGGTGACAAGTTTTACTTATACGAATAACTTGACACTTTTTAGTGTTTAATTTCAGCTGCCAGTTTTTGCACCAGGCTATTATTTTCCCGACATTGATTTATTGTAAAGTGCAGTCATTTGGATTTTTTGTTGTTGTAATTAATAGAAACAACATTAAGTAATTCATACATTCAATCCCTCAATTTTCTCATTACAAAACTCCTTTGTGAGTGATTGAATTGTCCTAAAGAAAGATGATTTTATTTCATTTTTTATTTTGTACTCCAGATGTATTTTCATGAGTTTTTTCATTTGATTGACCTGTGGACATGGTCATCAATAAAAAGAATACATTTAAAATATCAGAGGATATTGACCATGTATTTCTGGTGAGTGAAACCATCTTTGTCTTTTTTGGTGCAGTGCCTCTGGTTTCCATTCATTATTTTGATAGCTGCTTCATATCTGGCTAGCGATGGTAGATCCATAGTATCAAAGTGATGAACAAATTTATAGGATACTTTTTAAATGATGTAAACTTTGTTAGTAAATCCATTTTCACTTTTGTTCCTAGGTAGTATGTGATTAACATCATGTATAATGCTTTGCTATATTTATTACTTGATTTAAAATATACTCTAAACTTTTCTTTAAGTTGTGGGCTTAGTTGTATTATATACTTTCAATTTCCAATCCATATTGTGTATCTTATCAATGTTTTAATATGCGATTGCAGTTTTTGTTGCTCCTCCTTCATTTGGATCATTTTCAGATGTATAGTTACACTTAAATTCAGCCATCCATTTTTCACAATTGAGAATGAAGGAGGTGACTCCCTATAAATCTTTAACAAATTTGGATTATTTTCCATCTGCGGTGAATGAATCAAAATCAAGATTTATTTGATAGCATACTATTCCATTTTGCCTATTTTAATGAAACACAATACAGTAACTTTAAAAAGCTGTATTAAAAAAACTACTTCACATTCAAGCTGAAATAGGTGTTCAATATTACGACATGTATCAATATCAACAAAAAGTGAAGCCTGGTATGTCACATTATAATCCATTCCCATAGACAATGCCTGTGGAGTTTCTTGAAGGAATGCTTTATATTGATAGGTTTTAGGAGAAAAATTATTCTTATTAACTGAAAAAAGGCCTAATGTAAATATGGTTACATAGGAGGAGACTTGTTGGGGAGTAATCATAGATAAATGTTAAGAAATGAATGACATTTAAGAAAATTCATGGTTATGTTCTCATGTAGCAATGTATCCAAAACTTTTTTTAAAGTAAGTGATAAATATTTTTAACATTAGCTATTTTCTCTTCATCTAATAAATTGTCTATAAACAGTAGTTTCATTTTTTAGTGTTTATTGTGATTGCATACATTCAGCAATGGCAACCTGATTGATTCTTTCACTAATGTTATATTTGTTTCCATTTGTGTCTCTTTGCTTTCTCAGGGGTACCCCTTGGTGGAATAGGATGTGGGACAATTGGGCGTGGTTTCAGAGGAGAATTCTGCCGTTATCAGTTGAAACCTGGAATTTATGAATACAACATAATTCCTGGAAATCAGTTCATTGCCACTATTCAGAATTCAAGAAGGAAGACAGTGTATCAACAGGTGTTAACAGCATGTCAGTAAGTGATAACAGAATCTAAAATAGCAGTTAAATCTTGTTATTCATTCATTTTGTAAATATTTTTAACTCAGAAATATTAAGAATTGATAGCAGTTTTAATGGATTTAATAAGAAACAGAAAGGTTTCTTAAGCTGAAATTATTATGTTTACTGATATTACATTGCACGAAAAGGAAAAGAAATAAATTACAGAGGAATCAACTCAGGTTATAGAATCTTCTCCAGAATTCTAGATTGTGACTGTCACATGAAGCATATCATCAACAATGTCTCAGCATTATCTGTTCACCTACAGCTGGTGTACTTGGAACAAAGTAGTGTGAAATCACTCAAGGCCATCACTGCTTTTCACAAGATCTTGCGAGATTTCCCTGATCTCACACAACCACTTGGAACGCCAAGAGAAATAAAGCATTGCACAGTACATTTCACCTATGCCTGTACTACCTGTTTCATGCCATTGCGTCACTCTGGTCCATTTCCAGGTTACAAAGTAGGCATTTGAAGCAATGATCCTCGAATGTCCAGCACATTGCGCAGATGGACCATGGTCTTCACCCCTCCACCTGGTGCCAAAGAAAGATAATGGTGGGTGCTCTGTGGGGACTATCAAGCCCTTGATACACGGACAATCCCAGACAGATACATAACCTGACATCTCCATGATCTTAGCTACCAATTTCATGGATTCACTGTCTTTTCTGTCATGATCTGGTCAACGTGTACACTCAGATTATTGTGAATCCAGGTGACATCCCAAAGACAGTAATAATAACACCATTTACACTATTTATGTTTCCGTTCATGACATTTGAGTAGCAGGATACTGGTCAGACCTTTCAGAGGTTCATCAGTGAAGTATTGTGAAGTTATTTAGATGACACAGTTGTTTTCTCTAAGGGGTCTGAAGAATTTGAACGCCGCCTGCGATCCCTCTTCCGACAACTGTCAGTTTACAGGATCTTTGCCAACACTTGTAAGTGTTAGTTTTTTGGGATAAAAAGCCTCTGCTGACAGCAACTGATGGCTACCAGGTTGAATCAATGCCCCGAAAAACTTTGGTCTTCTGAGGACATCCTGCTATCTCAGATGCTTCTTGGAATTGGTAAATTCCTACCTTCAGCAGCAGATTAACAGGAATCTCTCCATGCAGCCTATTTAGGTTATAACCCACAAGCTGGATGCCACAGCTGGAAAATACATTTAATGGTTGTAAAACCATCCTAGCCCGATCAATACTCCTAATTCATCCAGATTCCAAAGCACTGCTGGGATTGATACTTCCATCATAGCCATAGAGGTGTGTATACAACAGTTGCAAATGGCATGTGGCAGCCTATAACTATATTCTCTCAGAAGCTTTTGCTGAAACAAGTGGAGAGGTGAATTATTACAAGGGTTATTCGCAATCTATGAAGCTGTCCAACATTTCTGGCATATCTTTGAAGTTGATCAGTTCACCATCTACACCAATCATTGGCCATTTACAAATGCATTACAACAAAGCTGCAATGAATTCCCACCTGTGCAACTGAATCAATTGTTATTCATTGCCAAGTTCACCACCAGTATTGAACGTGCTGAAGGTTCTTCCAATGTAGACACATATACACTGTCCTGTATCATATCAATGGAATTTCAAACAGAACTTCGAATTCCTCTGCAGTGGCAGACACTCTGCTCTCTCATCAATAATGATTCATTATTTTGCTTGGAGCAAGTTCCAGTCCCTAGGATTACCATCATCCATTTCTGTGACACCTCAACAGGAAATTCTACACCCTTCATCATCATATCTTAACAAAGACTAGCCTTTTTGACAGTTCATGGTTTGTGCCATCTTGGCTCCAGAGCTACTGTTCATTTGGTATCAGGCCATGACAAAAGACTGACACATGTTGGTTCGAGCCTGTCAGGATTGTCACTGCATGAAAGTTACATGCCACAAAAACTTATTTACCAGTTATATTGCGTTACTTGTGTTTATGATTTTTGTGTTCCATTTTCCCAGCATCCGTCATCTGTTGCAAAAGGGGAGGGGGAACCACAACCATCATCTAAGGTAAGTGGTGGTTTATTTCCCTATCCTCATTTGTAATTCCTATAAAGATATATATGACAAAATAAAAAGGCTACTTCTACATATTATGTATGTTATTCTGCTTTGTGGTCTCCATCATACCTTATATTTGCTTCATTTAGCATTCTTATCAAGACTTATTTCCTTGTATATCTTATTCTAGAGCCCACTTTAGGAATGTTGGAAGCTAACATGCCAGCAGCAGGGTCACATTTAGGATCTGTGGGCCCCTTAGGATCGGAAGGCTTCTAGGCTATAACTGTGGTGCGGGCCATTTTATATATACATAAATACAGGCCCATCCCCACCCCCCAGCCTGCAAGACAGCCCCAAGGTTCGTTTCCTTGCAACAGATCCCACTCCAAATTATGCAGTATGCACTCGCCTTCCACCACCTTTACCAACCCGGTAACTGGGGAAAGCTTCTCCATCACAGGACTTACCACGTGTGTATCCTCCTACCTTATATATCAACTCACCTGCAACCATTGCCCAGCCTCCTACATTGGTATGACAACAAATCCACTTGCCATCAGAATGAATGGACACAGACAATCGGTATTCACCCAGAACCCTGATCACCCTGTATCTGATCATGCCACCACTCATAGCACCAACAATCTTAACACATGTTTTGTGGTCCATGCCATCAGAGTCCTCTCGGACAAAAGCATCATTTTGGAACTCAGAAGGTGGGAACTGGCTTATCAGTACCAACTGGGCACCAGACAAAAACCAGGATTAAATTTAAGATAGCACCAATTTTCCTCCCACCCATCCCCCTCACCTCCTACCTTTTCCCACAGAACCATTGCTCACCAGAGCCTATCTTTTTGTAGTTTGTAACTTTGAACTTTGCTTAACTTTAAATTTCCATTTTTTTAAAATTTCACATATTTTTCAGTTTTTTGAACATACATCCATTACTTTATAGGAAATTTAAGACCATTGGCTGTCGCCTACCACGCTTCCACAATGGGTCCCTATGGACAGGTTTATTTGTTATCCATTTATTCGTATTTTCTAGCTTATGCCTTCTTACCCCACCCTTACTCCCCGCCATGCTGTTGTTTTTTTACACCCCACCATGAGCTACCGGCCTTGTGGGCTCACTCAGTTGGCTGCCAGCCTCCAACATGCAGCCATCTCACTACTACGTAAGAAGAGCCACAGGCTCGAAAATTATTACTCCATGTGTGTACATGTTTTTTTCGTGTATCGACGCCGCATGAATCCTCATCTATGGTAAGCAGTGGTTTTTCTCCTATCCAAATGTTCAATATATCCGCTTTCAGCGCATTTGTTTCCTAATAATATATATATATATATATAAATTAATAAACATTTTAATGCAAAATATTGGATAGTATAATGATAGTAAATATATACGATAACTTACTCAAGAAACAAAAGTTTGAAACATGCTTTTTGTATCATTTCCGATACTGAAGTCAACTAGGTTAGGAAGTGATGCTCCAACATTCAATTTTTCTACTGATGACCAATAGATAAGGTGCTGTTTATTGTAGTTGGGCTCTTGCAACCAAACGCCCTCAGCAAAAGCCTGAAAAGTTTTTATAACAATATGAAAAAGTACAATAAGAGATGGTTAAAATCACCAAAGCACGCAATAGAGAAGATTGAAAATAAACAGCGACTAAACTGTTTTTAGACAGCACTCCACTAATCAGAGCCTTTGTCCGCTACACCAAGCAATCGAGATTCCTGAGTGCTGAAATAAAGTTTTAAAACAAATAAAAAATCATTTAAAATGACAAATTAAATAAAAACAGATTAAAAATAGAATTAATACTGAATTCTAAATATACCTACTTCAATTATAACCAAATGTATTTTTTTTTTATAAATACTTAGTTTCAAACAAAACATTAAAACATAGACATTCACATGTTTCTCGCTGTTTATATCGTATACAAAATGAATTTATTTTACCTAACCTTCTGTACATGAAGGCTAGAGAATTTTAGTTCATACTGCAGCTGCATGACAGTGTCTTCAGTCTACATTCATATGCCCTGACCACAGTATACAAGGGTTATAAGTTGCAAAGTTGTTACTTTTCGGTCTGAGTGCATTGAAATGTTATTTTACAGAACATCAGCACTTCAAACGATTGAACTGCGCATACGTGAGCATTGTTTTCAGTTTTTTCAAGCATTTCAGAACTTTTGATGATAAAATCGTTTCGGAAATAGGTTACTTTCTTTGCCCATGTTTGATTTTCTTCTCTTTTTTGCATGTGGTATGGGCTTCTTTGTGATGCAGACCCCTAGGCTACAGCCTAGGTAGTCTATGCCTAAGTGTGGCCTTGGCCAGCAGGACCAACCTCAAACCAATATCACAAATGCCTAAAGTATATTTCGACATTTAGCTGACGGTGTGCAAGAGTGTACCATAATCATCATATCATACTTATACAGCCATTGAGCTTTACAGTATGAAAGAAGCTTTGGTAGTGGAAGCAGAGGTTTTATATTGAATAAACTTTTGTTATATACCAATTTTTGCAATCTGTGTGTAGAATAAAGTTTGGGTTTAAAAGAAACAGATCATATTGTTACCATTTCAGCAACAAACAAAGATAATGTTTAAAAATAAGTTGTGAATATGTTGTGTGCAAATGGATTTAATTGCCAGTGACAAATTTTCAGGAAGCCAGAAGGATATCTAGATGCATGGAACTGGAATTTCAATGGCAGTGATGCAAAATATTGTGCCCTATATCCTCGATCATGGACTGAGTTCAACATTAAAGACCAAAATATGCAGCTTACATGTAGACAAATTTCACCTGTCATTCCACACAACTATAAGGTAAATATTTGTGAGAATTGAGAGGTAGCCAAAGGTGGAAGGAAAATATGTATCATGGTAAAGTTTTGAGGGTGGTTAAATATACTTTGAAAAAACTCATTAGCAATGGACTAGAGGAAATACTGTGAGGTGATATTGACTTGACAAAGGATGGTAAAATACACCCACAACTCATCAAAGTTGAAGGGAGGAGGGCAGAAGCAACAAAAAACACTACACAAACACAAAAAGTACACTACTTCAGGCTATGAAGAAGGACAGAGTGGAGTTTTTTTTTCCTGCTGTCCTTCTCCCTTCAACTTTGGTGAGCGGTTGGTATATTTTACTTTTTCTTATATATAAATAAAACATTTTTATGGGAGAATAGCCACCACTTACCAAGGTTGAAGATTTTTGTGGCATCAAATATTTATTCACTTTATATCATCTTTATTTGCTATAAATCTATATGTATGTAGGCTTCACACTATACTATTATCTTCACAACATCGGATTTTTGCACTGAGTTTTTATTTTGCAATAAATAATAGGATCATCAGCAAATAATCTTATTTTCCCTTCCATTATGGCACATTCTACATCTACATCTATACTCTGCAAATCACAAATACTGTGGGTGGCAGAGGATGCTAAGCACCAATCCTAATTCTGTGCATTCCAATCCCAAACAGATCGAGGAAAGAAGGAATACATAAATGAATCAGTACGGCATCTTATTTCTCTAATCTTATCCCTCCTGTCATTGCGACCTAAATAGGTTGGCGGAAGAAGTGTTTCGTTGCACTCGTAACTTAAAGATTTTCGCATATTCTCCAGCAAATTCAAACGAAAACGGTATCGTCTGTCCGCCAAACAATCCCAGCCCAACCCATGAATCAGCTCTGTGACACTTATGTAAGGACTGTAACTAGCAGTCACGAATCGAGGGGCTCTCCTCTGTACCCTCTCCAATGTGTCAATCAATCCCTTGAGATACGGATCCCAAATTCCACAACAGTATTCCAAATGCTGACGCACCAGTGTTTTGTACGATATTTCCTTTGTATGAGCATTACAACTTCTCAAAATACGTCCTATGAATCGTAGTTTGGAATTAGCTATGCCTACAACGGAAGTTATGTGCAAGTCCCATTTCATGTTGCTTTGTACTGTTATGCCTAGATACTTCAGGGAATCCACAGTGTCAACAACTGATAATCATTGATGCGTGCACACACAGAACATCACCCAGTGACTAGCTAGGTAGTGGGGAGAAGGGTTAAGGAACAGCAAAGGAGTAGACTATCGATATTCTGAGATAATATATTGCAGGCGATGGTAAAATGAACATATGTAGCAAGGGTACCTAGTACTGACACGAAAAGTTATATCTAGTTATTGCATTTTAAAGGTGGTTAAGGCCAGGTGGGTTTCTGGTGTCCAGGATATTCTGGTACACTAGTTCCCATCTCCGGAGTTCTGCTGCAGTGGTGCTATCGGGGAAAACTATTGACTGCTCTCACAGTAAAACAGTCGTGTTCCTTCTGCTAATCTAGTTTCCACCGTTACAGTAAAAGCTCCTTATTTGCGGGGGATACGTTCCGTAAATATGTCGTGAATATGGAGACTGTGAATATGGAATGGTAATTTGTATGGGACTATAGGGGATACGTTCCAAATTTTTTTAAAATGTAGTTATTATTGTCAGACTTAGGCAGTGTTTTAAAAATTTAGTAATTTTTCCTTGTTTTGCCACTTTTAAAAGGTCTTTCAATTCGGATTGATATTCAGCTGTGGCATAAACAATTTGTCCTTCAAGAATTTCTTTCCATAGATGGATCAGTTTTCATGAAGAAATCACAAAGCTAATTTGCCATCTGCAAAGCTACATCCAGGTTTTTAAAATTAAAGGTCACCATTTCAGTGCTCGTTGAAGCATCTTCTTCAATGGGTTGGGGATTTAACATTTCCTCCAATTCGATTTCAGTCAAATTTTCATCTTTCAATTCAAGCAACTCTTGAATGTCACTCTTGAATGTCTATCTGTTCAAAACCATCTCGTCTTACTCCATTCACTACTTGAGCATTGTTTGCATGGATTCTCCATTTCCGACAGTGAGATCAGGCTACAGTTTTTTCCAGCATGGTTTCAATGTGTATGACTTCAGTTCTTTCAGCAATTCTTTTATTGTAATAATCCATTTTGCTATGTCAACATTTTTAAATTTTGAATAAAACAGAGGAGACATGTGTTATGCACTCAGAATTATTGCAACGACTGACTAGTTGAAGTAATTATAGATTCAGAGCCAATCGTGGTGCAGCGGCTTTTATCAGAGATCATAGAGGAACATCTAACACAGCGGCAGGGACAGCTTTTGACAATGAACTTTAGGTTTAGTGGCAGTAAGATTGTTTTTTTTTTAGTCGTTTTGGTTAGATAGAGTGACTCTCGACACGTGCCAGCAATACTTAAACGACGCCGACACGTTAGTAAAGGATACCGAATCCATTGAATGTACCGAATGGATCCGCAAATATTAAAAATTTCAAGCAGAGAATATAGAAACTTGTCAGAATTATTTTATCCGCAAATAACGAAACCGCGAATAAAGAGCTTTGACTGTACTTGAAATATTATTATTATTGGTAACATATTTAATCATCACTTATGATGAAGTATTATGATGAACTATCATCAACGAAAATTTCAAATGTTTATTGTAGAACTGATTATAAGGCTGATCTGATCATGGATAGAAAATCTGAATCCTTCTAAGATAAGATTTTGGCTTTGCAATATTGTTATTCACTCTTGTATTGCTTTCTGCTTTATCTATCTTGAAAATTTTTCAGTGATTTTGGAAATTAAGAAAAGACCTATCAGTAAAATGGATCAGTGGATGGTTAGACCTTATTAGATTGGCTCCATTATTGACTGAAGTTTTTGTATTTCTGCAATAGGATAGCTCATTGCCTGCTGCTGCATTTGTATGGAACATTGAGAACATGAGTGAGGAAGACAAATATGTAAGCCTTACCTTTACATTCAAAAATGGCGATGGTACAAATGAAGACAAATCAGGTGAGATCTACTTATAAGAGAGGAGAAACTGTTTAACTTTGTCAAAATGCGTTATTCTTGAAAATAATTAAAGGAAGGAAGTACATTAAAAAATGTTACCAGATGATCTGTCATGTGTTTTTATTACAGATTTCATTTGTCTTATTAGTTTTTAGGTGCTTTCTTATATTCTGTAATTATATAAATAGTTGACAATAAATTAGTTATAACCTTATTTATGCTTAAACATGAAACATATGGCAAGAGGAGCAGATGTGTGCATACCAAGACTCGTCACATCACAAGAAGAATGAATTCTGAGATGAACAGGGTGTGGAGGGTAGGGATGACAAAGGTGAGGGAGAAGTTAACATTCGATAATTATGGGGAAGTATAATCTCCAATAAGGCTGTTCATAGTAACCAAATAAAATAAAATGTAATAAAAAGTAAAATAAATAAAAATTTGGATCAGGAAAAAAATGAAAAATTATATATAATATAAAATAAATACAAGGCTGTGTGTGTTAAGGTGCCACTACATTGTATTAGAAAGGCACATTGCGACCAAAATTTAGTCCTGTCCCCTGTGTATTGGGCATCCTGATTGTGGCTTTAAGGCAGTTTCCCATAATCATTTAGGTGAATTCTGAGAGTGTCCACAATCTTCTATCTCAGGAATGGAACATGTCATCCCACCCTCATGATTTTAACACTGGACACCTGTGCACATATGCTGGTATCTTGTGGTCTGCAAGTGTTGATGCAAAAAGAAAACCATAAAAATATTATATTGATAATAAAAAATATAAGATGGGTTTACTGGTGAGGTCTTATCAGAGGTTAAGGCCAGTGTGATGCTTATTATAGATTTTTATGTATGACCTCATCAATGTCAAGGTCATTAGAGGCAGGAAAGGACTGAGGGCAAGGAACATTAAGGAATTCAGTACTGGCATTTTCCTGGAGTGATTTGGGGAAACGATGGAATGACCCAAACCTTGATGGCTGGACAGGGATTCAAATCTGCATCCTCCCAAATGTGAACATTACAGCTTATCCACCATTGGCTAATTTGTATCTGAATTTCTGAAGGGGTAGTAATATCAAGAAAATCTCTACAGCCCTCATTAAGAAATAGTTGTTTAAGTTGTAAAGTGTCATGGCATGACCTAGGTTACCAGTATAAATTGTTTGTCTGTGGCCTTCATCCTGGTGAACATTTTGTTAGTGGTGAGGCCTACATTAGAAATGAAGGCAGGCAAGTTGGTTAATGAGATAAGTAGCTGTGTAATATTAGGAAAAGATTCCCATGTTATAGGAATGGAATAGGTATTGGTGGCTTGATGCCTTCTGCAAGTTGTGCAGTAAAATCTATTGGATTGGAAAGATCCATGTGGTAGTCTAGGTATTAGGGGGGCCAAGATGTTCACTAGATTGGGTAATCTGCTAAATCATATGTGTAGCAGTTGGAAGGATTTTGGAAAGGGTGCACTTTCCAGAGAAGGAACATAGAAAGTCACGTCCATAGTGAAAAATGTGTTTAATGGACTTGAGACCAGGACAGAACTATGGGGTTGCAGTTAGTTTCAGGGGGTGCACACCACAAGTTGTGCAAGCAGTGGATGGTAGCATAATAGATTTGTTTTTGTACAAGATCAAGGAGTTGCAGCGGAAAATGAGGGCTTGTGTGAGATTTTGGGAATACCTGGAAAGTGACACAAGATCAAAACATTTGGTGTGGAAGGGATGGCAGCTTTTGTAGTGTGGCTACTGTTGTAAATTGGTGAGCTTGATGTGCACAGAGGTTTTTAGGCTACCTTGTCTTAGCCTATAAATTTACAATAATACTAACACTTCAATAGTTGCCATTCCTTCCATACCAAACAATACCTTCATTATAGCCTTGCTATCCATGGCAGATGTATTTGTTCCAATCATGTATCACTTCCCAAATATATTCATAACCTAAACAAGCTCTTATTTCCCATTGCTAACCTCATGATCTTGTACAGAAAAAATCTCATTCTACAACTTGCATACTTCACATTCTGCACCCCCTAAAACTTACTGCATCCCCCCATTCTTCACACATTTCTCTCCTGGTCTTGAGTTAATTAACCAGATCCTTTGCCATGGCTACAAGTTGATATGTTCCTTTCCTGAAATGTGCATACTTTTCCCCACCCACTGTCCTCACAGCTTCAGCAAACCACCTAATCTAAAAAATATATCGATCCACAAATACTTACCTTCTGATTCTCCTAGATTACTGCATGGAGCAGACCTCACTGCAAAATTTTCAGCAGGAATCAAGCCTACCAGTAGTTATTCCTTTCTGTCATTGGAGAATCTTTTCATAATGTTGCATATGCTACATTCACAGTTGCACATCTCTTTTACCAACTTGCCTGACTTTGCTGCACAGCTTCTTATACAGGCTTCACCACCAACCATCCATCAGGATGAACCACCTCAGACAAACAGCTTTTATTAGTAATCTAGACCATATGGTGACAGCCCATGCCAGTTCCTACAACTCTTAACAACCTGAATAACTATTTTATAGTTTTTGCAGAGCTGTTACCTCTTCAGAAGTCCGTACATATAATATGCTGCCAAAATATCATTGATACCAGGCAACCTCTTGACCCTAACCTAGGGTAAGACCTTACCAATAAAAATACCACTTATTTTTTATCATACATATAATTTTTATATCAGTTTGTAGCATAACGGATTCCAAAGATAAAATAAAACAGAATGACAGTTACACTGAGATAAAAGTTGGCTGTCATGGGGACAAAGAGTAACAGGCAGAGAGCGATTAATGTTGATAGTGTGTGTATGGGTCACTACTATTCACTCAATCACTGAATATCGGATCTTATAATCTTTTGGAGATATTGTTTCTTGAATGTAGTTTGAATGGGACTTGTGTTCACTGGAAACCAAAATATATAAAGAAATATTATGACATAGCTATAAATATGACAAAATATAATTTTTAATTTGATCTAGTCACAATTTTTTATTTCATTTTGATGTGTTTATTATCCCTATCGAGTCTCATCATTTTACAGCATTTTCTCAGTCACAATTATTGATATAAACAGTATAATTGTTGGATGAAAAAATGTATCTGAGTGGCAATCTAAACATAATAAGGAAGCAGAGATGAACCATCACATGCCACAGGTGACAATACAGTGATGCATGAACAGAAAAAACACACAAACTTGAGACAATAACTCCTCATCAGAAGTAAAACTTGGAGTGGACAAGGTGGAAATCAAATTTATTTTAGTTGTGATGAAGCAGTGGATAGATCAGAAAGAAAGCTCATAGTGTTTTCCAATAGAGAAGTATATCACAGTTCCAGAATAGGGTTGTAACAGAGGTCGTGGTTGTGGATGCATAGGTTCAGAACTTGACCTCTGTGGAAGTGGAGGTTTAGCAGAAGTGGAGGAGGACGAGGTGGAAAAATAAGTTTATAATTTGATATTATATTAAAAACTTTCAGATAATACTAATTTAAGCACATTATTGCACTCACCACCTGCCATTCCACCACTCTTCTTTACATGCAAGTGCAAATTTGCAATACTGTGCAATTCACTGTTACTTTCATCACAAGACCTCATTATTATTATTTAAAAAGCTGTATATGTATATATTTCTGTATAAACAAAAGCAAAACCTCTGTTAAACCTTAATGTGGAAGTTCCACACCTGCAGATGCAGAGCTCTTTTTCATCCCTATTGCACAATATTTCACTGAAGGAATAGATGACTTTTGGTAAACAAAAGGCCAAGACAGTCTTACTGCAGACTTGTTTAATAATGGGAAAGTTGCTTTTGAATATCAATTTGCTTCTTTTTTTTTGCCATCTTCCTTTGGTTGGTGGGATAACTGTTTTTGCTGTGGGTTCTTTGTCATGCAAGATTGAGGAACCATGACAAACACAAACAGATTTACCATTTTCTTTGGCTGATTGATAGGTGCTGGAAAGAATAGATATTGTCAGCTAAATGGAAAGGGGTGAAGGCAATATCTCTCCTAAAAAAAAAAGGCGACAGAAGAATATTCTTATCAATAGAGTTTCTAATTTTCTCAACAATTGATAGAAAATCTATTCCAGAGTAATAAAAAAATTGCTTTAAACCTATTGCTGATTCAATTTTGCTAGAAGAATAAAGTGGTTTTAGGCCGGAAAGATCATGCATACGCTTGTCATAAAACAAATAATGGGAAAATGAAGCTAATTTGATTTGCACATGATCGTAGCCTTCTTGGATTTGGTTAAAGCATTTTATCGTGTTGACAGGAATGTTGTTTGGTGTATCTTGAGTAGGAAAGGTTTCCACCAATATATATTACAATAGGCCTATATATAAATAATGCCCTACAGAAATTTTATTTTAATCAAGGCATATGAGAAAACTGTAATTCATCACTTACATGTTTTAATATCGATACAGATAATTTTTTAAGAAAATGAAAATTGAGGTCTGATCCCAAAATTGAAATTAGTGAAATGTCATTTCGTAATACACTGCTGTCTGGATATGATTAAATAATTATAAAGGACTCCAAACCAAACTCCTTTGATCTTTGAAATTGTTTTACCAACCAAATAAAGAGTTCAGTCTGAAAATTTCAATCAACAAAATACAGTTTTTGGCATTTAAAGAAAAACATGATGCCCTCAAAAATTGTGATAGATGATAAAATTCTAAAACAATTAAAATGGTTCATTTATCTGGGATGTGAATTAAATGTAGGTAGAAACCCTGATTTTTTAAATGAAATTAGATAGACTATAAGTGATATGTGAGCCAATTAGAAGAAATGCAGATAATATTTTTACAAAGTAGCAGCTTTGCCAATGTTGCTGTTTGGGAATGAAACTTTGGTGTAACCAAATAAAATGAAAGAAGAGTGGAACTAGCTAAAATTAGATCCATGAAAGCTGTTATGAGCTGTTCACTTCTGGGAAAATCTGAAGTAAGAACATTAGACAAGAGTTTGGAATCCACACAGTAAGATCCAGGCACAAACAGAAATGGACAGAGTATCTAGAAAGACTGGAAACCTGTAGATTTCCAGAATGTGCTCTATAGTATCAATCATGAGGAAAGAGAGAACTTGGGTGTCCTGGCCGCTGAAGACAAATAGGATACTAGAACAGGACAGTTGACCTAAGCCATAGATAAAAAGAAGAAATAGAAGAAGAATGTGAACTAAACTATGCATAGTTTCAAATAACATATGTTGAATGTAGAATTGTGAATGAAGTTATTATGCTTAGATTTTATTATAAAGTTTGATTAGTTTTATTAAAATTATTACTCAGGGAACATCTGGATCAAAATTGCAGGTGGTTGTTGGAGTGAAACATTTAGGAACAACAGTGCAACTGGTGTTCTAATTCACCATAAGATTGGTGATATGCCATGCACCTATGGAATAGCTGGCTACAATAAGGTATGTATCTTTGTGATCCCAATACATTTTTCAGCACATGCTGAGAGTTTGACAAACAATAGAGATAGGACTAGCTTTTCGAGTTTCGTGTGATGATAGTGTTTTAATTTCTTTGTGCATGGTAACTATTTAATTGTAGAATCTCTTGAATTATGGAATGTTTCTCTTAATGTTTTTTAGTCAAATAAATTTGCATTTGATTCTTGTCTTAACCCATGCTCACTCTTAATTATTAGGATTCTTTATTGAATCTTAAATTATTTGAGTGCAATATCACCACCCACCATCTATTGCCCTTTATTAATTTTAATTTGAAATTATTTCAGTGTTTGTAGTAGATAGTTCATTATTTCCCTTGGTAATTTATTCCAATCGATAACTCCTTTGTCTACAAAAGAAAATATTTGCTCTCACTTACACCTGGTCACCTTTTCCCTATTATATACTACTTTAAATTAATCTACAAAATTCATCCGAGCCTTATTGCCAATATACACCTTATAAACTCTCAGCAATCTTTTCATCTGTCTCCTGTCCTCCATTCACTGCCAACCAAGCTTCTTTATCATGTAAATTACTGTTTGTGCTCTACAGTAATTTCCACAGACAAATCTAGCTGCCATCTTTTGTACCCCATCCAACACTTTTTTTTTAGACACTTTTTTTTAGACACCCAGAATGTGACCCCAAATATACAACCATATTTATTTAATGGTTTGACCATGGTTTTGTAAAACAAATCTCTGAATTCCTTGTTGCTTACTCTCATCACTACCTGTCCCATATAGTTTACCAACAAATGTTATAGCAAGATATTTACACTTAAGGTCTTTAACAATTAACTCTCCCCCCTCTTTATAATAATTAAAGACTTTTAATTTTTTATCAGCATATCTATCTAGTTGACTCTTATTGGCATTATTCTACATTCAATGACAATCTACCCAGCTACATATCCTGTTCTATTCACAGTCCTCTCTCATCGAAGTCTTATTGGATATCGTTATGTTATCAGCAGACAATTTTATTTCTAACTGTAAACCATCAACACAATCATTCATTAGAATAATGAAAGGCAATTGTCTCAGCACTCTATCCTGTCACACGTCTATTTTTTTACTTTTTTCTGTTTTGATACTGCATTTCGTAACATAATTTTTTTTTACACCCACCAAGCAAGTCACTTTTTCATTCACTCTAGTAGTTTTTACCTTATTCACCACCATAAATGGCTCACTCTGTCACAATGCCTACAAGAGATAATTACCAACTTGACAAGCCTGACCCATTTAATGGGAAATATCTTGTATGTAATTTTGTAAATGAATCCGTCAAAAACAACTGGTTTGGTGAATTTTGTTTTTTATTTGATTCCCCAGACGCATTTCGCCCTTATGGTGTAGGGCATCTTCAGTGGCTGTTAAGTGTTTTTACATGTGTTGTTACAATAATTATCTACAATACAACTCTTAATAAATACGTATATACGTATATACACACTGTACTCACAGATATAGTGCTATTCCTTTACATGTCGGTCTGGAATAGCACTTCACATGCTTTCACATCACTGTTAATTACAGTGTTGTGAAACCAAGACTTTCTATGTTTTTTCCATGAAATTTGTATCGTTTTTCATAAAACCCTACCCACTGACCCAAGCACATGCTTCAGCAGACCATCCAATCACAAGAATATTTTGGTCCACAAATACTCACCTTCTGACTCTTCTAGACTATCACATGGATCTTTACCATGGAACAGACCTCGCTGCTAAACTTACAACATGCGTCCAGCCACCACTGCATATTTCAGTCCTATTATAGGTATCTTTTTATATTGTTGGACATGTCAGTTACACAAATACACAGCTTATTTACCAGCCTACCTGCCTTGACTGCACATCTTCCGATTTTGGCCTCGCCACTAATCAACTGTCCATCAGGATGAATGACCAAAGGCAAACAGTTTATACTGTAAGAGCTGTCAGAATTTTTTTTTTTTTTTAAATCTGTGGATAGGATCTAGACTACCAACATATCCTAGACACCAGACATCCTCCTGGCCTCAACCTCCATTATCTTCAGTAAGCCTATCACAAATGTTCTTATCAATATACAATTAAATTTATATATATATTTAAAGTTTTGATTCATTTTATTTTACTTTGACTGGCCATTTCAGAGGTTACATTTTCTTGTAATTACCCCACTATCACAAACCCCGATCTTCCCCCCTGTGTAAGCTATCTATCAAATTTTGTAACTGCGTGACAAAATTTTATTCTTAGAACCACAAGTTAGATTGGATAGAATATTAGTGCATTTCATTTCTAAAATTAGTTTCTATGATAATTCAAGATAGGTGTCAGGTTTTTATAGCTTTTAAGATAGTATTTTCTGTTACATTAGATTTCGGCATTCGCCTGGAGTGGAAGTTCGTATTTAAATTATTTATTTTTGGCTAAAGTATTAATGTTACAAAATTTTGTATAATAACTAAAGTTAACATTTACTTAAAGATCTAGCTATTTGCAAAATTTTAGAGAGATTGAATTATTTTTATTTTCAAGGTAAAATTTTATGTCAAATCTTTTTCTGACGTGCGATTTGATATCTGATTAGCCCGCCAGCAGCTATCCATGTGAATAAGGTAAAAAGAGTTTGTTTCCCACGGTTCATGAGAGAGCAGACACTAGGAATCTTCGAGAATCGGGAAGCACTGTGAGATACAGACCTGTGCGTGCAGTTATTCGACCTCAGTCTGCCAGGAACCGCGAACTCGATAACATGTAGCTCAGTCGTATAGAAGCTGTCAGTGGAATACCACATTAAGCTCAGTCTGCCAGGAACCGTGAACTCAATAACATGTAGCTCAGTCATACAGAAGCTGTCGGCTCAACACCACATTAAGCTCAGTCTGCCAGGAACCGCGAACTCGGTAGCATGTAGGCGCAACACGACGTTAGCCTCAGTAACATGTAGCTCAGTAGGCCTGCAAGTTTCATATCCAGCACAACTGTGCTAGTTTTATTTTGGAATAATGCCGCTTCTTTTATTCAAGTTAATCATAATGTTGCTGTAAAATAGTATTTCACCAAGTGGGGCCTCGGGATTGTTTAAATTAACTAAACTATTGAACAATGGGATCGTGTGATGAACTTTTATTGGTTTTCTTCTACTAGTGATGAAATTCTTTGAACTATTGGTTTGGCTCGAACGGTTAATCGAACTTGCAAAACATTTCTTTGGAAAAGTGTCTGATTGCCTGTACAGTTTTTGGCTTTATGAAATTGAAGAATATAATTATTTAAATGGCAATGAACTATTTATCATCATTTAAATTTTACCTTTCCATAGTTTTTGGGTTAAAATCTATGTGGCGACTGCATTATTCTATTTAAGCCAGTACTGTAGCATCCAAGGCGATGCACAGTCAGAGCTAAGGCACATGTTTATGGTCCACCCCAAGCATAAGCTACTGTTCTTACACCTGGTTCATCTTTGACTTAGTCATGTATTCAGTCTCAGTGTGTACACATTTCAGTCTCTTGTCATATTCCTCCTTTAGTCATGATTAAGGTTCACACTGAAATTTTGTAAAGTGTGTTCATATTTTGTGTTTGTTGTCACCCTACTGTCTTCATGTGTGGTGATTGATGGGTTTACTTTCCCTATCCTTCCTTATTTTTAAATTGTAAATAGTTTAACTGTAAGAATATAAAATAAGCATGGATTTTTATGTTATGAACTTATCAGGAATATATCACGGTTTTTTCATTCTCTGACTGATCATATGTCTTGCATTTAGCATAAAAATCTTTTAATAATTTTGGTATGAACTAGAAATATGTAATATTATATTTTTTTTAGTTTTTGGATGTAACATCACCTTAATATTTTGTTTAAGAGGTTACAGTTACAACAATCTATGTTATGTTCTTTAGTATTTTTTTTTAGTTTGAGCTTATAACGTGGATACACTTTAACCATTTTTGGGGAATCTCAGAGCAGTTAGACATAATTATTTCATTCAATTTTAGCTCTATTAAAAAACTGTATTCATTATAAAAATATGCATTGGTTACAGAGTTCAAAACGGAATAAATAAGTCTCAAAAAATTTTTACCATATATACCTCAGTTTTATTATAAACCTATTGGTATCAGAGGTGAATACTATGTATTTTGATTTAGATTTTACCTCTTTTTATAGCAAATTATATTGTTTACTTATACAGATGAGAACTGTGTACTATTCAATCCTCATTTTTTAGTCAAAAACTACTTGCTAATAATGTTGCGTATGTTGCCTGGAGGATTTTTGGAAAACGGTATGACTGTGGTAATTGATATGAACTGCAGTGAATGTAGTTTCAATTGGAGGAATGTAATGGAGATGGGAAAAGGTGTAAGAACCTTAGAATTTTAGCAAATTCTAGCTCTTCACCTTTAGGCATAAGGGGGGGAAAGCTCACTCTTTAGTAACAGATAGTTTCGTTTCTTGTATAGGTTAGGAGAGTGAGGCTTTATATAGCATGCAGATACTGTAACCAAACAGACTAAATAAACTCTTTTAGAAGCAGTAAAGGTATTCAAAAGTTAATAAAAGACCTAAATAAACTTTCTATAACAGTAAGAAAACATTATCTTGGTAGGAAATAGGTTAATTCACATAAATTCAATTTCTAAATAATAAACCTTGCTATAGCTCAATTTTACCATTTCTAAACCAATTTAAATGCAGTAAAAACTGTCAGTATTTAATAAAAGCCCTAAATAAACTTTGTATAACAGTAAACAAATCCTAAATAAACGGAAAATAAGATAATCATTAATAATCCCACTTTTAAACAATAAGCTTCTACTTTGGGAGCATTTCGTCATTTCTAAACCGATTTAAGAGCAATAAAGTAGCTCAATATTTAATAAGTCAACTAAATTAACTTCCTATAATGATATAAAAACTTTCTACTAACCTGAAAGGTGATAATCCATAATAGTTCAGTTCACCAAACAATAGATCTCTGATATTCGGTATTTCACTATTTCTGCACACTTTCAGATGAAATAAAGTAGTTTTAAAGAAATAATAATTCAATTAAAATATAAATTCACTAAAATTCCGTAGTTTCTGGACGTATAAATAACTTAAATCAAATTTTTAACACTTCGTTAGGTGCACTTCACTTTTAACATTTTTTATCATAAAATCCTAGAAATTTGGAATAAAAAGTAGATTTCCTGAAAGACCTCAAAATCTAATATCACCTATATTAATTTCAAGTCATTCCATGCGGTAGAACCGATTTTATATAGATTTTAGAAATTTTTTCATCAGATTGCCATGTGACCAGTTTAGGAATTTATTACAGCTGATCGAAGTTAGATACAGAGATGAGACAACTTTCAGAATACGTAACTCAACACAGAGAATATTTTGGTAATTTTACATTTTCGATAAAAGCAATAGAAGTAAAGTTATTAAATTAAAACTGAAATAGCATTTTTGGTAAATCTTGTCAAAGCTGTAATTTCACTATCCGGGCATCAACCTTAATAAAAGTTACACCAGAAAACTCGGGAATTTTGAGAGAACACGATGAAATAAACATTATTTAAATATATGGTGATTTAGCTGAAATGACGAAATATTGTAAGTTCGAGAAGAATAGTAATTCCCCGGAGCAGAAAGTAGTTCGCCTCATACGCTTAGGATTTAAAACTAAATGCTTAAAGTTACTCAATGCATATCCATTATTTCTCTATTAAAAAAGTCTAAACACTGTCAGCCTTTAAATACCTTATATCTGTTTGGTTACTGAGTTCGCTAAGACCTAATTTTTCTAAGTGGTAGCAGAAAGCTGCGTTTTGGCCATGACGTCAGAGAGCTTATATAATCTGGTGCGCAGTTGAACGGCCATCTTTATTCGTTTGAGAGCTGAGCTGTAATGTGCGTATAGTCTGTGTAACGGTCTGTGCGGTTGGTAGAAGGATGGTTATGGTACAACTACCAAGTCGGCCATCTTGGGACTTCCGGGCATGGCGCACATTTACATGAACTAGTAATTTTCCATCAGGGGTTCGGTCGGTTTTAACATCTCTCCAGAACTTGCAAACTTTTGGAAACGTATGTTCGATTCGCCAATTCAACTTTTAGGATGCTACTTTGAACTTTTGGTTTTCTTTTGAATAAATTTGAAGATTTTGAAAAGTGAACTGTTGTTATTTCGTAGTTAACTGATAACCTTTTCTCTATTTGTGGGTTAACAAATATTGTGGCGACCACAAGCATTCAAGTTGAGTTATCCTGGCTACATGGTCAAATCAAAATTATTTCGTAAACTTTCTACAGAACTTTGAGTCTACACCAACTGTTAGTTGAGGCACTAAGGCTAAACTTCAACCCTGGTATCAGCCTAGGTCCTTACAAAGGGAAGCTGGTAAATAGGGTTTTTCCATGGAATTTTTCCCTTTGTTTCAACTATAGGAAAATTATAGATCAGAAAAAAAGACGATCATGAAAGAGGCCAAAACAATCCACTTTAGTCTAAACCTACAGAGGCAAAAACAAAAGATGGCAAGTTAAAAAGGGAGAGAGAAATGTGTTATAGGAACTGGCTTCAAATTATATGACAAAATAAATCGAGAATTGCTGGGAGAAATAGGTTTGACCTATCATCAGTGTCCAGTTTGGGAGGGATGAATAGTCTCATATAGATGTAGTAGTGTGTAAGATGTAGCAAGCACTTAGGAATAGGAGAGTGAATGCAGAAAATAGGAAGATAAATGTTTTGCCTGTAGGTACTAAACGTCGGAGAGTTGTAGGCCCAGTTCTGCAGGATCAATTAAGCATAGGCCAAAAGACTTTAAGTGTTATATAACCTAGTGCAATGCCTGGTTGGGTTAGAGAGGATAAATATCTCTCTCTCTCTAATGGTGTAGTGATGTTGGCAATGTGGGAAATTGTATTTTTAGGAATATTAGCTTTAGAGTGACCTGATGAAGATGGTGAAGTGAGCACAGCATACCAGGATGGAACTGATGCTGTCCTGAATTCCTGTGATATGACAAAGTTGATCCAAGCCATGAGACAGCAACAAATGAAGATGGAGGCTCTGCTTGGGAAAGGCATGTTCAATGTGACTAAACTGTGAGCACCAATTGTAGGTGAACTTTCACTAAGCATGGCCTACATCTAAACAGAAATGAGAAGGGGTTACTTTTTAAGTTGCTAGCTACACCTACAAACTTGTTATACCGTAAATCTATGCTGATATTTGGTGTCATGACATTTCTGACATTGTGATCAGTGATGTGATGAGTAGAGTTGTGTGTAAGCAAAGGAATATCTGCATGATAACCCATCAGAGAATTGTTCATAGTTGGATGCTAATTTTATTATTACTTTTATCCCCACTGTATGATTATGATCTTTCATTAGATCGCATTCATCAACTCTTCTCACCCTACCACTGACAACATCATGGCCGTTTTCTACAAAAAGAAACTGGAGGGAGAAGCTGGCTCTTATGGGAGACAACTGGTAACTTGACTTTCTACTTCAGAAGGCATCATCTTTAGATATACATTACCTGCTGTGAGGAACTAGCTTATGCCGGGGGTGGAGCATAAACTGATCTCAGCCTCATATAACCGTGCGTAGCCTATGGAAGTGACAGTTCTGACTTATTTAATGACTTGGCCGCCACATAGATTTTAACCCAAAAACAATGAAAAGTTCGAATGATGTTCACTAGTCCATTCTTGCTTGATAAATATATATTCTTCAAAATTTTTACAAGTCAAAAAGTGCACAGCCAATCAAACAAATTTTCCTAAAACAGTTTTGCAGTTTCGACCAACCACTCGAGCATGACCAAACCTCACGCCCCCACAGTGAGGTATTACTTGATTTTAACCATGGCTTTCAAATGCAACCATAATCGCGCAAGTTGGTAATTTGCTGCGCCACAAGCCCAACCTAGCTATGCCCTACATAACTGGTAATGCACTCTGAGACTGCCGCTGTTAGTCTGGGGAGAGGGTAGATTCTGGAGGGGGTATTTATAGGATCGTTGCTGCTTGAGCCGTGGGAACTACCTTTGCCTGACTTTCCCATGAATCGTATATCAGATAACTGATCAGTTTTTGACGAATATTTCGCAATACCATTTGACACAAAAAATAATCCTATCTCTCTGAAATTTTGATAGTTGCTACATATTATTACAAACGTCAAATTAAGTTATTATAAAATTTTTCGTAACTTTAATAGTTTTGCCAGAAAAGAGACATTAAGATGTGATTGCCATAACTTTTGAAATATTACTCCTACCGAGCTGAAACAAATGTTATTCTATTCTCCTATTGCTCATCTATCCTCTAATATCAAATAAAGTATTTTACCTAATTTTGAAAGTGGTATAAAACTCGAAAACAAAATTTGACTACTTGAAATATTCAAAGTATCGACTTGAAAATAACTCCAATCAAATATCCCTATTGAAAAACGGTTGCTGTAAAAAATTTGGAATCTCTAAGTATATTCCCCTATTTATTACGAATTTTATAAATGTCACTCCTCCCGAATGCCGTATGATATTGAACCATCTCATCCAAGCGTTTCTCACGCCTAAACCTATTTTACTTTATTACAATCAAATGCTTTAATATCTTGAAATAAAACTTTTTCAAAACCCTCTTTATTTAATTAAACTTTACTCTGAACATAATTTCTTCTCATGAGTTCCCAAATAAGACTGAAATATTTAACTTTTTTATGAAGCAGATGTCTTGTTATACCAGATTATATTTAAAAACTATCTTTAAAATCCATTAAACTTTCTAAAATTTTAATATGTTGTTTCAACCGAGATTACATGACTTTAAATCTATCACTTGACTTCTTAACTGTTTTCTAATAACTGAATACTTCGATTTTGGAGTGGAAAATTACGTGACAAAATTCTAAACCGGCAAATCACTTTTAAACATGTTTAGACTCTAAGTAAGATCTTCTAACAACAAACTTAATCATCTTCTGGCTATTTATTTGCCTAAACATCTTCTGAACTAAAGAACTATATTGATTTAGCAAAGTTATATGAAAGTCAGATATTGCATGTCCAAATCTGAGGTTAAGTTTCTCAACAGCTGTTTAAATGAATTTAACTATTGAATTTACTGTTCATACTTAAATTTATGCTTATGTAGGACATATCACTTGGGATTATTATTAAAATTAACTGGAAGAATGGCTTTAAAAGGGTGGTACCATATACTTCAATTGAACTCGCTATCTTAGAAACTAATTTCGTTATGCGAAATTCTAAGATGTGTTACACTGCAGTAACAAAGGGCTGTTGAAGAGAGTTGTGATCATGATTAACTGCATGGTTGTTTGTTAAACATGTGGCAGACATGTTGAGTGAAGACATGATCATTGAAAGTTCATATGCATTTAGTTCATTTATGAGAGATGTTTATTTAATCCCTGTGGCATGTTAGGTTGTTTGTGTCCTTAGAGAACTTCACTGTGCAATGGTCTCCAGACATGTGGTAGTGACTCATAGATGGCCTGAATCCAAGCATTATATGATATCCGCATTTCCACTGATCACTGCAACAGTAGTGTTTTCTCAGTTGACTCGATATGGACTCCTGAGCTCTTGCAAACTGGCAAATTGCAAATTCAACTGTAGTGATCTAAACTCCAACTTAAGTGTGTGTGTGTTTTTTTCTTTGAAATAGTTTCTCATGTCTATCCATGCACTAGCTGAGTTACAATCTCCTTCTACAATGTGAGAATTTTGGAATTGTAAATGAATTAATGAACTTGGTCATGTCATTATTTTTATGTTGCAATTAGTCAAACTGAGTACGTTTCATGATTTCTCAGTCCAGATATGTTTGTTGCTTCATTGTGGCACCCAACTTATTAACTTTAAATGTGTTTATGAGTTTACTATTAATTTCAGTAAAAACAATTGTTAATGACGTGAGGTGACGGGACCTCTCCCCCCCCCTACCAATTGACCTCACAACTTTTTGAGACCTTTTTTTTTAGGTCTCTTGGTCTACTGTTCTACAAGAATTTCAAAACCTTACGTAATTAATGGATGTCCCCTAAGGGAGGTTTTCACATGTCTGCTTTCCATGTTCTTTTTGACTTTTTACTTGTTTACCTTTTGGTTTGGTTGCATTACTAGGGAAATATTAATGTGGGAGTATCCTGTTACTTTCCACTTATATTGAAAAGATGTTGTGTTGCCATATGTTTGTGAAATGTGAAAATATGTTCTGTGATACTAAGGAAGAAAGAAATGGCTTTTGGCAATATAAATGACAAAGGAAAGGGAAAATGACTCATCTCTCACCAAAGTTGAAGGCTGCAGTGAGTGAAAAATATATATGATGAACAAAAACATATACAATATTTTGGTTTTACACCTCATTCATGTGCTAGGGAATGAGTCATATGGTTTTGGAGGTGTGCACAATCCAAAGTTTATCACATGACTGAGTGAACTATCGATTTGTTGGGAAAGATTAAGATGTTACATATACATAATAAATATACCGCAGATGCTGATAAAATAAATAATATAACAAAGTGTACAGAGTCTTAAAATGAACCATAAATCAATAAATATTGGAAGAAATTTGTTACTAGTAACATCATAACTCATAATACTAATAATAATGAGTGATGGGAAGGTGGAATTTTATCGGTGGCTGTGGTTAGGTGGGTGTCTGGTATCCAGGATATTTTGGTATGCAAGTTCCCATCTCCGAAGTTCTGAAGCAGCGGTGGTTTCGAGGAAAACTCTGATTGCTCTCACAGTGCAACAGTCATTGAGATTAAAATGAAATCTTCACAGGAGTTCTGCCAGATAGCATTATAAAAACACAACATTTTAACAGCTGGCTCTGCTATCTTCATCAGGTGTACAGTTTCAGATGTTGCTATCTGGAAATCACAACCTAGACTGGCTTAGCAGAGTTGCTGTGTAGTGAGACCTACTACACAGCTACTCTCAGTCAGAATGAATGGCCACAAACAGTCCACACCTACAACTTATACCTTCCAGTTCCAGAACATGCTAATTACCACAATTCTAACAACCTCAATGCCTGTTTCACTGTTGGAGCAATCAGAGTTTTCCCCAAAACCATGGCTGCTTCAGAACTTCAGAGATGGTAACCTGCATACCAAAATATCCTGCATACAAGACACCCAGCTGGCCTCAACCACTGATAAAATTCTCATTTTGACCCATGACTCATTATTATCAGTGTTATCATTTAACTAGTAACAAATTTCTTACAAAATTGTTCTTTTAACACTTCATACCCTGTTCTTATATTCTTTATTTTATCGCCACCTGTGGTATATTTATGTATATATAACATCTTAGTCTTTCCCAGCATATTGATAGATCACTCAGTCATGTGATAAACTTCGCCGTGTGCACACCTCCCAAACCACTTGTTCCCTAATACATGAATAAAGTGTAAAACTGAAATGTTGTATATGTTTTTGTTCATCATATATGTTTTTCATTCATCGCAGCCTTCAACTTTGGTGAGTGATGAGTCGTTTTCCCTTTTCTTTGCCATTTAACTATGTTCTGTGTGATAATTGTATTTCTGTTTGTGGAATGTGTAGGTTATGAGCAGGAGATTGGGGACCATCTCAGTATCCACCTTCATAATTGTGGGATACTACCTAAAAACCACAATGAAGATGGCAGGTACATGGAGAACAGGACTCGATCCTGGTCCCATTATACCTCCACGTTCCAGTGTGGTGGTGCATTAATGCAGGTATTAAATGTCTGGAATCCATTATTTTGTTTAACCACATGTTAGATACAGGCGTAATATTTAATTGTAAATTGGCCAATATTCAAGTAAAAAAGCTGAACAAATCCCAGCTTCACTAAATGGCTATTTGGCATAGGAGTTGTAGATGGAAATGAAGTACTAATACTTGATGTAAGGCATAGGGTAGTGGGAAAATTTTCTTTTGTAAATAATAGAAGTACTGAACAATTTATCAGAAACACTGAAAGAATTCAAAACTAAAATTAAAAATTAGAATTAAAATTTATAAATATTAAAGCAGGTTGTTGGTGGAATTGCAAACAAAGAATTAATTTTTTTTATTCAATTTCTTTATATTCCAGGCTGTTAATAATGTTACTTCCATGGTTTATTTTGATCCTAATGGTAATGGAAAGGAACTCTGGGATCAACTGGAAACATGTGGAGAACTGGATGCAACTACACAAAGAAGTAAACCAACAAGTAAACAAGCAAAATGTTTTATTTTAAAAACAGATCATGACACATTTGGAGAATTTTTATCAGACCATAATGCTCTGTAACAATTCTGTACAATATTAATTCATTTTTTGGTATAGGGAATCATGAACTGAAGTAAGTTGTTAATGGGGGGGGGGGGGGGTTATTTATTGCCAATATAACTCATACAGTAAAAGGATTTAATTTAAAAATGTGAATAATATAGAATAAAGAGTATGGGAAAGTTGCAATCAGATAATAAGTCTGTAATGGTTAATAATAATTATAAATACATGTGAAGTTAGCCTAAAAAATTATAACTTTAAGAAGTCATTAAATGGTGAACAAGTGGCAAAAGTTGAAGGAAACCCTAAGTAGTATTTTTATCATAATTTTGATCTAAGTTGGTAAAGGGGGCTGACAGATTCTGAGCATTGGAAATTCATGATGAATAAAGGCAAGCTGATAAGATATTGGTCTCACACAGAGATGGCATTGGTAATAGTGTAATCTTTTTTCTTTGATGTTGGTATATGACAAATTAATTACCATCTAGTTCCAACTTGATCTTTATTTTTTTTTTAAATAGATCTATCATGCATGTCTTGTTGAAATGGATAATCTGGAATACCATGCTATCATAAAGTTCTTTATTTTGTATGGTTTACTGTCAACAAAAGTAGCAGAAAGTTGGTAAAGGTTTACTGGTATGAAGTGCCTTTGCCTTCATTTTCATTAATGAAGAAGTTAATTAAATTCATATAACATTGGGGAAGGTGTATAAGAGCCTGTTGTTTCATTTTTCAACAGTGATGAATTGGGCAGATTAATTTAAAAGTTGTCAAACATCTCTTGAAAGACATGAAATCACATGAAGGACAATCAAATACTGCAGATTAAAACACTGACAAGGTGTACAAAACAGTAATTCAGTGATCAGGAATTAGAGTAGATGAGGCTGTAGGCATATCAGAAGAAATTTTGATATATGTTACACAGTAATGAAATATGAAACTGCTTTTAAAATAGGTGTCACAGTTGTGAAATAGCTATAATTAATTAATGTGAAAATGAATTTCTCAGCCATATTTGTATCACATTAAGAAGCATCCTACCAGCTTTGTTTTTAGTTTTATTACTATGGACCAGTGCATTTCAGAAACAAATCAATCAAAACATTTGGGGGAAGCTGGTAAAAAAAGTAAACTTGATTTCTTTATGGCCAAGTTTTCTGGGATGCAAAAGGATTACTTTTTATTGATTATTTTTTTAAATGACAAAACAATAACTGGTGAATACACAAGTCTTCTAGACTAACTGGAACAAAAGGGTTGGCTTAGGAAGTTTGGCTTAGGAAATTTTAGAAAGTTATCTTTTATCATGACAGTGTAACCACCCAAGAGTTCTGCAGTGCCAGTCATAGGAACAACCATCCTATTCATCAGATTTCCCCCTCTCACTTTAAACTTTTCCCAGATCTAAAGAAATTTATGGCTGATAAGATGAGATATGAAAGCACCTTAGATAAGTATTTCTTAGACAACACAATAAATTCATTAGAGAAATGTTGATCAAAGTGCATTGAACTATAGAGATTAGACATACAAAATAAATCCATTTTGAAAATAGAAATCACACACTTCCTGTCAGACTTAAAAGGATGTAACAAAATGATGTATTAAAATTGTGCCTTGATTCTGTTTTCAGTTCACAGTTAAGTTTATTTTTAATTAGCTATCAGACTTGACAGCTACACAAACACACAGTTGTATCAATGACTGGTGACATCAATCGATGATTTATTTAACGCATACAAAATGAAGTAATAATATTTTCAGGCTTAAAAGTCAACTCTATACCTAACCAAGGACTACTTACAGTTAGTCTTTCACTCAACTGCTAATTTCAAGATAAAGTAATAAAGCTGCCAAATGCTCTGTTTATCAATTCTTGTGTACATTACAAGTTTTTTTTTTTTTTTACAGAGGACAGCACTACCAAAAGTGTTGAAAGAACTTAAAGTTAAAATTTGTAGAAGGCAAATGAAGGTGAGTGCAGGAAAGGGGGAAGATGGGTGTGTAGGGAAATTACCACCGGAGTGTGTGCTCCATTGCAATTAAATTAAATAAGAAATTGATTGCTTTCAGAAAAATGAAAGTTTAGTTTATGCTTCAAGAGAAATATTAGATCTCCCTTTAGTTTGGGTGACCAAGATGTATATCTTACTACTATAAAATCCATTCTCAAAAATAGTGCAAACCTCATAAATACTTGAGTAGATTGAGAGTGTTTAACAGTGTAAGCATGTTATATAAAGATGTTCCCTCTTATGTGGTAATATATTTTACAATACCAAAACAGATAATTTATACGTATTATGTGTAACATACATGAAAAGCAAAAGATGCTGCTGAAAATCTCTTAAACCTATGACAAAGTTCCTTACAATCCACTCAAGTATGACAATTTTTGAAGTGTAGCACTATTTTTGATATACATATCTTAGAACACAAAATTGGATTACTGTTTCCATTTGCTTAACATTACCAGATTAATATCATTTCAGTTACTAGACTTCTTTAGTGGCACAAAATCCAGCAATTTTGAAGGGCATTTTAAAATTTCACCATACTGGTTATGAGAAAATACTTGGTTAAAATCCTGCTGTTTACTTGTAGGATATACTGTGTAATGAATCCAAAGAAGAGCAGAGAAAGTAAACCAGCAATGTGCCAGGAGAACTGCAAAATATAATTTACATGACCTGTTGTTAATCATGCTAGAGAGTTAGAGATGTACAGTAAGTAGCATGTTACCTTGTGAATCAAATGTTACTGTTTGACTGGTAGAAATCAGCTGTAACTAGTGGAAAGTTGAACAAAACTGGGAGGTGAGGCAGCTAAAAAGGTTTGTGAAAAGACACCATTTCAGAGTTAAGAGACAGAAAGGCAGTAGAGAATACTTGAAACAACTAAACAAGAAATTAATAGTAGCAAATAAAATGGCTAAACATGGGTTAATATTTATTATCAGTGCAGGGGAATCATTAATGCACGTGTCTAGAAATTTTTAAGGCTATGTTAGAAAACTGAGGGGAAGGGATGGTGTTGAGGCAATTATAGATATGATGGAGAAGAAGTTATTGAAAATTTGAAAAAGGCAGAAATTTTAAGTAACTAGTTTAGTGAGACCATTAGTGATTATAATTCATGAATGGGAAGATTGAGATAATATTACTATAGACTTGCCATCCACCGCTTCTAGGAAGTTTCTATACGCGATGATATATTCTTTATGACACAATCTACTGACTTCAAAACATCTGAAGAAATTCTTCACAAACTGAATGAATATTTAAACACTTGGCACCCGAACCTGAATTTAAATAAGACACAGGTCAGCTCTTTTCACATAAACAATAGACAAGCCTACCATAGACCTCAAATAAAATTCAGAGACCAATTACAGAAGTACAAACCTCACCCAAAGTGTCTAGGCGTGGTTCTGGAATGGTCACAGACATATAAAGAACATAGCCATAAAATAGCGGCAAAAGTCAAAACTTCAAATAACATCCTTCACAAACTTCCTGGAAAGGGTTGGAGAGCATGTACTGCAGCTCTCAGAACATCAGCTCTTGCCGTGATATATTCAACTGCTGAATACTGCAGTCTTGTATGGCCAAACAGCAGTCACTCAAAAAGGATCAACATTCAGCTAAACGATACAATAGGAACAATATCTGGAACTGTAAAATCTACACCTACAGAATGGCTGCCTGTATTTTCTAACATCACCCCAACAAGTCACCGAAGACAAGTGGCTTTAAAAAAGGAATGGCAGAAATATTTAAGGTAAAAAGACCTTCCAATTCATCAGGACTACGCACATACAACTCCAAATAGATTAAAATCTAGGTATTCAGTGTGGAAGTTTCGTCAAGTGCTGGTCCAAAATCATTTCAATATAAACGAAGCATGGCACGCTGAGTGGAACAAATTCCAATCCTGACAAACAAGTACTAATCCAAGATTCTTCAAGACAAACACCTGAATTCAAGCTACCTAGAAAAATCTGGATGATACTAAACCTAGTGAGAACAGGACATGGTAGATACAACTACTGGATAAAAAAGTGGTGAATAATAGTGACTGTGGCAAATATCAGCAAACTATTCATCACATTGCTATGGAATGCTGTCTTAGGAGATTCAGTGGTACAATGCATCAGATTCACGAAGCAACCACAGAAGCATATGAATGGCTGCAATCTTTGGACATCAACATCCATGTTTGGTTCTACAGTAAAACTCCAATTATCTGAATCAATTGGGAACGGACCCCATCCGAATAATCGAAAATTCGGATAGTTGGATTTTTTACTGAAAAAGGGTCTATTTGAATTAATTATTGTATGCATGTTGAAAATGGGAGAAAAAAAACTATATTTAAAAGAAAAGAGCTTTTAATTTATTGAATGAAAAGGCAACACTTTTACATGTTAAGCATAGTTACAAGTGCTGTATGTTAGTACAGTATGTCCCATACTGTAAATAAAGTCATTGCTTGCTGAACATCTCTGTCAAAGTCAGCTGTTTGACTGTATTCATCTGTTTTCTAGCAGCAAAGTCACTCATCCGCTTGACAGTGTGAGAAGTTTCATGTGGTATGTAGGCAGAATCATTATTTCTTAAATTGCAGTATGTTTCCGTTTTAATTAAGAAAGCGATTCGGATAATCAGTGATTCAGATAATCGGAGTTCGGATAGTTGGAGTTCTACTGTATCTGTTGTGATTCAGTGTAGTTACGGTCTTTGTATCCTTGTGCCATATGGAATGAATAAATAAATAAATAAATACTACTGATGTCCTTAAGGATTGCAGGATATGACATAGTATCATAGTTTGAAATAAATTGTGTATGGATACTTGCTGCTTACCAGACAATTGGAAAAATGTGATCATTGTACTGATGCATGAAGGAGAGGTGACAAATTAGGTAAAAAAATTATAGGTCAGTTAGTTTGACATTAGTGGTAGATAAATTAATGGAGAGTTTTGTAAGCAAACAAATCATAAGTGGTTTTCACGTTGACAACATGGTTTTAGGCAAGGATATTCATGCAAATCTCAGTTAATACACTGTATGATGGAAATAAGGAAAATTGAAGCAGCTTCTAGGCGATACAAATAATGAAGGAATGAGAAATTAACCCACCACATACCAAAGTTGAATGATAATAATGATATTAATAATAATAATGAGTGATGGGCCATAAAAAGGAATTTTGATTCTGTAAACAACCTTACTTCAGATAGTAAATCGCCAACACAATTATTTCACTTCCACTTCTTTTGATACTGCATTTCCTATCCTAACATTTTGCTTTCTGCCTTTTAAGAATTCTTCTACCCAGCAAATTACTTTTTCATACACTCCAATAATTGTTATCTTATTTAGCACAACTTTATAGCTCACTCTGTCAAAAGTTTTCTAGTGTTGCACTATCAATTTGGCTTCACTTGTCTATTTCATTTGAAATATCTTGCATATGGTGTAGCTACTAATAATGAAGGAAAGGGAAATTAACCCACCACATACCAAAGTTTATGGCTGTGATGAGAGAAAACACTTAGGCAGACAAAACAATACACATTATTTCGGCAACTGCCTTCTTCAGTAGTAGATAAACGGGCCATTAGGCTCCGTACATGTGCACACACAGAACGTCACCCAATGATGTTTATCTACTACTGAAGAAGGCAGTTGCCGAAATATTGTGTATTTGTTTGTCCACCTAAGTTTTTTCTCTCATCACAGCCTTCAACTTTGGTATGTGGTGGGTTAATTTCTCATTCCTTCATTATTTGTATCGCCTAGAAGCTGCTTCAATTTTCCTTATTTTCATCATACAGTGTATTAACTGAGATTTGCATGAATATCCTTGCCTAAAACCATGTTGTCAACATGAAAACCACTTATGATTTGTTTGCTTACAAAACTCTCCATTAATTTACCTACCACTAATGTCAAACTAACTGACCTATAATTTTTTTACCTAATTTGTCACCTCTCCTTCATGCATCAGTACAATGATCACATTTTTCCAATTGTCTGGTAAGCAGCAAGTATCCATACACAATTTATTTCAAACTATGATACTATGTCATATCCTGCAATCCTTAAGACATCAGTAGTATTTATTTATTTATTTATTCATTCCATATGGCACAAGGATACAAAGACCGTAACTACACTGAATCACAACAGATACAGTAGAACTCCAATTATCCGAACTCCGATTATCTGAATCACTGATTATCCGAATCGCTTTCTTAATTAAAACGGAAACGTACTGCGATTTAAGAAATAATGATTCTGCCTACATACCACATGAAACTTCTCACACTGTCAAGTGGATGAGTGACTTTGCTGCTAGAAAACAGATGAATACAGTCAAACAGCTGACTTTGACAGAGATGTTCAGCAAGCAATGACTTTATTTACAGTATGGGACATACTGTACTAACATACAGCACTTGTAACTACGCTTAACATGTAAAAGTGTTGCCTTTTCATTCAATAAATTAAAAGCTCTTTTCTTTTAAATATAGTTTTTTTCTCCCATTTTCAACATGCATACAATAATTAATTCAAATAGACCCTTTTTCAGTAAAAAATCCAATTATCCGAATTTTCGATTATCCGGATGGGGTCCGTTCCCAATTGATTCAGATAATTGGAGTTTTACTGTAGAACCAAACATGGATGTTGATGTCCAAAGATTGCAGCCATTCATATGCTTCTGTGGTTGCTTCGTGAATCTGATGCATTGTACCACTGAATCTCCTAAGACAGCATTCCATAGCAATGTGATGAATAGTTTGCTGATATTTGCCACAGTCACTATTATTCACCACTTTTTTTATCCAGTAGTTGTATCTACCATGTCCTGTTCTCACTAGGTTTAGTATCATCCAGATTTTTCTAGGTAGCTTGAATTCAGGTGTTTGTCTTGAAGAATCTTGGATTAGTACTTGTTTGTCAGGATTGGAATTTGTTCCACTCAGCGTGCCATGCTTCGTTTATATTGAAATGATTTTGGACCAGCACTTGACGAAACTTCCACACTGAATACCTAGATTTTAATCTATTTGGAGTTGTATGTGCGCAGTCCTGATGAATTGGGAGGTCTGTTTACCTTAAATATTTCTGCCATTCCTTTTTTAAAGCCACTTGTCTTCGGTGACTTGTTGGGGTGATGTTAGAAAATACAGGCAGCCATTCTGTAGGTGTAGATTTTACAGTTCCAGATATTGTTCCTATTGTATCGTTTAGCTGAATGTTGATCCTTTTTGTGTATTCTAGTGTTCGTAATCTTTGTTTTTCACTCATCAGATGAGTGATTGTCATTTTCCTTGTGAGCTATAGTGCAAGAACTAGGCACGGCAAATTAGACAGGTAGTAGGAAAAGATTTCAAAATCCATCACTTGTTGGAGAGAGTGATGGGGAGATGTGCCAGAGAAGTAAGAGAATTTGGTTACAAAACTTGGACAGACCATTGCTTGAATATAGTGCTGTAGTATTGAACCCTCATTATGGGTATCGATTAAAAGAGTTAGAGGGGATGCAGAAAAGGGCTGCTAGATTTTTCTGGAAATTATCACAGAACACAATCAGTAACTTATTTGATAAAGGAGTAGGAATGGGATTCATTGTAAACAATCATGGGAGCGTACAAGGCGTATATTGTTGATGAAGCAAAGAAAGATATTACTAGAAGAATTATGAGAGGTCTATGGAAGGGAAAAGATGACCAAAACCATGAGCTGGCATTCAATTTCAGACGTAAGGGCATGGGAAGATTTTATTTTGTAGATATGGGGGCCAGTGCTTGGAATAAATTCAAAAAATGCTTCAAGTATTTAAAATTGAGTAGAGGCCAAAAGTAGGCAGGTACAGGAATGCAAAAAAGGGGGTGTGGGGAAATTGCCACCAGAGTGTGTTCTTCAATGCAATTAAATTAATTTTGTAATCTAAAGAATTGAAGGTGCAGAATGGCAGATGGTCAGGCCTCAGTGCTTGTGACATCAAGCAAATGAAATTGTTTTTGAACCATGTCTGTTTGGATTTGGCCCTTATGAGCCAGTACAGATGCTTAGATATTTCTGAAACATTCATGGCTGATTCTGAAAGAGGGACTGCTTTAATGGCTTCATAGTGATTTCCAGGATTAACTCCTGATATACTCTGCAGCTGATGTTTTGATGCCTTTTTCACACAAATACAAATTTCTGACCATACTATAAGAAACACCCCATAAAATAATAACTGATATTGGTTGATGGTATTTTGTTACCTGTGAGACCAGTTTTTTAGTTTATTTGGATGATCATGCATAAATCCTGTCATGTTTCTTATTGAATTTTTGCTGTGCAGGGAAGATTTTTTAATCAGTAAATACAATTTTTATGTCACCCAGAGCCATTTTATGTAACAACTCGATTTTGTTTAAGAGCCATAGTCAAACATGGCAGTAGTGTTACAGCTGAAAGAAATGTGTTACAGATTTGTCAAATTGAATGGAGTGGGACAATCCTGAATATAAGAAAGAAGCAAATATTTAGCAAATTTTGGTGTGAAAATACCATAATTCTGTGTTTATTTACTTAAAACGCTGTTATGGAGCAAATAAAATTAAAAGGCTCAAACATTCTTTCAGATATTCATCCTTCTCTTATTTGAAAGTGAAATGGAAAAATAAATCATGAAATATAACAATGTTTAATACACTCTCTTTCGAAATATTAATTGTGGATTGGTCCGTATAAATTCAGTGTGCATAATTTGAATACATGTCATGAAAGACTTAAGAAGTTTTGCCTCATGGAACAATTTGGTGGGACAAAAGAAGATGTCATGGCATCAGAATAGTTAAGGAATAGTTTCATCTGACCCTAACTGTTTTACTGCATCATACTATGGCTGTCATGATATGCATGCCAAACAAAAGAAATGTGAAATGTACATACAAAGCTAGCTAGATTTGTTTGTGACAAACTTATTTGTCTGGGTTACTGACATCACAAAGAATTGTGATAAGCATCTGCTGTCAGGGAAAATAGATTATAAAAATATGGGACCTCTTATCTTAAATTGGAAAGTCTCACAGCTGTATAATTTGATACAAGATTAAGATGACTTTACTGTAAATCATTCTTAACATTATAAAAAGACAATTCCATGTGTGGTTTGGAGATTTTTCTTTTTATTATTGCCTCTACATTTAGATGTTTCTTTTCAGCAAATGGAAACGATTTGGCCTCAGCAGTGTGTGTCAAAACCTTTGTTCCGAAATTCAGTTGTAGTCAAATTAAGTTTTCTCTTTGCTGGGATATGCCAAAAATTCATTTTAGTGGAAATGCCAAGGACTATTACAGGTACAATACTAGTAAAGCTTTTGTAACACTTCATTTAATTGAGTTTTGTAGAAAAAGAAATATTTACACAGTAAATAATACACTCCCTCTGTACTTATCCTTCAACCTCTGCACCTAATTAGTAAATATATGTATGTGATGTGTAATAAGCATGGTTATTACTATTATATGCCATAAATACATGAAATAATACATTAAAACTTACACATGCATTTTGTAAAGGCTACTACGTGATCATATCAGACACATATGTCTAAATTCTTGGACAAAGTACATGCAGTTGTGAATTAGGTAATATTTCTTTAAACATATTTTTGGTATCTACAAACTATTTTTGTTTCTCTTTAGAAGCTTATTAAATAGATGGTTTGTACAATAATTAATGCCTCTTTGTATGGAAATGAAGTCAGTTTTATGCAAGGTATTTCTGTTTCTTGCATTGGAATTGTGAACCTGAAATTTTACTCAAAAACTTAAGTAACAAAGCACATAAGAGAAGATATATGACAGCACAAAAATAACTTTTAGTTAAAATAATACTCTGTTATAAGGCATTAATTCATTTCTTCTATCTTTGTTGATAATACTTTCATTGAGAAGAAGATGAAATGGAATGATAACTGAGTGTTCAAAAAATTTCTTTGCAATATGTTATTGAACAAAGAAAGAATTTTCGCTGTGAATACTAGTTATATAAGCGTACTAAATGCCACATTGAAGAGGTGGAGAGAACATTTCAAGTGTAATCATATAGTCTAGAGATTGTCTGTGATGTTATACAAAAATTTTAAAATCAAGATAATATTTTGAATCAAAATAATACAGGGTGTCTCAGAATTATCTTTACAATTTTGACATTGAATAAATTATGTTTGGAACGAGATATCACAATGCAGTTTTTTGCATTTTGAAGAGATGTCTCAAAGTTTTGTTTCTGTCTCTAGAACACTTCAACGTGTGCACCATTAGTTGTCCGTATAATATCAAAGCGATATTCAGTTTCTTGCCAAGTTCTTTGGAGCATCCCTTGATCAATTGTCATAATTGCTGCAGAAATCCTCTGCCTGAGATCTGCCAAATTTCTAACCGGGGTTTTATACATGATGTCTTTTACATATCCCCAAAGAAAGAAATCCAAGGTGGTTATGTCAGGTGAATGAGGCGGTCAGTCAATTGTACCCCCTCTTCCTATCCACCGACCAGGAAATTGTTTTTCTAGAAAATCATGGACATCATGAGCACGATGAGGTGTGCAACATCCTGCTGGAAGATGACTGTCAGTTGAAGGACTTCCAGTTGGGGAACAACAAATTCCGTTAGCATATCCAAGTAAAATGGGCCTGCGATTGTCTTCTCAGCAAAGAAGAAAGGGCCAATGATTTGGTTGTGCATAACACTGCACCACACATTAACCTTTGGGCTGTCACGCTCTATCTCCCTAAATGCATGCGGAGGTACAGAACCCCAAACTCGAATGTTGGGCCTGTTAAGTAAACCAGACACATGAAAGGTGGCCTCATCTGAGAAGAGAATATGACTAAGGAACCCATCCTCAGTGTCCATTCTCTCCAACATGTTTGCAGCAAACGCAGCACGCCTCTGTTTATTTCCTGGCTTTATGGCTTGCAACAGCTGCATTTTATATGCATATAAGTGCAACCATCTGTGTAATACTCTGTGTATAGTTGAGTGTGGTAACTGCAACTCTCTGGCGGCAGTGCAGAAAGATTTTTTGGGACTACGAGTGAATGCCTCACTAACCTGTTCAACATTCTCGTCACTTGTGCATGGTCGACCAACACCTCTCTGATGGAGGATATTACCAGTTTCCATGAACTGCCGATGCCACTGACGAATTGAAGGTCTTGTTGGTGGTTCTTTCCTGTATGTTGTCCGGAAATTGTGTTGCACTTGTATATTCGATCATGTCTGTATAAATGAGGAAAAACACTGAGCTTTTTCCTGTGGGGTGTAAATTTTCAATAAATTTGATGTAACTACCTACTTTTCACCAAACCGCAGCTGAAAAGAAACAGGAAAAAACTTTGAGAGATACTCTGTAACATGCAAAAAATTGCATTGTGATATCTTGTTACAAACATAATTTATTTAATGTTAAAGTTGTAAAGATAATTCTGGGACACCCTGTATTATGAATGCAACTTGTGGTGGGAGATCTAAGACAGTCCAAGGAAATCTACAATTTAATGTCAACCAAAATGACATTGCTTGAGCGTAGTTTGAAAATGTACATTCCACATCCATACCCAGCACTAGGATTTTTGGGCCCTAGGTAAATGTTCTTAGCCTCCCCCCTCCTCCTCCCCACCAGACAAAATTTTTAACTTTTGTATTTTCAGAAAATTTTAGTGCAAAAATATTCAAAATTATAGGTGCAGATTTTAAAACTTGATTTACTTTTCCTATTGTTCTTTATTTGTATACATATATGTATGTATATATACATTTATCCAATTTGTTATTATTTTTAATTTTTTATTACTTCATTTGGCATTTCCAGAGATTATGCTTTCCTTTAAGTATTGATTGTCTACTTCTCTTCACATCATTGCAGTCCCCATTCTTCCCAAATTGTTCATCTTGCTTTAGTCAAGTGGCGAGTCTTATTGTGTACAGATCTGGCCCTCTTGCTGTATGTCTTACCTCTATACATGATTAAGATTTATTCCAAAATAATGTAAAGAGTGCTCATGTTTATATGTTAGTCATAGTCATCTGTCACAGATGACAGCAGGATGGAGTCAACACATGAAAAAGATTATTTATTATTTACTTATTTTCCCATATACAACATAGCTCAGCAACAAGAATCTACTCTTGGCCCTTGTTTCAATTTTTTTACAGGTATGTATACTTATGTCTTAAGTATTTAACATATCCGCTTTATAAACAATGAATGTAAGGCAATTTGACTTAAGTTCCAATGTCAGACTACTTCAGTAATACTACTTATGCTGTTATTACTACTACTTCTTCTACTACTACAGCAATAGTTGCTAGTATTGCTACTAATATTAACATTACTACTAATACCACTATTGTATAAAATATTCTCGGGCCTCCCACTGGGGGAGCACGTCAATTACAAATAACGCTTCAAAGCCAGTGTCTGATTCCAAATTCCACCTTCGCCAGAAGATGGAGTCTAAGACTGGCTTCAAAATGTCACTTCAAATTGATACAAGAGTGGTTAGAAAAGTTCTCGGAATGTATTAGAATTAAGTATCTTACCGCGGTGGAACTGCTTTTATTTTTCAACATAGTCTCCCTGTAGACTAATGCATTTGGTCCAGTGATGTTCCAATGCCTTGATCCCATCTCGAAAATGAGATTCCCCAGGCCTGCAAAATACTTCTCCAATTCGGCTGTCAGTTCTTCCCTTGTAGAAAATCTCCGTCCACCGAGGAAATTTTTCAGCTTGGGGAATAGATGAAAGTCTGATGGTGCAAAATCAGGTGAATAAGGTGGATGTGGCAACAATTCGTACCTCAGTTTATGAAGTTTTGCCATGGCAAAAACACTTTTGTGCGGCGAAGCGTTGTCCTGATGAAAGATGACGTTTTTCCTTGCCAAACCAGGCCTTGTTTCGCGTATCTTTTCCTGTAATTGGTCTAGGAGATTTGCATAGTATTTCCCCGTGATTGTTTGGCCAGTAGGAAGATAATCTATCAGCAGAATGCCTTTTTCATCCCAGAAAACTGAGGCCATGACCTTTCCGGCTGAACGCACTGTCTTTGCTTTCTTTGGTGGTGGTGAATCAGCATGTTTTCCACTGCTTTGACTGCTATTTTGTCTCTGGGGTATAGTAGTTTACCCAAGTTTCATCTGTAGTCACAAACTGGTGCAAAAAATCTTGTTGGTTGCTCTGAAAACGGGCCAGACTTTTTTCAGACATTTCCAATCTGGTGCGTTTATCGTCCAGTGTCAAGAGCCGCGGCACCCATCTCGCGGATTTTTTTTCATACCCAATTCTTCGATTAAAATATAATATACCCGTTCAGAAGACATCCCTACAACTTCAGCAATCTCCCGCACTTTCAGTCGACAATCCTCCATGACCATTTTATGCATTTTTGCGATAAATTCTGGGGTCGTAGCACTTTTTTGCCGTCCACTACATGGATCATCATCCAAGCTCTCGCGACCAAATTTAAACTCGCTGGTCCACTAGGCAACAGTTGAAAATGAAGGAGTAGAGTCCCTTAGTGTGTTCTGAAAGTCGGCATGAATTTCCTTTGCTTTCATACCTTTCTTTACGAAGTATTTAATCAGTGCTTGAATCTCAGTTTTTTCCATAGTCACAAATCACTACGCGGGAACAACAGCAAAGAGTCGTCACTGCCACACTCCTGCAGCTAGAGCACTGACGCGCTACCTGTTCACTCACAAAGGATGTGTGATTATTGCGTGGGAACCTTGTTGCTCTAGCACTGACATCTAGCAGTGATTCCGAGAACGTTTCAAACCGCCCTCGGTGGAAGGCCTGAGAAAATTGTATATACTGAATACACCAGGAAAGTCTCTATTCTTTCAATAGCACTATTACTACTAATACTAATATTACCACCACCTATTGTCACAACCGTTGTTGTTGATTGTGCTACAAAGGTAGAGTTTCTGCCATTGCTGTGAGCCAACAAGGTCATCAAGAGCTGGCCTGCTGGAATACCAAGACCCACCTGTCACTCTGGACTGTCTCTCTGGAGCACACCAAATTTCCTCTGACAATTGATATATAGCTTGTTGTCATAGGTTACCTTCTATCAATCTGGTGTTGTGAAAGTGAGACTTCCAGCTTTCTTGTTATCTCTATAACTGGTTCCAGAGTTAGCTTCCAGTCTTTTACCAGTTGCAGTTGTGTTCTTTTCTTCCACTATCTGAGGCTTTTGACTTTGCTTGGCATATTTCCTTTCTATAAGTTTCTCCTTCCAAAATTTTGAGACTAGATATGAATAGTCATGAAACATTGTAATTATCAGGTATATATCCCTCATCAGCTAAAAAATGTGGGGCACATGGTGGGAGTCAGTGGCCAATTGCTGTGATTTACGCTGGTTGAGAAAAATTGGAGTTGAGAAGTCATGTTAAAAAATAAATAAAAACAGGGAGTGAGGTTGGACAAGGAGTTAAAAAGAATGTACCCAAACTCAGTAAAAAAAAATATATATATATATATATATTGCTCTCTCAATAGCTACCCTGAAACACTTTCCTTACCACCCTAGGCCTCATGATACTTAATAAAAACTATTTTTGCTTCAGTCTCAAATCTGTAGCACTGCTATGGTTACGTGGATACGTCCCTATTATGCAATCATTTGTTTGGTCATATGGAACAATTATTTTTAAGTAAACTCCATTTGAAACCCCTCATGTGGCCCACGTTTACAGATGATATTTTTGTAATATGGACACAGAGGAGAAACTACAATCTTACCTTCCTTAGCAACTCCAATTCCGGTCATACTCTCTACTTCAAATGACCTTTGTCACACAGCAATATCACCTTCCTGGATGTAGATATGTTCCTATCCACTGGCTACCTCAGCATGTCAGTCCACATCAAACCCAGCACCCTGCAACAATATGTCTGTTTTGGAAGCTTCCATCCTTATCACTCCAAATGCTTCCTCTATCCTTCGCATGTTGAAGTAGGATAGTGCCAAAAATTTCTGTGGTAGGTTTAATTCTTAAATTTTCTGTTTGTGCTATGTTGTTATTTTAATGGTGTTTTTCTTGCAGGTACTACACTAAGTACTTTGGCAAAGAAGGTACAGCTGCTCCACTTTTATCTTCTTACATCTTTGAAAATTTTAGGAGTTGGGAAGAACAAATCGAGAAATGGCAACAACCAATTCTTTTGCAAGAGTAAGTAAAGACATGAATTTTCAGTATCCCTAGGAATTCAAGTATCACTGTTTTATATTGCACAGACTTACCTGAGAAAATAAATAAATAAAATATACTTGGTTTTTGTTTCTATGAATGACTTTAATGTACTTTCAACATTGATTTGGAGAAATGTAGAAACAAAGACACTAGTCACCCATTTAAAATCATCTGTTAACTTTTCCACTTCTGCGAGTCGTTCGATTTATAAAGTTCTGTACAAGATTCTTCCTCTTCCCTTGGCTTCTATGTCTTTCTGCTCTTGGTCCTTCTATCTTTTCCATGGTCTTCCAGTCAATCTCCTTCTCTTCCCATTGTTCAAGAGTGCTAATTGTGGCATTCTCCTTTCCTCCATTCTCATGATGTGCACTCTTCTCTTCTAATGCTTTGATCTTTATTTTCATCCTGATGTTTTAGTGTTTGATTCTATACCTCCTTGTAACTTGTGTTATGCCTCTCAGCTAGCTCATCTCTGTCATCTGTAGTCTGTTTAGATTTATCTTCATCCAGGTCTAGGTTTCAGAGCCATAGTCTGTGTGGTAGTTTATTTTACAAAGTAACATTTTGGCTTCCCTACGTTTCACCTCCAGAATATATCCTGGATCAGATGATAAAATTTTCCATCCTCATTTGCATATGAGAAATAATAATAATGTCCACCCTTTCTTATTCTCTGTCATATTTCCTCTACTGTCTGTCCTATCACTGGTTGTTTTGCTTCCCAAGTAAAACAAATCGCTACACCATTCCAGACTCTTGCTTGTATGGGGAGAATTTCTTGATATATTCATTATTTTAGTTTTTTCCTTCTTCATCTCCAAACCAATTGCCCCATTTTTCCAGTTCTCTTTCCAGATTCTGCTTTGTCTCTTCTGCATATTTCATCACTTCTGGGTTTCTGTATCCCTGAACTTCATCTAAAACCATATTAAACAAAGCAGGTGACAATGTACCTCCTTGTCTTACTCTGCTTTCTGAGTGTTTATTATGTGCTGTACACACGGTTTTCACAATTCTTACAAATATTCCTTATTAGTTCCATGATTCTATCTTTTGTTCTTCTCCTTTTTTGCTTGACAATATAATTTTGCTTTGTACTTTATCATAAGCCTTTTATATGTCTACTAGCTTATCAGGCAAGGCTGTGCTATTGCTAGTTTTGAGTATATGTTCCTGTGTAGATTATATAAACAAAATTGAAAATTTTATATGAATTTTTGTTTTTAGTTAAATTATATATTTACATACACATTATTATTTTTATGTTTTGGATTTTATTAGTTATAATTACCCTTTATTTAATTTTAAATTCATTGTAATGCTCTTAGACATGCAATCTTTTTGTGATTCCATTAGCCATATATACAAACAGATACCTTGTTTTTCCTACATAGAAGCATGCAATGTATAATTGATCATGAGAAAAACTTTGTTTCTCCAAATTCAACCCAAATACTTGCTATACTTGATTTCGTGATTTGTTTATCCATATTGAAAAAGCAAGTTTAATTGGAAATTACAATTGTTTGAATTGAAATGCATCTGTTTGGTATATACGGTATTAGCACAATCTCTCCTTGGAATTTTGAGGTTAAAATTGTTGCTTCAGTTGTTTAGTGATCTTTTGACTGCCAATCAGGAACATTATAAAGATTGGGTGAGTCAAAAGAATAATTTATACATCAATCTTTAGCTTAATGATACGAGGGTGGTCTGAAAAGTTTCCGATCTCAACGTGAGGATGGGGGCACTCATAAATAAAAGCTAGTGAATTTCGTTGTTTATCTGTTGACAGTTACTCACCAAAGTTTCAGCCATTTTGCACACGCAGTTGTTATGTAACAGTCGTTTGAGTGAGTTGATGTGAGTGTTTTTGTGAAAATGGACAAAACCGAGTATCGAGCTGTCATTTAAATATTTGTTTTTGAAATGGAATACACCTACGAAAATCAAAGTTGAGTTGGATTCTGTGTATGGGGACTCTGCACCATCACTTACCACAGTGAAATTTTGGGCAGCTGAATTTAAATGTGGCTGTAAGAGCTTGGGATACAATGAACGTTCGGGACGTCAAAAAACTGCAATTACCGACGAAAACAACGTCAAAGTTCACCAATTGGTGCTAGACGACCGCCAAATTAAAGTGAGAGAGATAGCAGAGGTTATGAACATTTCAAAAGAACATGTTTGTTACATATTAAATCAACATTTACGTATGAGAAAAGCTGTCCGTGCGTTGGGTGCTGCGTTTGCTCAAATTAGACCAAAAACATGATCGAATGAACATTTCCAACGCTTTGTTGGCGCAGTTTAGGCACAATAAATCTGAGTTTTGGCGCCGATTAATTACTGTAGATGAAACTTGGATACACCATTATATGCCCGAAACAAAAATACAGTCCAAACAGTGAACTGCAAAGGGGAAACTGGCTCCAAAAAAAATCAAAAACTGTTTTTTTCAGCTAGGAAAGTGCTGGCGACTCTTTTTTGGGATAGTCATGGAGTTATTTTAATCGATGACCTTCAAAAAGGAAAAACCATTACAGGAGCATATTACGCATCATTACTTGAAAAGCTGAAGGCAGAACTTGCGGAAAAATGGCCAAATTTGCGGAAAAAGAAAATCCTGTTTCACCAAGACAACACACCGTCTCACACCTCAGTGGTTGCCATGGCAAAAATTCACGAATTACTGTTTGAACTGCTTGACCATCTGCCTTACTCACCAGATCTAGCCCCAAGTGACTTCTTTTTGTTCCCTCATCTAAAAATTGCGCTCGGAGGACAGATTTTCACCAAATGAAGAGGCAATCACCTTCGTTAACAATTATTTTGCCGAGAAAAACGCCGAGTACTATTTGGACAGGTTACAGAGATGGGAGCATTGCTGGGAGAAGTGTATAGAGTTACAAGGAGACTAAAAAAAAAATCAGAAAAATTGTCTTGTATCTTTGTTAGGTTGGAAACTTTTTAGATCACCCTCATATGTGATGGCAATCAAGAAAAATCGGGGAAAACTTCAGTCGGATAACTGCTTTACCTTGATTTAAAACAGTATCTATCGATTTGCAAGAAACTGTTTCTCCTGGTAATATATTTGAATGCTGATATTAATTAAATTTAAAATCACTTTTCTTGCAGTTAAAATTGCACATTCATTTAACCAATGATAACTTTTGTTTGCTATCTGGAGGTAAGCATGGAACCAATTCCTCTTGTGAGTGATCCTGTAAAAATCATTTGGTAATTTAATGCAGCCTTTTGTTTATTTAATTTCTGTATTATAGTGAAATACAAAATGCTGATTTTTTAACAGTTGATTAAATCAGTTAATTTTCAGGCATAATCAACTATTGCCACATTGTTGATTTTGATTATTGTACGACATAGATTATCTTAGTTTTCTAATTCTTAGCAGAATTTCTTCTTTTCATGCTTCTTGTGGTTGTGATGATTCAGTAGCACATGACTATGATATCTGTAATCTATTTTGTTTACTTCTTTGTGCTTTCTTTCTACTAGTCAGATCAAGGATTTTATTAGCTTTAACCAGTAGACTTTTAGTCTATAGTGGACACACACAGTACCCGATTAGCCATGTAGCAAGAGTTTGCAAATGCTATGAGCCCCGCGCCTTCTGGGGGGTGCCCCCCATGCCTACGATTCTCGGGGGCCTTTTCGTCAGTCCATATGGTCAACCTTTTTTTTTTAGCTCTACCACTGCCCATGATGGTAAAAACCAAGGGTCCCATGCTGTTTTAATCTTGTTCTGGATACACATACAATCATTGCCTTCTATGTATGCACACTGCATCACGACAGTGTGCTGTGCCATGGGGCACTCATCGTGAGGCAACTGTTGGCCCGATTCGGCATTGTCACATTACCGTACCCCACCTGCAGTCCAGATCTGGCTCCATCAAACTTTTTTTATTCCCACGGATGAAAAGTCAGCTGAAGGGCCAGCGGTTTGACTTGATTCAGGACGTTCAAGCAGCAATAACGAGGCCTCTCAAAAGCATCCCCGAATCTGACTTCCACAAGGCGTATGGCCAATGGCAGCAGTGTTATTCTAAGTGTGTAGTTGCCCAAGGGTACTATTTCGAAGAGTATTAAGGAATTGTAAACATATCATCAATATATATTTTTTTTAAATCAGTCCTACTACTTTTGGTATGGACCTTGTATATTACATGTTGCCATTAATCACTGTGTTACACTTACATTGGTTGTAGTGCTAATAATATTCTTTGTTCTGATTTTCTATCACCAGGTCACATATTTTTAGACAATCGGGTCTGCATTCCTGACCTTGTTGATCATTATAGATCTGTTACCAGAGACTTATTCACATGTAATTGAAAGTTTAATAATCTTATTTTCATAAACAGATCTACAGACACCTATGTTGATTTTTACATGGCTGCCATCCCTTATACTGGGAAAAAAATTATATTTGCTGTACTAATTGTTCACAAGTGATGACAGGTTACTTTATGAAAATAACAAAGTTCACTGATTTTAGAAAGCACTCATTTAATGCCATTACCAACACAATGTCCTATACCAGTAATTTCACAGCATTGCATTTAACAATGGACTTCGATGTTAATGAAGAGTACAAGGCCATGTTTTTAAATAGTTAATTCACTACATTTACATTATTCACAAACTTTCTCAACACAATATTGTTACTGAACATTGCTGTGGTATTCATGTATCCTGCTAACATCAAACAGTTCGGAGAGGCTGTTATCCACTCCATCCAGTCCTCACACTTTACAGGCACATCCATTCTGGAACTAAGAAGAAAATATGGCCACTGCCCAGCCTACCAACCTGCTTCCAATCACTACCGCCCCTTACTTCATGCGACATTAACTATCCAATCTCGAATTTAATTGAATAAACTTTATTTGAAATTTCTCTTGGGCTTTTTATTATCTCTGTTACAATATGAATTAAATAAAATAATATTGCATTTTATTTATTTACCAACTTTTCTCATATTAATATAAAATTACATACCCCATTTTAAAACAACTTCTATGTAATGAGAATTTCACAATACACCTTATTTTTCTGATGATTAATTTCTCGAAATCTTGCATGGTGAGTTACTTTCGCTCTGTCCAAAATGGGTTCATTAGTATTTCATAGAACTGCTTCCTTACCACTTTCAATTTTTCTTCATTGTTCATCTCATTTTTGTTTTCATCCAGCAAATTATGATTTTTATTTGTGGTTTTTTAAACAGTACTCCCCCGTTGTCTCCTAGGTCCCCTACTTGAGATATGCTCACTGCATCTAATCCTATTTTTATGTTTAATCTGCTGTTATTGCTGGTACATTTTTTATGACTTTTTGATTCTTTGATTTATGTTTAGTGTAAATCCTTCTCAGAGTATTTTTGTTCATTCCGTTCACATTTTCTCCGTGTTTTCACTTGTCTACTAATAGGATAATATCAACAGCTTATTGATTGTTTCTCCTTGATCCCTTATGCCACATTCACACACAAATTGAACATTACTCATGATAGACTATCATTTTAGCTTTTTTTTGTCTCTAATGGTTCTCTTCTATTATTACAGTCATCTGATTCTTATATGGATTATAATTCATTTTTCCATCTTGATATTTTAAATTCAACCTATTTAAAATTTTGAACATCTTGTCTCATCTAATATCATCAAAATCTTTTTGTAAATCCAAATAAAGGCATCTTTATTTTTCTTGTCCTCCAACACTAATCTTAACATCTGGATTACTTCTCTAGCAACCTGGTTTTTCCTAGACCCAAACCTATCATTATATGACATGTCTTCTATTTTGCTGTGTATTCTTCTTTATTTTATACCAGCCAGTAACTTTGAAACATGTGATGTCAGACATGTTGTGTGAAAGATTTTCATATTTGTCAGTTGTACATTCTTCTGAAGTGTATATATGCCACTTAAATTAAAATTGGATGGAATTTCTCTTGTTTCGCAGTGTTACATTAACAGTTTGAATTAGCATTCTTCCACTAGAGAGTTCTGCAAGAATCTCATCAATTTGTAAAGATTTATTTAAGTTAAAATCTTTTAAAGCTAAGTCAAATTCTGTTCATGAAACAGGACCTCCCTTTATTATCAGTATCAACATATTCCCCTTATTCAACCATATTGTTGTTCAGGCAATCCCCATTTTCAATTTCTCTATCTATTCTTTCCATCAGTTAGCATTATCTGCCTGAGCATAAAATATGTTTCACATCAGCACCTTTAGTGTTTCTATATCTTTTATTCATTTTCCCAGAATTTTGATTGATCCTCATTGAAGCCATGTCTGTTTTCCCCAAACCATTTCCTTCCCTACTTGTTCAAACTTTTCTTGCAGCCATTTCTCTTTTGCCTTCTTGCCTTTCCTGTTTATTTGCTGTCTTTGCTTTTCTTGAGCATTTTTCTGTCTTCTTCTTTGATCCATGTGCCATAACTTTCTCTACCAATTTTGAAGTCTAGTCTAAAATATCAAGATCGAAGAATATAATCTATATGAGAATCACTGGACTATAATAAAAGTAGAGAAGAGATGTACATCAGTTAAAAAGGGTGTGAGACAAAGTTATAGACCATATCCATTAACATTCTTCTTGTATGTAGAGAAAGCAATAAAGCAAGTAAAATTAAAAAAAAAAATCAGTTTGCTATGATTTGCTGATGACATTATTCTGTTAGGAGACAATATTGATAAGTTAGCTAATGGCATGAACAATATACTGAAATAAGACTTTGAACTAAATATAAACCAAAGCAAGACAAAAGTGATGATATGCAGAAGAAATGATTACACCAAAAGTATATTAATTATAAAAATAAGATTGCATGCGGTAGGAGAAGTAAATGAATTCTGTTACTTTGAAAGTAAAATACAGGGTGTTTCAAAAAGGACTTTACAACTTTGAAAATTCATATAAATTTTATGAAACAAGGTACAGAGCTGGTTTTGGTGTTGTTTTAAAGGAAAACAGTTCAAGTTTTGACTCGCGCAGTCCGCTAGTGCCTAATCGCACCGCACAAGTGCTAGTGGCAGTTACGTTAAAGATGGCTGCCTTCACTGGACCCGAGCGTGCTAGCTGTGTGTTTTGGTTTGAAGAATCGAAGTCTGCGACAACAGTTCAGTGTAATTTTCGTACCAAGTACGCTAAAGATCCTCCTAGTAGGCCTACAATTTATGAGTGGCATAGATGTTTTGTAGAAACAGGGTGCTCAGTAAAACATAAAAAATCTTCAGGTCGTCCAAGCACATCTGACAAGGTCGTTGAGCAAGTGAGAAAAAGTTTTGTCAACGGCTCTACGAAATCGACCCAGCATGCATCTCGTCAGCTGCAAGTCCCACATACGACGGTTTGGTGTTTGTTGAGAATACGTTTGCATTTGAAACCATACCGATATTTGCTTTTACAAGCAATTAAAGACACTGATAAGATTGCACGTAGGAACTTCTGTGTGGATATGTTAAATCGAGTGGATGATGATGAACATTTCTTGGACAACATAATCTTTTCTGACGAGTCAACTTTTCACTTAAGTGGCAAGGTTAACACACATAACTGTAGGATTTGGAGCAGTGAAAATCCACATGAAACATTGCAACATGTTCGTGATAGCTCTAAAGTGAACGTTTTTTATGCGTTGGGCAAGAGGAAAATGTACAGCCCCTTTTTTTCCAAGAGAGAACCATCAACGGGGTAGTGTGCCTTGATATGTTGCAACAATTTTTGATACTACAGGTCAATGAGGATGACTGAGAACGAAATATTTTCTTTATACAAGATGGCGCACCACCACACTATCTGACTGACGTCCGGGATTTTCTCAATGACTGCTTTCCAGGTCAATGGATTGGCTGTGATGCACCAATTCCATGCCTCCCCCTGTTCCTCAGACCTGACACCACTAGATTTTTTATTCTGGGGTTTCATAAAAGATATGGTGTACCTCCTTTGCCGGCCATTCTACCTGAACTTAGAGCAAGAATTTACGCTGCTGCGCAGCAAGTTACGCCTGAAATGCTAGTGCGAGTCTGGGAAAAAATCGACTACCGATGGGATGTCTGCAGAATAACCAATGGAAGCCACATAGAACATCTTTAGTGTAAGGTAAAAAACTTGAAGTGCTTTCCTTTAAAACAACACCAAAACCAGCTCTGTACCTTGTTTCATAAAATTTATATGAATTTTCAAAGTTGTAAAGTCCTTTTTGAAACACCCTGTAGAGCTGACATTCAAAGCAGGGATGATGTTAAAAGCAGAATAGATCTAGTAGAAAACATTTTCTGAAAAAGAGAGATCTTTTAGTTAAATATTCATCTAGGACTCAGAAAGAACTAATAAAACTCTATGTTTGGAGTACAGTACTTTTTGGAAGCAAATAATGAGCTTAAATAATACCAGAAAGAAGGAAAATTGGAGTGTACTAAATGTTACTATAGTAGGATGCGGAATCTAAGTGGACAGATAAAGTATGTTTTGGATATATTGAGTGAGGAGATAAGTTATTGAAGAGTGTTACAAAAAGAAGAGAGAGGCTGGTGAGTCACATTTTAAGACATGCAGCAGCATTGATAAGTTTGTTAGTGGAGAGAACAGTCAAATGTAAGAACTGTAGAGGTAGACAAAGAGTAGAATTTATGAAGCAGATAACTTAGGTTGAGATGAAAAGATTAGTGCATGACACGAAGAGATAGAGGATTGGATCAAACTAATCTCCACCTCATAAAGTACACATTACACAAACAAAAAATACACTTAGCGCATACAGAAGATAATTACATATTTAACAGACAGATAGCAACACATCTGTTCCCCCTTCAAACTACAACAGGCCTAACAGGCTGGTAGATGGACAAAGACAATTCAGAAACATGATAGCAGATCCAACATATGATTAGAAACTGCTCTAGAAGATAATTAGTAGTAGTAGTAGTTGTAACAAATTTTTAAATTATTTAATTAAGAAAATAATATAACTCGTGCAGAAAGTAGTTTGTTGATGCTTTGTTAGAAGATGAAGGATAAGTTATTCCTCAGCAGTTTTCTACATATTTAGCAGGAATCATTACCTTTTTTAAAAGTATTTTTCAATCGTCCCACATTACTTTTTAGACAATTATTATTATGAGTTCAGAAGGTAGGAACAACAATTTTGAAGCTGTTTTTTGCATTAGATACATTTGCTGTAATTTGACTCGAATGGGATGTACAGAAATCAAATCAAATATGAAATTTTCTCATACATTTGTGAAACAGAATATCTTTGTTTTAATTTTTTAGAAATAGGTATTGGACATGATTATTTCTTCTGTTTTACTCACCCGGTTATCAGGTTTTTTATTTTCCATGATGCCTTATTTCCTTTAAAAGGCCATCACCAAATTCCTACCCATTTCGTGTCTCAAATCCTCTTGCACCACTCAGGCTCTAGAGATCAATGAGGTGTAAATCCCTAAAGAAAAAATCTATTTTACTGAATATTTTTATGTTCTCTTAACTTTTATACTGAAAAATAATAATTAATATTTCAACTTATTTATAATCTTACCAATGATTTTTTTTTTTTTTTTTTTTTTTTTTTTTTTTTAGATCTCTTCCTACCTGGTACAAGAATGCACTATTCAATGAACTGTATTATGTGTCTGATGGAGGCTCTGTTTGGTTAGAAATGGAGGACATTGAGTCAAAACATCCAGGTGATCCCAGGTAATTATTTATGTCTGATCACAAGTAAACCTAGCCATGTGCTTCAACTTTTGTATTCATGAGTAAGAACAAAGCCGGAAATATTACACTTTTAGTGTTTTTTGTTGCTGTAGCTCTCCTTCCCCCAACTGTGGTAAGTGATGGGTGAGTGCACCTTACCTTTCAATATTAATATCACCTTGCGCCATTCTTCCTGCTCCACTGTTACTGAGATTTTTAGGTGTTGTCTTATTTTACTTTTCTTATTATTGCCTAGTTTTGTGCAACCCTTTAACTTTTCGTAGAAACTTCATTTTGGCCACTTCTAATGTTAATGTATCCCTGTGGGCTATAATCCAATTTTCAAAGCAGTACAATATTCTTGGAATTGCTATTATCTTTTAGAATTGTAGTAATGTATCTTTCATGGTTTTATTCTTCTGTGTCATATGTATGATGTCACATACATTCTGAAATCTTTGTAAATTGTTATGTAAGTTGTAATCTTATAAATGAGAAAATAGTGTCAGGTAAGCTTAAATTTTGTTATTTCATAAGCAAATTTGTTTAGAGAACATTGAGTTCACCATAGTAACATTGCAGTTCAGGTATAAAGTCATTTACTTAAGTATTTCAAGTCATATATCAGAATAAACAATTATATAAAATCAGAACATAGTATTTATTTATTTCTCGTGTCCGGGACATAACAAGTTGAAAAAACAAATAACATTAATTAATTAATATTAAACTATAAACACAATTATATAGAATGTGACCAGAATTCCGCAATCTTGATGGCCTTTTCGTTTGCCCTGTAAAGGTCGTCGATATTGCAGGTTTCAGGGAGATTCCTGCATATCAGAAGATGTTGTGGGTTCTGAAGCTCACCACATTCACATAGATCGTTGTCATTAGTGTACCCCCATTTTTTAATATTATATTTACATCGGGACACTTCAGTTCTTAATCTGTTTAGAGCCTTCCATATAGCATATGGCTGATTACATCCCGCAGCCGGTGCCTCTTTGATGTTCCTCCACTGTTCTTCAGGCAACGAATTTCGCCATAGTTCTAGACGGCGCGCTCCAGTAGAAGATGTTATGGCTGTAGTTGATTGTACGAAGCTCTTCCTTGACTTCAGCCTTGTGGGTTGAGGTACGTGTCCAAACAAAGGGTGTCTGGGGTCCGTTTCTTGTTTCTTCTTCTCCCTCTCTGCAGCCGTTTTCCTACGAATGTCAGGTGGTGCTATACCCATGATTTGGTATATTTTACTAATAGGAGTTGGTTTTAGGCAACCTGTTACAATGCGACCAGTATCATTCAATGCTATATCAACCTGCTTAACATGTGCAGAGTTTTGCCAAACTGGTGCTGAGTATTCTGCTGCAGAGAAACTAAGTGCCAGGGCAGATGTACGAAGCACATTTGGATGTGCTCCCCAGGAGGTACTTGTAAGTTTCCGGATGATGTTGTTCCGGGCAGATACTTTAAGTTTCAGATCCTCACAATGGGTTTTGAATGTGAGAGATCGATCAAGCTTTACTCCTAGATATTTAGGTGTATCGCAGTGTAGTAGTAGAACATAGTATTAACATAACTGGTATATAGGGTTCAGACTATTTTGGAAAGGAAAAAAATCACCTTCATTTTCAGAGCTACTTTAAGTCATGGGTATTCAAACGAATAGGTAACATCACAGCTAGGAATTGTTCCTAAAGAGATATCACCATTTTAAAATCGAGTTTGTCTGAAAGCAGAATGACACAGCAAAAGATTTAAAGTTCTAGGAGCGACAGTTTTGAAGATATAGAAATGATTTATAGCTTAAAAGAAGCATGATTTTTAATTACACATCATATTAAATTTTGAGAGAAGTAACTAAATATTAAAGGTTGGTTTTGAAGCAATTTGGGAAATTAATAACACACATGGCAAAGGTAAATACGACTAGCTTGAAGAATATAAACAAATTCAGCAGAAGATACTACATTCAAAAGAAAGTACTTTTCTGTCTGAATGTTTTGCAGTTTTGTAAATTAATAATAAATCAAGTAAATGAGATAACAACTACACAACGACACACCTTATAGATAAAGTTATGCAGAATCGGTGTCAGACCAGTAGAAGCACTAGTTTAGGATATATAGATTTTAGAAAAATAACCCCATTTACACTTTTGGAATTTAATACAGTTAGAAAATTTTGAAAAGGCTCATTTATACATTAAATGAAAGAGACAGTCCTATAGAACAGTTTAGAAGTTATTTCGACTTTTTAATTCGAAGATTTTGGACGTGAGAGGAAGTTTGAAGAAATCTGATGAAAATAATTTTTTACAGCAAAACTAGGACAGATACAAGAATTTTGATTAGGATGAGTTTTTACATTTGCAAAACAAGCTATCTACTGTAAAATTTCAAGTCATTTGGAATAATTTTGATACCCGGAAGTTTTGGATGATGTCATGAGAACTGTTTTTTTTCTTTCTAGAGCCCCTCGTGGTCAGTCAGTAAAAGTCGATTGAGCAGGCATGTTGAAGGCTGGGCCAGTGTTTGGTGTGGTTATGTAGTCGGTAGTCAGCAAACAATACCATGACATAATGTTTCTGCCAGACATCTTGGAATGTTTGGTGCACATTTGAAATACTTGCAAGTCCTCATGTGACTGTAAGCAGTTAAGGAATTTATGAGGTTGGACTGACTCGAATAATTTATCAGTACTTGGAATCATTTAGTTTGGTGAAGAATTCCGATGCCTAAAGAATTGTTCTGCGAACTTATAAATTTTTTCTGAGGAATAAAGTAACGATTTAAGTTTTCAATATCAGTAGTGACTTTGATTTCTACATACCTTTCCTGATTGAGGTTATCCAATCTGGTGGCGACCAATCAACAGCAAGAACAATCTTTATATCCAAAGGCAACACAGCACGGTTGAAGTTCAAGCTAAGCTGTATATCACTAACCCTGGTATTCAGCAAAGTTGTGACAAGAGGAACATAGAAATAATTAAAGAAACAATCTATACAGAATGAGTGATGCATAAAGCAGTAACCCAACAGAGAAGTGGCATATTTTTACCAAAGAAAAGTTGGGAATAGACAACAGAACAGATCAATATACCTAATTCTTGTATGGAAAGAAAAATTTGAACATTGTTCCTTGTTGACATATTCGAGTTTCTATGCTATTTGCCATCACATATGCTACATGACATAGTTCTTACCAATCAAAAAATAAACTAAGATTTAAATACCAATTTTATTTGAAAAATGGAAGAGAATTAAAGTATGGTACATACTGTTTATTGACATAGCTATAAAAGACTGAGCATTGTTAAATAAAACTATTTTCGAAATACCACCTTGTGATTATGTAAGTTCATTTCAAGAAGATGTAGTTATTCTTAATTGATAACCATAGAAATTAAATTAGTGTTTATTTCTTCCTGACACACAAAATTGGACAAAACATTGTACAAGATATGAAAAAGCACCAGAACCCAATTAGAAAAAACTGTGAAACCTTAGTATCTTAAAGAATTTTAAATCTGTCCGGGAAGAGCATTCACCCCACTCCCAGATTTCTGGGAATAAATGTAGTAACAAGAACATACCTTCATTGTTTATGAAATTGAAATCTCAATTCATTTTAACCAAACTTTTAAGGATCCTTTAGATATTCCACATGTTGGTAAAATGTAGCAACTTAAAGAGTTGTTATGTCTGATCTATATTTTGCTTTTTTTTACTTATTGTGACTAGTTGAGGCCAGACTGAAAGCTTTAGAATTTAGTACTATCACATACTACAACAAAATACAAGAATGAATGTGACATATTTACTATTTATGATTATGAAAGCCAAGATGGGCTTAAGCAATACCATAATATATGAGAGCTTTGTTTTTAATTCTTTCTTTATTGCCTTTTTTTAAATAACAGGAAAGAATATGGGCAATTTGCATATTTAGAAGGCCATGAATATCGCATGTATAATACTTATGATGTCCACTTTTATGCATCATTTGCCTTAGCTAAGTTGTGGCCAAGGCTGCAGGAATCAATTCAGTACAGTATGTTAGATGCCATTGAGCAAGAGATAGACACAATGCGTACTCATTTATTTGATGGTCATGTCAGTCAGCGAAAAGTTAAGAACACAGTTCCCCATGACATTGGTGATCCAGGTTTGTAGTTGACTAGTTTTTATTCTATTCAACAGGTTAACTCCTAGTTATCTGTTATATATTATATGTTGCTGCTTAAAGTTTTTTTCTTTAATTGCTGTAATAATTAAGGATTAAGCTGACTGTGTTTATGCATTTTGGTACTGGATCATCATCAGTGACTAGTTTTCATTTCCTCTTAATTTGTTATAATACAGCTTTGTTCTGTAGCAGTTTCTCTCTTATTTTGGCTGTCTGAGTATCTTGGTTATTTCATTTCCTCTTATAAATACATTGCTGCATAGAATTTTTGTTGTTTACACTTTTGATTTACCAGCAGAAATCTATTACTAGTATTTGTATCTCAATAAAATTGTTCTTTTGTAAATACAAAGTGGAACTACGAGCAAAATTTGTATTTGTAACATGAAATGTGAGCAATCAAGACACATGGACAGCTGTAATCAGAAATAAGCTATCACAGAACAACTCTATATTATATTAAGAGCAAAAAAAAAAAAAAAACTAGTTCTAATTATAGTCAAATAAACTATAACAGGTATGCCAAAAGGAATGTTGTTTATTTACTTGCAATCACCTTAAATCTTGATTAAATTTACATTTACCATATACTAACTGTTCCTTATGTTTGTATAAAGTATGTCAGCTGTTAAGTGATTGACATATTGTTTAGATTTTCAAATAGTTTGTTAGGAAATTTCACAGTATGAAGAACATCAGTATGAAAAGCATGTACACATACTGATGCAGCATGAGATGTAAGATAGTATTATAAAATTTTGTATTAAGTCTCCAGTTGTTTCATAGACAACTAATTCATTATAAAAGATAATTCTTTTTAAAAAGAACATAGTAAATTTAGATCAATCTTACATGAGCCTACTTGTTTAAATATGTTGTTTTGCAGCACTTGACGTACCTGTCACTATTTTTGGCTTGCTAAACTAGTTAAATTTATGTAAGACCGCAGCTTTCCCAGCATATGGTTGAAATGAAGTCTTAACGGGTGTACTGCCGGATACACTATCCGGCCGTACACCCTTGAAGCCTTCATTTCTGTTTAAATTTAATAAATCTGTTTTATAATCATTTTGTAATATTTCTAACACTTTTCGTAATTTCACAGCTTATTTTTCATAATTCCAGATTTTTTTGGACGTTTAATTAAATCTCAACATTTGTATTCAGTATTTGATAGTTAGAATATCCTTTAAAATTAATTTGGGCTCATTTTATTTAGTACTTGCATAGCTAGATAGTTGTATAACACACCGACAACTTATTGTTGTTGAAGTAACCTGGAGAGATATCCTACCAGGTCCCTCCCGAGAGCAAGCCAATAGGCAAGGATTGCGTGGTCGGATTATTGCCGAGCACACACAACCAGTCCCCATTTATAAGAAGCAGATCAATTGAATCAACACCTGCAGTCCATTATGTACAGCTTTATTACAAGTAAATATTTATACATATATCTGTCAGATTTGGGTACTAAACAGTGAATTGTGACTGAAGTAAGACCTATAGGGTGACTTGCTATCATGTAATATTTAAAGGCACTAGGGCTGAATGCGAAAGGGAGCGGGCATGAACATGGGAGTAATATTCTATAGCTTCCCATGACTCCCCAGGCATCTGATCATCCCACAACCAATCAACAGAGTGTTTCCACCTGTCTATGCTCAGCGAACGTGATGATGTCGATGGCAGCGGCTTCTCTGCTACTGGCCAGTTACCCCGAGGCTGTCCCTGCGACACCTCTGACGGCGGCGGTGGAAGACCCCAAATTCGACCTTGCTCCTAGGTTTTTACCCCAACCCCCACCCTCTCGATTCATGTGGAGGGGATTCTGTGGGCCTATCAAATCACTCCGTAATGCCGTCATGCTAATGGGGTGAGTCTGCTGTCTTGGCGTTCTACTTAGAGTGCGATGCCTGGCAACTCGGCGGTTTCGTATGCCCGCTGCTCCACAATCAGCCGTTGGGTAGTTGTTATGAAAACTGTTACAGTGGCCTGTGGCCACTACATCTCCACCCTCGCAACAAGGCGCGACATCCATTCTCGCCAATACTTAGTCTAGTTACAAGTGATATGTACATACAATGTTTCTTACATCTAATTCCCCTACTTAATTAATTAACACCAACAAAAAATGTAAAGAGGAGGAAAGGGTCAGGGAGGGATGACACGTCTGCCTCTGGTGTTTGTTGTGCTGGCGTGTAGACTCCAAACGTGAGCGCTGACGTGGCGAGGCCTCGACCTCGCTGTGCTGGCGCCGAACTGTGTCAGCTCCTTGCTGCTCGCTGCCGTAGTTAGAACACCGTTGCGTTCTGCTGCGATACTTAGGATGGGTAATAACTGGTATAGGTTGAGGACACATTAGGACTGTGGGATTGTAGTTATTGTGTGACTATGGTATGCTTATTTGTGTGTAACGGTTTATGGTGTGGTGGAATAGAAGGTATGTCTATTATTAATATGGCTGCCAGTAGAAGCGATCCCTTCATCGCCTCTCATGTGCAGAACATTCCGCTGACGATACTACACCCTCGGCATTAGCAATGACCGCTGCAGGTTGAGACTCATCTCGCCCGCTGAGGTAGCTAGTTCTGACATGCGCAGTGATGCACAAGCCACGCCTTCCCGGCGGCCTGGCTTCTCTGGCGCTGACCTGCATCCTCTGCTGATATAGTCTGTAACACTGATATAGCACATAAGCGCAACACATCAATGTACTACCAACCCCAATACTCATGAAGACCCGCGGTGTGAGGTCTCGATCGCTGTAGGCTGCAAACTCCCCCGGATATTGCTGGGTACGAAGATGTTGTTCCACCTCTTGTACACTTCTCCCTTTGCTCCTTAGATCGGTGAGGTGGCGAATTAGCGACTCTGTGGGAATGTCCAAGAACGTCCAAGAACAAGTTGGTAAAATTAGCTCCTTGTGTAGCATTCGGGTTCAGCTGGAATGTCGTATTGACGTCGGGCAATATGTCTGGAATGTAGATATCAGTCTGTATGACCCTTTCTGATTGTAACAGCACTTGGGCCCCATAAGCCTTACAGTTCTGGTGAAGTATCAGCTTCCCTGTTCCCGAGAGCACGATGTCAACTGCCTTTTCCTGTCCACAGAGAATTTCTGAGTGACACTGAGTAAGGGCTAACGTAGAGCCATTCACGGCTATTTAGTTGTGTCCACACAGTAGAGGTCAGTTTTACTACTTGCCGATGACATGACTTGGGAAGTGTGAGTGGAGACTTTCCCGGCATAGTGATGAAATATAATCTTCACGGGTGTTCAGCCGGATGGTGTCAAAGTAACACGACGTTTCAACAGCAAGCTCGGCTGTCTTCATCAGTTATCGGTGTCTGCTGGCAGTTGTAAGCTGGCTGTCGACGCAGAGTAATTGGTATCCCGCTTCTTCTGTTAACGCAATAGGAAATTTCTTGTTACTGATGTCATCTCTAATCAATTCTAAATAACGCACAATTTGTCCAGGAGAAATTAGATGAGGTTCCATGATTCCCCTTTGAGCTTGGACCACCGCAGTGATAAGCTGCTCGTACTGCCGATTCATTTCCTGGTACATGGTAGTCAACCGAACTAGCATTTCATTCATCGCGATCATTACAGCTAGTTCCTTTAACATAACGTTGGTACTATTCTCATATTCTGCAAGATACTTAGTGACACAATGGATACCATCTGACAGCGTCTGCTCATTCTGTTCAACGGTATCAAGGGTGACATTTATTGCATCTAAAGTAATCTTAACAATTGTCAATTGTTCCTGGTTGACACGTAGTAACTCTCCTTGCTTCGCTTCCAACCGATTAATGTGCGAGTGCAGGTTGCGAGTATCTTCTTGGGTTAGAGTCCCAAACAAAATACGGCTTAAATCTCCAATAATTCCTAGAACGGCCCTTTTTGGTCAGGAACCCCGCTCGGTAATTTGCCCTAATAGTTCTTGGTTCCGCCTTATTTGCTTATTTTGCCATCCAACCTCCTGCTCCAACTGTATGCATTCACGCATGTCCCCCTTGTAATGTTGTAGTTCCACTTTACAATAGGCAATGGTTTGATTAGCACAACCGTTAGTTTGGGCTAACTTCTGGGTCAGCTCCTCCAGACTGAGGTAACTTGCTACTCGCCAAGTATTACTAGATACCTGGATCCTAGCTTCCCCGTCAAAATACACCCCTGGTGTCGTCTGGAAAGGCTGTTCTTCATAACTGACTCCCTGGGTGACTCCTAAGACACAAACACCCATAACGCCATCTGCAAGTAAAAATAACGCACCGTCACTGTGATTCCCAGAATTATTACCCCATATTATTTACAAATTACAAAAAGAAAATAGCCTACGCATTCCCCGCTGCTTCTATCATGACTAACTACGACCTCTAGTAACCTTGAACACCTAGTGTACACCAGGCGTGCTTACTGCTGCGGTGTTTATGCTGCGTCAAGGGTGCGTGGCTGCCTCGCTGATGGCTGTTGTTGCCTCCTTTCGGCCTTCCTTGACTCAGCGCCCCGCTTGCGTGTTTAGTAGAACATCTTCAGCCTGTTTGCATGCACTGTCATCAGCTTGTTTCCTCATCCTCGTAACGTCACATTCAGAGGACGGGAACTCTCAACAACATACGGGCCTCTAAACGGCGGTGATAATTTTTTCAACCTTCCTCTCCGCAGCACTGGATCGGTTAATAGCACTCGATCTCCCGGCATAATGTCCTTCGGGTTTTCCGTTCGATCATACATTGCCTTGTTCTTTTCCTTCCAAGCCTGCGTGAACTTCCTCGCTTCCTCGTGAAGAAACTGCATCCGATGCTTTAAGCTGGCGACATAATTATCGTAGTCATACCTAGGATAATCTGGTTTTCGCTGAAGCACCCCAGGTATGTTGGCTGGTCTTCCAAAGAATAATAAGTGAGGCTCATAGCGAGTCACTGAATGCGGCGTCGTGTTGAAAACAAACATGGCGAAACGCAAGAGCTCATCCCAATTTTCCTGAGCCTGGTCCGTGAAGTGACGTAAGTACTCTATCAACGTCCTGTGCATCCGTTCAATTGTTCCATTAGATTCTGGCCTGTATGGGGAGGTAAACACCTTCTTGACGTTCAACAATTGGCAAACCTGCCTCAATACCTCGCTCGTAAAGTTAGCTGCGTTATCCGAGACAAGACGGCTCGATATCCCGTATCGAAGGATCACCTCCTAAACTAACGCCTTGCTAACACTTTCGGCATCCTGACGCTGGAACGGAACCGCTATTAAATGTTTCATCAGTGCATCCTGGAATGTCAGGATGTATTTGTTCCCCTGGGAACTGACCTTGAGAGGTCCCACGATATCCATATCGCACCTCTCGAAAATATATGTGGGTGTGTCGGTAATTTTCATCGGCATTCTGGTTTTTGGCTGGGTCAATTTATTGAGTTGGCACTTTTTGCATTTTTTTATATAGCGCGCGATGTCTGCTCTCATCTTTGGCCACCACACACGCTTTTTCAACCTGTTATATGTACGAGAGACACCCTCGTGGCCACCAATATGAGTATCATGGGCCTCCTGTAGAATTTCTTGCCTCTCTTTCTCCGTAAGCGGCGGCGCAGTCGTCTCCGTTCTTCACTCCGCTGTGGTTCCACTACTCGCCGCGCAGCCTGCCACGGCGCTAGGCTTGGCTACTATGCTCGGTGCGCCTGCATCGGCATTAGCGTTCGGTACCTCCGCGTATGTCTGATCCATGACAATGCATCAGCTACAGGACCTGCATGGAACTGGATAGTGTACTGATATTCCTGTAACTTAAGGCGAAACTTCATCAGGCGTGAAGACAGGTCTTTTACCGAGAACAGATATTTCAACGGCTTATGGTCTGTCACTATTGTAAATTTTCTTCCAAATACATACGCTCGAAACTGCTTCACTGACCACACTATCGCTAACAGCTCACGTTCGATAACAGGGTAAGACTGTTCTGCCTTGCTAAGTGTCCGAGAGGCATAAGCTATAGGTACATCCACCCCCAGTGGTCCCTGGCTCAAAATTGCTCCCAGTGCGTAATTACATGCATCAGCTGTGATTATAAACTCGTCCTCATAGTTTGGATATTTTAATACAGGTGGATTTACTAAGGCATTCTTCAGGGTGCAAAATGCTTCTTCTTGCTCTTCTCCCCACTGAAATGCTATCCGCTTCTGGAGTAATTTGTGCAACGGCTTGGCTATATGGCTGAAATTGTGGATAAATCGATGATAATAGCCGGCCAATCCCAGATCCTTGAAGTTGCTTCACCGACGTAGGTTTTGGAAAATTTTGAACAGCAGCCACTTTATTTGGGTCAGGCATTACGCCCTGATCCGTTAGCCGATGCCTTAAATACGTTACTTCAGATCATAAGAATTCACATTTTGCCATTTGCAACTTTAAATTGTGTATTCTGAGCCTTTCAAAGACCTCCGCAAGTCGGTCGATGTGTTCCTCCAGCGTTGCACTAAATACTATGACGTCATCTAAAATGTCATCGCCTTCTTATCTTCCAGACCCATCAAAACAATAGACATTAGGTGCTGAGAAGTGGCCGGTCCATCAGTTAATCCCATACTTAAACGCTTGAACTCCCAGTGTCCATTTGGTGTACTGAAAGTTGTCTTACATCGATCTGCCTCCTCCAGCAAAATTTGGTGGTATCCCTTTGCTACGTCCAACATAGAGAAATAACTAGCTTTCCCTAGTCGGTCCAATATTTCCGAAATTAGGGGCAGTGGGAATACACTATTTATCGTAATCTCATTCAATTTACTATAATCAATGACTATTCTCCATTTCTGCCGACTGTCCGCATCCCTCTTCTTTGGTATCAATAAAAGCGGTGCATTCCAGCCACTAGTACTTGGGGCTATGATATCTTCTTTCAATAGGTGCTCTATCTCTCTCTATAAATCCTGCTTTTGACTTTCAGGAATTCTATATTACCGGGAGTTAATAACTTTCCCTAAAGCCTTAGGTTTAAGCTTAATTTCATGCTTAACTGTATTCATGTAGGTCAGTGGCTCCCCTTCCAGATGGAACACATCGCTATAGGCTGCACACAACTCTCTTATGGCCCTTTTCTCCTCTTCATTCAAATGCTCGACTCTTAATCCCTCAATCACACGTCGAACCCGCTCCATCGTCTTCTCATTCTGCCGCGGCTCCATTGTTCGCACTTTCCTTTCCGGCTCCTCTACATATTCTTCAGCATATACACATGGGTTCGTTGAGATTACTTCCTTCTCTGCGGTATTCAGTACGGGGATTACACACAATCCTTACAGTTACTAAAGCTTCTGGCACACATAGCCCTTCTTGTAACTTCTGCTTCGGCACCACCACTATCTTCTCCTTGATCTACCAACAACTGCACCACTTTTTCCTGCCATGGCCCTATGTGGATTCTTCTAACTTTGCATTCGCCTTCCATCTCCTGTGATGCCTCCCGCACTACTTGGCGGCTGGGCGGGTCCTCCTTACGCTGCCCGGCCACGCTTTCTCCTTCCGTCTTCATCCAAATATCAACTCCTTTAATCTGAAGCACACCTCATCCATAATCCACTATAGCTTCCCACTTTTTTAATAAATCTCTGCCAAGAATTCCATCATACGGTACGTCTATTTCTCCCGATACAACATGCAACTTGTCTTCAACTTCCAATTCTTCTTCTTGTCTGAAGGTTAGGCGAATTGTGCCATCTGTATGAATCGCTCCACCGGCTATCCCTTTTAGCACTATTTTCTCCTCACAATTACTGTCCTGTGGTCTCTTTAAACACTCCCTCTGAATCAAGCTTAATTGAGCACCACTGTCTATGAGCAGCTAAACAGGGTTGTGTTTGCTTTGAGCACATCACAATTCTATAAATTCATAGTATACACATCTCTTCTATGAGCGTGGCGCGACTGCTCCGTCACACTCATTTTCAGTTTCCCTGACTCGTCTGCGACTTTACCTGTTCCACCCATGGATAAGCAACACAGTTTCTCTCTCCGTGTCCCCGTCTCTTGCATTTATGACACACAACTGGCATAAAAAAAATGGCATTCTCCTCTGTGGCGCGACAAATTACATCTTCCACATAAACCCGGCTTCCTGAGATTTGTCTCCTCCTTCCAATTTCCTCCCATATTATTCTCTGTTTGACGTCCCGGTTCATCCCTCCACTGGCGCAGTTCCGCTAAATAATTTTCTCTCTCTTTCTCTTGTTTCTTCTGAATATCATTTTTATTTCCCATGGCAGTGACCTCCCGTATTTTCGGCAGTGACCTCCCGTATTTTCGGCACTCCCCTGCACTCTCTTGCGTTGTGCCCCGACTTCATGCATAGTTGGCAACGTTGGCATTAACTCGTTGCATGGCCTTACCAGCCACAGCTTCCACACTTCATACCTAAGTCTCGCCTCTCCACTCCGTCCTCCGTCAACCTCTCGATACACTCACTTCTCTCTTGCCGATAATATTGCTGCCTCTTCCGCTAAAGTGATCTCGACTGCTGTGGGCAAACCCATATCCTCTCCTCTCGCTCTCAGCACCGCAATGATTCGTTCGTCCACCAGCCCCTGGACAAATACACCCCTCCCCAAGGTATAGATTAACTTGAGCGCCCCCCGTTATTTCATTTTCCTGCATTGAGGTTTTGATGCTTCTCTAAACTCGTGCAACAAACCGTCGAGTCGGTTCGCCCACGCAGCCACCGACTCCCCCCCCTTTTTTGACTACTAGCAAATAGACAAATTGCGTAATGGTCCAATGTTCTCTTTGGTTGGTAATTTTTGACCTTACATCCTTCCATTTTTTTGTACATTCCCGAACCAACAATTTATTTCTTGCCCCACCACTTATTCGCGTTTTCACAAACTTTAGTAAAACATCATGATCATCTACATGTACTAATTCAAACGCGGTGTCACAATTATCAAGGAACTCCGCCAAGGACTCTTTATCCCCACTAAAAGATTGAGGTATCAATTTTAATGCTTCTGTCAAGCTTACAAATGACTTTTTCGCTTCACCCCCTTCGGCAGTCTCACTCATGGCTCTTGTAGGCATGACTTTGCTTTGCGTACTCTTACTTACGGTTGCTGATACAGCACCAGCTGGGTCGGCCACCGCTGCTGGCTTGATGCTGACGCTGCTCTTCAGACTGCTACTTCGTTGCGCCAACGGCCTCCGTTGTGCTGAATACCACAACACTGGCTGGTACTCCTCTGCTCCTGTGAAAACACTGCGATACTGATCTGGTTGGGTGGTATCTTGTTGCCGCTTCGCTTTCCTGCCCTCCTATTTGTATTCAGCCGTACCGCCGATTACTGGCATCGGGCCGATCGGTACTGAAACTAGACTTGATTTTATTTTATTTCCTGCTTTGAATGAAACTACTGCTTCTCCAAAACTATATGGGACTATCCTCACACCTGTCACCAGAAATCCTGTAGTAACCTGGAGAGATATCCTCCCAGGTCCCTCCCGAGAACAAGCCAATAGGCAAGGATTGTGTGGTCGGATTATTGCCGAGCGCACACAACCAGTCCCCGTTTATAAGAAGCAGATCAATTGAATTAACACCTGCAGTTGATTATGTACAACTTTATTACAAGTAAATATATATACACGTATCTGTTAGATTTAGGTACAATACAGTGAATTGTGACTGAAGTAAGACCTATAGGGTAACTTGCTGTCATGTAATATTTAAAGGCACTAGGGCTGAATGCGAAAGGGAGCGGGCATGAATGTGTGAGTATTGTTCTATAGCTTCCCATGACTCCCCAGGCATCTGACCATCCCACAGCCAATCAGCAGAGTGTTCCCACCTGTCTATGTTCAGCGAACATGACGATGTCGATGGCAGCGGGTTCTCTGCTACTGGCCGGTTACCCCGAGGTTGTCCCTGCGACACCTCTGGCGGCGACGGCTGCTGCAGACGACGGCGGCAGACGACACGGCGGCGGAAGACCCCAAATTCGACCTCGCTCCTAGGTTTTTACCCCAACCCCCACCCTCTCGATTAATGTGGAGGGGATTCTGTGGACCTATCAAATCACTCCGTAATGCCGTCATCTTCCTTCGATGCGGTCATGCTAGTGGAGTGAGTCTGCTGTCTTGGTGTTTAGAGTGTGATGCCTGGCAACTCGGCGGTTTTGTATGCCCGCTGCTCAGCAGTCAGCCGTTGGGTAATTGTTATGAAAACTGTTACAGTGGCCTGTGGCCACTACATTGTTTGATTTGCCTAATTTTTCATTGTCGTGGCTGACTGGAGTGATGGAATGATGGTGTATGTGCTACGCTTTTGGATGACATCCAAATGGAGTGATCATGTATGACCACCTTAACATACCAAAATTTCATAATGATTGGAATAAAAATAAGAAAAAAAGAAGTTTGTGTAACCGTGCTGAATAGCTATAATTACCGCCCCTCCCCATCCACCAGCAGTTGCTATCACTCAGTCCCTGCGTGTCAGGTTGTGTTGCAAAAATAGATAAGCTCAAAGAAACTTAGAAAAAAATTTAAACAATGAGGAACGATGAAATTGCAATGTGAACACATACATTTTTTAAAGATGTAGAAGATGATCTCTGAGCTCAAGATTCAAACAATAGGAGTGAACTTCAAATTATTTTATCATAGAGTGAAATCTGGTACCTTCATTGTTGCCAATTGTTTGGGGACTTGTGAAAAGTTTCCTGGAGTGAACTCGAACTTGTGTGCGGTGATGACCTGCTGTCTTCATTGAAGGTTTCGTATGTTCTGATGCCAGCCTTAGTTTCACATGCTGATAGCAATTACGCTTCAAAACTATTTTCAAGAATATATGGTTTTTCAATCAAAATGATTTGCTCATTTCTTTATATTGATCTAGGACCCATTAATTGTTATGGGTTAAACAAGTACTATAGTTTGGTGACTGACTTAGTGAGTCATTGCATTTTTCAGTGTAAGGTATCAAACAGACTTAAACATTTGCAAACCGGTCAAGAACTTCATCAACAATGGTCACAGCTTATGATAAATGTATAACTCCAACAGAGTATACAAAACTTCATAACTATCCTCCAGTTGTAATCACTACATTTTCCAGCCCTAGTATTGATAATAGCAACAATGGTACAACTGGAATTAACAGGTTCAAGAACTGTATTAATTAAAAGTAGGTTAAGAGTTAATTAAGAATTAAAAGTTTTGAGGTTAAGAGAAGTTTATTGCGAGACAAAACGGTGTGGTGGGCATAATCTAGATGGAAATCATCATGTGGCAGTGGATTTGGTCTCATTAGTGAGTGACAGATAAGGTGACGATACTCGACTAGAAGATAAATCATTTCAACTATGTAATCATTTTGATTTGTCACTACTGTGTTTGAGTCTTTGTTTAAAAGGTAGAATTATTATGAAAGATTCATGAAGAAGTCTCAGATGAGATGGAGAAAGAATTTTGGGATGCTGGTTGAGGTATTGTTTGAACTTAGGAAATATTAGAGTAGTTGGAGAATATTATTATGGTAAAAGAGTCAAAAATCAGTCTGGAAATTTTGCTAGAATTTCTGTAGACTAGGCACATAGCCTGTTGTTGCTTAAAGTCAATGGATTATGTAGAAAAAAGAAGGCTATACACTGATTAGTCTTATCACATTCAACAGGAGAGGTGACACCTTAGAGTTAGTAATAAGAGAGAGAGTTGAGGGATAGGTTACTAAGTCATGGTTGTGACTTGAGTGTGGCAGAATGGTTGGATTGTAAAGGCAATCATTGGAGGAAATGGAAAGTTAAAAGAAATATGGGGGATAGACTGTGTATACTAACTTTAATAGATGTAATTATAATTTGCAAATCTAATTCGCTGAGATGATTTGTGGCATTGTCAGTTAGTAAATTTACTGTTTTATGCATAATATGGTATATTTTGGTCGTAAGATGATGATGATGAAAGGATTATATGTAGGGTTTTAGGGAATTGGTTGTGTATTCATATCAATGATTTATTGTTGGAGGATGAAGTGTAAGCTATTCAAGGTTTGTTAGTATTGAAAAATGTGTAGAAAAGGGCAGATTTGTGGGTATTGGTAAAAATAGGCTCTTTAAGTGGTTTGGCAGAATGTTGATGAAAAAGGATGGCTGCAAGAACTGTAATTCTTATAGTTGAAGGCATTTAGGAGGAACAGTATTTATTGACTGAATTCGTGCTGGGAATATATCATTAAAAGGAAATAAAGAATTATAAAGAAGGAAGATATATGGGAGCAAAAATATTAAGGAAAAATCAAAATAAAGAAAGAGAAATATTTAAAATTTGTAGAAATAAAGAATAAGGAAAATGAATGAAGTTAGGCCCTTGTAGATGATGAAATACAAAAGGAACTAAAAAAATTGACAGCATTAGATGATGGCATGGATAATGAGCTGCAACATTGGAGGCAGCAGACAAATTAATCAAAGAACATGATGATATTGAAAAGGAAAAAAATATATATATATATATATATATATATATATATATATATATATATATATATATATATATATATATATATAAAAAGAAAACAATAAAGGGAAATAAAATAAAGAAACAAAAAGATAAATCAGCAACTGATAGATATCACATGTATTGTTAGTCCTAACAATTTAAGCTCTAATCAAACACATCACAGAACTTTTATACTGATTATTAAATATTTAAATGATGAATTAGAAAGAAGAAATAATCTACCATAATCTACAGTGATACAACACAAACCTCCAAAATAAAATAGAACCTGGAACAATATAATTTTTGTTTCTAAACCCTTTATCAATATTACATGTCTCAATACGGAAGAGAAGTTCATCAATATAACATGTGTATTATTCTTTCAAAATGTATATTGTTGAAGGTAGTATTGGAATAAATGGAGACTATGTGATTCAAAATAGCAATAATGGCTCAAGTGCAAAAATAAAGAGAAACAACTGATTGAAAAAATTTAACTATATGCATGTAAATGTGGAGAAAAAAACATCTTTGAAAAGTTTTCTAAGTTCACTTTATACGTTGACTGTTAAAAACTGTTCTGGTTAGTAACAAAATTAAAATAGGCACTTAACAATAGTGAATAAAATGCCTAACTGAGTCTAAATAAACAAGGAGTGTGATGGTGACATGGCGTAAGTAATTTTAAGAGCTTAAAGTATACATCAGAAATATAAAGCCTTTGGAATTTAAGATGTCAAAATTCATATGTCCTGAGACATACACAAATAAGTGCATAAATTTTGCTTTAAATATAAAATATAGTTTTATTGTAAACTACTTGACTTAATGCCTTGAATTAAAGTGATTATCAGTTACCCATGGGATATATGCTGTGTTTATAATACATTTCTTTCTCTTCCGGTGATTGATCTTCTACAGTGGCCAAGTCCACTGCTGAGTATACTAAAGACTCATTAAGTGGCTTTAACTCTGAAGAATACCATGGTCAAAACATTAGAAGAAAAGGCGGGGAATAATAAATATAGCATGGATTCCTTGAAGAAATTTACATCACAGTGATGGTTTTAATAGCCATTAAATATTTTATGAGGTGATTTCTTAGTTATATTAGGAGGCCCTTATATTTTGAGATATTCTACAGTTTAAAGATGTATTTTCTCAGTGAGGAATCAGTTCTTTATAAAAGATGTTTCAATAAAAGCACAAGATTTGAATTTCATGCCATTTTGACTGTTATGATTCGATAGGTTGATAATTGATAGAAGACAGATAAGAGTTAGTAAACATGGAGCACTATACAATACAACACATCCTTATTATTATACTTTACTATTGAAATTGCCACAATTCGTTAAAGTGTGTACAATTTTTGATAGAAATGTATGTTCGAAGTTCATCAGTGAAAGAATAATAAAAATTGTAAAGTACTGGTTCAGTTGTTGATGTATAACATGCACAACATGAGCTCTTAGTGGCTGTTCAGAAGAAAATATAGCAGCACTCACTGTGCACAAGAACTGGACATTTCAACAGCTACTCTTCACCATATTCTCATTGAAGATTTACGTTTCCATGCTTACAAAATCCAATCGGCTGAAGAACTCGTGCAAGAAGGCAATGCACAGTAAAGAGGGTTAATTTAGTGGACCATTTAATAGCATCGAATAAATGCTGATTTTGGACAAAATTATCTTGTGCTAGGAAGTTCATTTTCAATTCAATCTCTTCATTAATATGCGAAATTGCCTTAGTTGGAGCTCAGAAAATTATTGACTGATTAATGAGAAACAAACGCATCCAAATCTGCCATGATTTGGTATGCAATGAGGACTCGAGGAATCATTGGACAGTTACATTATACATTATCAGTAAATAGGGATATTATCATAGTGTGATAACCCAGTTCTCAGTGCCTCAGTTGGATGATATTGCTCTTGAAAATGTATGATTTTAGCAGGACAATATTTCCACCTGTTCAAAATTGACAGTCTTGCTCGAGCCTTTCCTGGTCATGTCATCTCCCATTTTGGCGACCAGAATTGGCTGCCACGATTTTGCAATTTAACACTTATGGGTTATATTATTATATTATTTTAGGTTTTCTGAAATCTCAGGTTTATGCCAAGGATCCCCCAACCACCCAAGCATAAAGGCAGAAATTGAATGCAGTATAAATGAAATACCATGACATTTATGCAAAACTTATTGAAACATTTCCAGAAGAAGGCCACCAAGGTGCTGGCAGCTATTTACTGCATGTGTTGTTTGATACATAATTCCCAAATGAACACATTATAAATTAATAAATACTTCAATACATTGTTACAGAAAAGACATGTTTTATTTAAATTTCAAATGTTGCATTGTTATTGTTATGCCATTTGCTACAGGCTACTAATAAATAGTAACACCAGCAACAATACTGTGTAGAGTATGCATATTTTAAGTGAAAGATTTTTTTTTTGGCCAAGCATTTGGTTTCTCACTGAACGATATCCAGTATTTACATATTTTGTGACTCAATGTTGTTTTTTCAGAGGAAGAGCCATTTATATCAATAAATTCATATCCATTGCATGATGTTTCCGAATGGCGTGATCTGAATCTGAAGTTTGTCCTGCAATGTTACCGTGATTATTGTCTTTTTGGATCAGAAAGTTATCTTGATGCAATGTGGCCTATGGTGAAGGTTGTTATGGATAAAGCAATGACATGGGATACAGATGGTGATGGTTTAATAGAGAATGGGGGCTTTCCAGATCAGACATTTGATGCATGGATCATGGAAGGACCAAGGTTAGTAGAAACAGTGTATTATTCCATATTTATTTATTTTTCATATTACCTTCCTTTTTCATGTATTTTCACTTCGCTGTATTGCATGAAAAGATTATACTGGCCAAAGTTTAATGT
>JARYHS010009186.1:166436393-166451392 GCA_031002005.1 Vandiemenella viatica
CAGTATGTATACTCCGTACTATCATTTGTAGTGGAAAATCCTGAACACTTCAATCTTAATGCTGACATACATAGCCATAATACTAGGAATAAATATAATATTCACAAGGATTACAAATCACTGTCAATTGTACAGAAAGGGTTAACATTTACTGGAGCTTCCTTATTCAGTGTCTTACCATCAGAAATTAAATGTTATCTACAAAAACCCGACTACTTCAAGTCCAAACTGAAAGAGTTTCTGCTTCAGAACCCATTTTACTCTGTGAAAGAATTTTCTTCTTGGAATTTGGTAACTAAGAATGACTGATAAAATAGTATATAGCCTATGGTGTATGGAAGGGGAAGGTGACAAAATTATCCACACTTACTAAAATGATATGTGGTTTTTCTTTCTGTTGAAACTTTTGACAAATGAAGTAATTACACTGTTAACAAAATTTCACTCATATATAGTAACTAACATGGGATAGCATGCACTCAAAAACTGCTGTGAAAAATTATGATACTAACAGGTTTTTAAGTAATTGACTGCTTATGAGTTGTTGGTAATATAATTGATATTGCTAATAGGTGTGTGTACTGTTCCACATAAATAGCAACTAACATAATATAATATGTAGTCACAAATTACAGTGAAACTTATAATGGTAACTGGTTGGTAAGAAAATTACTGGTTATTAGATGCTGGTAACAAGTGTATACACTGTTCCACATAATAAGTATTAATTAACTCTGGATTGTATGTGTAGATTGCAGGAGATATTGGTTATAGTAATGGGTTGTAGCTAGTGTTGCAAATTGAAAAAAAAAACATGAAAAAAAAACCTAGCATCCGTGTTTTTTTTCTAATTTTTTTTTTCTTTCAGAAAACAATATATTTGATAAATTATAGTTTTATTTAAGGAACTTCCATTTTACAAGTGTGTTTTAAATCTTACTGAATCATATTATGTCTCATATATGATTCATAAGTGTATCTATATAGGTAACATAATTTCATTCATCCTCTATGTCAGTACCACACATACTAGTATCAGCACTACCAACACTAGTTCAGTCGGTGTCGGAATTTTCTATCTCTTCTTCTGTCTCCTCTAGATCCATAACTTCAGAAATAGTTAGTTGAATTTTCTTTTACTGGTTGTTCTTGTATTATACGCAAAAGATTTTGAGATTGCAATTTTAAATTCTGAGCAAAGTACACACTGTGCATAAAGACTGCGCCGATAGTTCTGTATTACGGTCTTTTAAGTTTGAATTTAAATCTATTATCCTACAAAATTAGAGCTTTACTTCTTTTCAATCGTTGATTTACACCAATGGTTGCAAGGAAACAATTCATAATTACTGACAATTTAATGAGTCAGTACCACTATACTCTGAGAGTTAACAAGTATACGAATATAAGGAAAGCACAATAAGTAATCAAAAGAGGCAAAAAACCGTAGATAAATTTTAAATTCCTAATGTTTTTAAAAGATCTGTAGGTCTACAGATAAATTTGTAGGGTTGGCAGCACTATTTCAAATAGCAAGTATCAATCCTAACAATGGGGATTCCTTCTCGCGCAACCTAGTCTCTTCGGGAAATCCCCGTTCATAAAGAAAATTTCAGTCAATGTTGCCAATATTTTCGTAATTTTTTTTCCTACTGAACCAGAAAAATATAGTAGATTTTAAACTAAGATAAGTACTTAGAATAAACTCTAAAACAGTCATTTTAAACGATAACTGCCTTACAAATTTGAGATTTAGTAGTTGTCAAAAAAAACGTGTCCCAGAGGAAAACATGTTTTTTTTTTCAAAGTTTTTTTTCATGACTTTTTTTTCAAGCCAGGAAAAAAAACGTTTTTTTACAACACTAGTTGTAGCTAACTTGTCAGTATATAATAATATTATCAATTATATAGTAATATTGACATAAAAATAAGTGTATGTACTGTTCCACATCCCCGAGATTATTCTCACATGGGATCAAAGTGAACTATCAATTTTAGGCTGTTAACTTTAATTTATTGGAATAATTGGTAAATATTCTCCCCAGATCATGCGTTCCAGTTAAGTGAAATTAAACTAAATACTTAAAAAAAAGAAAAAAAACCTTTCACTAAGACACCAATGAACTGAAATGTTCCACCTATATACTATATATTCACAATATATAAATTAAGATAGGATGGGGGGGGGGGGGGGGAAATACCCATCACTTACCACAGATGAAGGCAAGAGGGCGAGAGGAAAATGAAAAAACATGAATGTGGCGGGTTGGAATGTGACCACATCTTTCCCCCTGCCATATGTCTCGCCTCTCACATGATTAAGACTCGTGTCGAAATATTGTGCAATTTGTTTGTTTTTGTGTTTTTTCGCGTTCGTCTCGCCCTCCTGCCTTCATCTGTGGTAAGTGACGGGTATCTGTGCCCCCCCCCCCCCCTCCTATCTTATTTTCAGTGCCTCACGGCGGTATCTTTGTTTCCATTATCTAATATATAAATTATGCATTCACAACACTTAAAACATTATTCAAGCTTTGTGCTTTCTCTATGCTAGATTCTGATTCCCCATTTTCTTTAATTGGTGACAGTGTAACCTTATGAGAGCCTCTTATTACTTTGATCTATCTGATAACTGATGAAGAGCTTCAAACATATAGTCACTGCAATTCATAACTGTTGAGGTTGAATCATAGTATGATGGAAGGATGATCAGGGTTGGATTTCAGCAGGACTAATGTTGTTGCTGTCCTGGCGGGGTTTAACAATACTGAAGCAGATCCGGTGGCCATTGTTACTGTGTTTTGGAATTCAATCAATTTTTCCTTTAATTTATTGGGTAATTAAACCAATAAATACTGAATCAAATACGATTGGCATAATTTCTGTTGTAACAAATATCTTTTGCTGTACACATTAAAAACATTCTTTCCTTTTTTAGCAGTTACTTTAAAGTTTAGATTTAAATCAAGGCATAGTAGTAATTAGTGTGAGTTTTTGGCTATATCATCTCTGTATCTTGGTCATAGATTTAGTAACATACCTCTTATAAAATTTATAAGATCTCCAGAATAATAGGTTCCCAGTACTTGAATGTAACTAGATATTTAGGCTCTGGCTTTCCTGGCAGGACAAAGTAAAATTTTAAAGGTTTTTTTTTTTTTTTTTTGTAGTTTTGCCAGCGATCATGTCAAATCTTTCAAAAACATCATTTTGTGTTGAATCTTCAGGATTCTGGAACCCTGATATTGTCAGATTCTTATTGAAAAATTAGAGAATAGACAGATTGCAACTTCTCTCAAAATATTGATATTTTGCCGTCTTCATATTATGAATTTATCTCTCCTACAATCAGAGTAACAAACGGTAGTGTGATTACAGTAAAAAAGTTGGAAACAGCATACAAGTGATCCAGGCATAGTGAGAGTGCACTGTGAAATCATAAATGTTATTAAAACATTGTAAGTACTTACGAAATTTACGAAACTGAATAGATCTATTTGTAGTAGCATTTTGCTCAATCACTTACTCTCACTTGTTAGTGGAACTTTGTCTTTATGGCATTCCAAGAACTCCATGTAGAGAATATTCTTGTTCCTAATGAGAATAGCTTGGTCCTTAACCCTATGTTCCACTCTTAAATTTCTGATACTAAAGATTCACTTAAATTTGGTCAAAAACTTTCAACTCAAATATACATTATCACAAATGGAATAATATGGAATATGTAGCCATAGAACTTACATAGTTCAGAGACTGATAGGGAATGAATGATATCTGACCTAATCCTACAAGGATATAGGGTATAATTCATCCTGTTCATTTCAGGATGCAGTTAAATTTAAAGCCATAGTTTTCATTGTTTTACTCATTAAAAATGCACTCTCCTGGTAGCCTCATTGTTCTATGGGGATAACTCAGTAGCTTATTTTCTCAGATTAAACTGAATGTGTAAATAATTTGAAGACAGTGCTTTACCAAAATGCTGAGAAGTACCTGTAATCCTGTTGCTTCTGTTTGTTGCACTGTTACTGCAAGTGCACAAGTCATCAGTAAAATGACTCCAATATGAAAGTTATGCAGATTTATTTTGATTGTTCACCTTCTTTAAAGTAAAAAAAAAAAAATATCTTATTGTAAAACAGCACACAAGAGAACGAACCAAAATGGTATCAGGCTAATTGAATTATGTCAGGCACACAATTTGATCCTGAAGTCAACTAGCTTTAAGAAATTGCCAAGAAAGCAGAAGACGTGGATATCACCTAACCCTCTATTGGGAGAGTTCCAGTTAGATCATGTTGCGGTAAAGCGGAAATTTCATAAAGAAATCCAAAATGTTAGGGTTCTCAGAGGGGCCAACCTCGACTCGGACCACTACCTATCTAAAGTGAAATTTAAGATTATCCCTAAGAGCAACTGTCATAAGAAAAACCGTGCACGAAGGAGATATGATCCAGAGAAAATAAAGGAGAAGAAGGAAGAATGGAGTCAGTTAACCAGCGAACTAGAAGGCCAGGGCTGGAAACAGTTGGAGAAGAGTCTTATAACTAAGGCAGAAGAGTTTGCTCCTGTCTCCAGGATTAAGAAGCACAGGTGGTGGAACGAGGAGTGTGATAGACTACTTGATCTGAGAAAGAAGGTGTGGCACATCTGGCAAACCAAAAAGGACGAAAGTTCCTGGCAGCACTTTGTGGAAACTAGGAGGATGGTGTCCAAGGAAATCAAGAAAGTAAAGAAGGTTCAAGAAGACCAAATACTCAGTAAGATTAATGACGACTTTACTAAGAATAACATGAGAAACTATTATCGGATCTTCAGAGAGAAGCTTAATAAATACAACCCCCCAACCCTCCAACTTCAGGATAAAAAAGGGAACATGGCATATAGTAATAGGGGCAACTGCAAGATACTGGCAGACTACTTCAAGGAACTCCTAAATTGCGAAGAACCACTCCAAAAGATGGTGTTCGATGATGGAAAGAAGTCTTCCACCAACCCTGACTCTAAACCCCCATCTATAAATGAGATCCAGACAATTCTGACTCACATGGAAAATTTTAAGGCATCAGGGGAAAATCAAATAACAGCCGAATTATGGAAATATGCTAGCAAAAATGCAATTATCTCACTCCAGAATTTTTTTGAGGAGATATGGAAGAAAGAAGTGATTCCAGAGGAATGGAAAATGGCCCTGATACACCCTCTACATAAAAGAGGCTCTAAATCTGATCCGAACAACTACAGAGGGATTTCTTTGGTGGATGTGACCTATAAGATATTGTCCAGAGCATTACTTGAACGAGCAGAATCCCAGCTGGACTGCCAAATCGGGGAGTATCAAGCAGGGTTCAGGAAAGGAAGGTCTTGCCCTGAACAGATCCTAAACCTCAGAAACATTTTAGCATACCAGAAACAGAGGGCGAAACCATATATAGTGACTTTTGTGGACTTCCAAAAAGCTTACGATTCCATAGACAGAGGGTCGCTATTCAATATTTTGGAGGAATTTGGCTTGGACAGGAAAACCCTGAATATAATCAAAGAAACCCTCACAAATACGACCTCAAAAGTTAGATTCATGGGTGAACTGTCAGAACCTTTTGAGATCAGAACAGGGGTCCGGCAAGGGGATGGCCTCTCCCCCCTGTTGTTCAATTGTGCACTCGAAAAAGTTGTGAGAGAATGGAATGCAAGAACCAGAGGAGGAATTAGACTTGGAACAAAAATAAAGGAGTTACGATTAAGTGTTTGGCATTCGCTGACGATATGGCGATGCTCACAGAAACATGGGAGGAAGCCAAAGAACAAATCGCCGAATTACAAGAGCAGGCAGGGAAGTTAGGACTTAAGATTTCTTTCGAAAAAACAAAGATTATGACAAATATACCAGACACTCCTACGAGAGTCCGAGTAGGAGCTCATAAAATAGAGGTGGTTAGGAGTTTCAAGTACCTAGGGGAATGGATTGAATGGAACAACCTTGAAGGTAAAACAATGGAAGCGAGAAGGACCAAAATGGAATTAGCCTTCCAGAAGACCAAAAACACTTACAATAAGAAAAGCCTCTCTTGGAACACAAAGATAAGACATTACAACACAGTAATTAAGCCGGAAGCACTCTATGCAGCAGAGACACTAGTCATGGGGAGGAAAGGACAAATGGAGAAATTGGAAATCAAAGAGAGGAAAATTTTGAGGAAGATCATGGGTCCCAAATTCCAGAATAACAAACAAGTTTTCTACAGAAACGAAGCCCTCTACGCAAAGTCTGAGAGACTCTCCGAAACCATGAGAAAAAAAAAGGATTGATTTCTATGGACACATATTCCGAATGAATCCTAACAGATTAACAAAAAAAATCTTTGACTTCTTTTATAAAAAAAAGACTAAGCCCAACTGGTTTAAGGAAGTGGAAAAGGATTTGAGAGAACTCCAGATTACCGAAGTGATGTTAAAGAATGGTACAGCCAAGACCGTGACCAAAGACAAAAGTAAGAGGTTCCAAGTTGCGATAATCACCAGAAAACCGATTCAAATTTCAGAAGAGGAAAGAAGGAAGAGATCAGATAGAATGAACAAATACTGGGAGAAGAAGAAAACGCAAGCATCCAAGAAGTGATTGATCTGACGTACCCCAAAGATGGGTGATTCGAAAAAAAAAAAAAAAAAAAAATCTTATTGTAAAACAGAAATTTGTGTCTGTGATATCAATCATTTGCTAACTTTCCACTAATATGTTATCTACTTGCATTAAAGGCTACTACTGCTGATGAGCATTTATATGGCAAGAGCAAAGAAAGGAAAGGGAAGTTTCAAATGGAGCTTCAGTTTTAAGCAAAGACTGTCTTAATCTCAACATACCACTTACAACCTACATCTTCAATTACCTGTTTCATATATTCTAATCTTTGTCTGCCTCTACAGTGCTTTCCTTCAACTACTCCCTCCATTAACAAATTACATAATCCTGCATGTATAAAACATGACCCACGATCCTAGCTCTTTCTGTAAGACTCTTGCAGAAGCTTCTTTTATCATTCATCATTTCCAAAACACATTCATTTTTGTACTCTGTCAACTGAATTTTCAGCATTCTTCTGTGCCACCATATTTCAAATGCTTCAATTTTCCATCCCCCCCTCCCCTTCCCCCGATTTCCTAAAATCCATGTTTCGATGCCATAAAGAACTGTGCTACACACGTACAGTTCTAAAAACTTCTGAGTCTGAGATCAGTATTTGATACTAAAAGATTTTTTTCTAGTGCTATTCTGCTTTTAACATCATTCCTACTTTGGCCATCAGTTGTAATTTTACTTCCTAAGAGCAGAATTCATTTACTTCTATGACATTCAATCCTATTTTTATATTTAATCCACTATTGCTGTAATCATTTCTACAACATTTCATCATTTTTGTCTTCCTTTGGTTTATATTTAGTCCAAAATCCTCTTCCAGTAACTTCTTAATATCTTCAATCTGTTCTGCCAACAGGAAAATTTCAGCAGCAAATTGTAGTATATTGATTTTTTCCTCGCCCCTCTCTTTGAACACTTATACCACATTGAATTTTTTGTTTTACTTCCTGTATTGCTTCCTCTAAATACAAATCTTATATTACTGGAGATACAATACAGCATTGTCACACACCCTTTTTAACTGCTGCATGTCTCTCATGGTTCTGTACTTATATTATAGCCACTTTATTTTCATTTAGATTATAGATTCTATCTTGATACTGTAAACCTGACTTCTTTGAAATTTTATATAAATCTTAAAGACAAAATTGCTTCTCTTTTACCACAGTTTCTTCTAAATTCTAACTGATCTTCATATATCTCCTATCCTTTCTATTCTTATGTATATTATCCTGGCCATTAATTTTGAAGCATCTTTTGTTATTTATGGTGCAATAATTCTCACGTTTGTCAGGTTGGTTTTTCTTCAGAAGTATGAAGATGATACTTTTATTAAAATAAGTTTGAATATCTCCTGTTTCATAACTGTTATCAGCTCGAAAAATCTTTGGATTCCTTCTTCTCCTAGGGATTTCAGAAGTTCTGTAGGAATCTTGCAATTCCAACTGCCTTATTTCATTTCAGATCTTTCAAAACTATGTCAATTTTTTTTAAACAAGATCTCCTAAGTTATCAATGTCAACATTGAAATCTTTTTTTCCAATACACTGTTGTTTAAATTATCCCCATTGTACAGTTTCTCTATGTATTCCTTCCAATGGCTTGCACTGTCTTCTGAGTTTAAAAGAGGTTTTCGTTCAGTAGCTTCAATATTTATACATCGTTTCTTCATTTGTCCAAAAACTTGTTTTATCTTCCTACAGGCCACAACTACTTTAACTATGACTATTTCCTTTTCCAATTCTTTACACTTTACTTGCAGCCACTTTTCTTCTACTTCATTGCATTTCCTGTTTGATTCCTAAAATGTCTGTACTGTTCTCTTGCTACTTCATTCTAAACATTTTGTTGCCGTCTCCTCTGAACCATCATTTCCAAAATTTCTTCTTTGATCAAAGGTTTTCAGGTGGCTTGTTTCCTAAAGCCTAATGTTTCTTTTCCTGCTTTGATTATTTCTCTCTTCAGTGCATTCCATTCGTCCTCAGTTGAATTCTTCTCAGAGTTACTTCTTAAACCAACGTCTGCCATCTCCGGAAATTTTTCTTTCATGTTTGATTGTTTCAATTTGTTCACTTCCAGTCTGTTTTGCTTGTATTGCTTCTTAACACTCTTGAATTTCAACCTGCACTTAATAGCTGTCAGATTGTGGTCAGAATTTGTCATGTCCTGGTTACGATTCACAGTCTAGAACTTGATTTCTGAGTCTGTTTGACTATGATATAATCTAGTTGACATCTACCTGTATCCTCCTCAACATTTCCAGGCATATAGGCTAAGTCCTTGGTTCTAAAATAGTGAGTTCACCACGGCTAGTTTGTATTTTTCACAAAATTCTAACAACCTGCTTCCTCACTCATTTCTTTCTCCTAGACTAAATCTTCCAACAATATTCCTCTCTTTACCTTCTCCTGCTGTCACATTACAATCACCCTTCATTATTAGATTTTCAGTCCCCTCCACATATTGTATCAATTCTTCAATTTCATCATTTATTTTCTCTATTGATTCATCATCTTTGTGACAACATATACACTTGTAGTAAAGTGGTTGGTACATGCTTAGTTTCTACTCTAATCAAAATTTGGGTGCACTGCCTACCTTTTCTTGAAGCGATTCGGGCCATTTTTGAACTTCAGTTTCTTCGGTCGTATTCATGCTATATGTCTCAAATTTCTGTAATGCATAGATATCAGCAATCTTAGCAAACTTACTAAATTTTATTTTGTTATTGTTCTTAGTTCGAATGGTATTTGGAATCAAACTTCAGCGATTTTGTCACTCACTTACTCACTGGCTGATGATCATCAAAACTCTAAGGCACTTCCCGTAGTCCTAGAAAGCTGAAATTTGGTACACAGATAACATTTTTCCCACATATCATAAGAAAAGTCTGAAACTCATGAATTTTCATATACCTACCCCTACCGTGAAAACGCTTTCTACCTTAATTACCTTATACCCCTAAGATTTTCACTGTGGAGTGAGCTTACTATGTTTAACTAATGTGGAAAATTGTATTTCTTTCCTTTTCTTACTTTGGAAGTTATTGAAATTCAAAATTTTTATTTTGGTACAACACCCCAACATCAATATTCCACTGTACTTTCAGTAATGATAGAAACAAGTAATTTGGTTCACGTATATGGTTTCATCCCTAAATCGTAAGAAAAATCTGATATTGGAGTTTTTCCCCGTATTTATTTAATTACAATCCCAAACCAGAAAAATTCTGGCACATATTTGTGGCTTAATTACTTTGCTCCGGATGAAGCTACAAACCTGAGACTTCTATACTGTATACGAGGTAAGCAAGTTTAACCAAAGCCTTAAATTTTACTTTGTTTCTATGGTTAGTTTTTCATAGAGTGGTGCATTGTTGTTAACGTATATTGAGGTGGATGTAGTCTTCTCGGGAGACTAGCCGAGTATACACCTTGTTTACTCGGCTAGTCTCCCGAGAAGACTACATCCATTCTCAACGCCGAGAAAGACTTCGTTCGTATATTGATGTCTTAAATTCTGAAATGTTCTTATTCTCCAATTTTCAAATGGAATAATTACATTTGAGAGTCAATTCAGAATGAGCGATAAACTTACAAAAAGAAATGAGATCCCACAAAAACAATTCTTATAAAATTAGGCCAAGTCTCATGTTCATGTAATGACAAAAAGTTGAGAGATCTTCTTCTGAGCCAAGTATTCACTTCACTTTGTGAAGCAGAATGGTTTCTCTCGGTGTCATAGATCGTTTATTTAGGATAAAAATATCTTATGACTTAGCCATTAAGCAGGTCATAATTTTTACTGAAATTGAAGGCATAAATATACTTGTCAAATTAGAAAAAGAGTGAGGAAGAATTTGGCTTTTAAGTATTCATAAGTTTGATAAAGCAACACATTTAAGGTATTTATATAGGTTAACTAAAACATGGCCTGCATAATGGCCAAGTCATCAGAGTTTTTTTATCCTAAATAAACAATCTGAAATTCTGTTTCACAAAGTGAAGTGAATGCACACTGCAAGGTGTAGACTTGGCTCAGAAGAAGATCTCATAACTTTTTGTCATTGCATGAACACAAGACTTGGCCTATTTTTACAAGAATGTTTTTTATGGGATAATCCTGTCACTAAACTGTTCATAATAACTTACACATTGCCCTACTCTCTTTTTCATTATAAATCCTACACCAGTAACTCCACTCACAGCTTCTGTGCCAATTATCCCCTGTTCCCCACACTCTGGGCCGGCGTTAGCGGGGGGTAAGTGGGTCAAATATGCCGGGGCCCGCCGGCTAATGGGGGGCCCCGATTACCGGCTGCAGGGGCCCACAGGCCTCGAAGCCAAGAATCCGCCTATTGTCATGCCCGGCTAGTTTGTAGAGCTAAAAAAAAAAAAAGGTCGCCCATTTTACCCGGGGCCCGAAATTTCTAGCGCCGGCCCTGCCCACACTAGAAATCCTGTGCATCCTTCCACTTAATCTCATTAATCCCAATGACATCTAACTTACTGTAAGTTAGGTATTGGGGGACTATTTTACCCAGGAAGAAGCAATCATTCTATATATAAGTTGAGAGGATTACATGTCCTTGGGCTACCCTTTGGGTTCTTAATGCAGTGGCTGCCTGTTGCCTCCTGCATTCCCATGCTGTTAATCATTTCTGATTCATCCTTCTTTAGAGGCAGTTTCAAACCCCAAGGGAAAGAAGGTGTACTGGACCACTCTTCACTCTGCCATCTTCCTTTCAGAAGATCATTGTCAAGCAGTGGGTGACATCTTATACCAGGAATCATTCAGTCACCAGAGCCTTGTTCATGTAAATGGAGTGCACCACGTGAAGGAGAGGTTGACATTTGGTTGGAAGAGGCTAATACAGTCTCTCCCAAAAACAAATAGTTCCTTAAGAAATTGCCAAAGAGTTTCTTGCTTCATACATGGTAGAGCCACATTTACTCTTTTCTTTTTATGTACATCACAAACACTTCTTTTCAGAAATATGAGCTTGTGATATATGCACATTTGTGCTTAGTTTAAAAGCTCTAAACTGATGCACTTGACAAATAATAGTTAGGAAGCAGGAAATATAACTCTGTGCTTAACATTAATTATTTTTTTAAATCATACTGTCGGTAAGTTCATGAAGAGATGTCTTCAGTATCGTACATAAAATGGTATAACACCTCAGGTATCACACTGTAATTCCATTCGTAAAATATGCATTGTAATAGAAGTGAAAAATCAAAGCTTGGAAAAAAAAAAAAAAAATACTAAGAGTATACCAGCACAAACGTTGGTTCAGTAAAAGTGACAAAATGGTCATGTGTGAAATTTTTTTGTATGTTCATGTCAAATATGTAACGGTTTCGATTCCACCTGAGTTTAATTTATTGCCTGTGTTTGATTGTTTGTTTTTGTTTTTTCCTCCTACTATACACTCTCTGTAACATTACAAAATATTTTAACCAAAATTGAAAACTTAACAGTAGATAACTCTTTTTGTTTTTTAGTCCAAATTTTTTGTAGAAATCAGTTCAAATAGCAGCCTTTGATAAACAAAACTGTTTCTTGCTTACTATTCAATATTCTGTAATTAACTATTAAATCAGTCACTTAAAGCAAATGTATTCTATGGTCTAAGGTAGAAATTTTTTGTTTCAAGAAGCCATAGTAGTAGTAGTTTACAGAGTCACTAACTAATAGGGCATTTATGAAAGTGGCATATTTATTACTAATAATAACTAACCTCTTGCTATAACAAAAACATTCTGGTAGTGGAATAGCTAGGTTAACAAGGGCCCCGTTGCAAAAAAATATTTTGGGTTCTCGAGCCAGATTTTTTTTTTTAATTTTTTTTTTTTTTATTTAGCTCTGCCAAGTCTTGTGAGGTTTGCTGGCAGAGGCTGAGCTTGGGGGCTCCAGCTCACGGCACTGCCTAGCCCTCCGATAGCTATGCCACTGCATTCTGGTCAAGGCAGCATTTCAACCCAGCCGCATCTCTGCTAATATTGCCACCACAAAATCAAACGATACGGACACAACACATTAAACACATCAGAACTAATTTTAAGTAGAAACAACATTTTCTGTATCAGGATTCCTTATTAGCTTAGCATAAATTATCACAATTTTATTATACACATTCAATATGAATTTGCAGCTGGCCTAAGCATGCACACTAACACAATCAAGGGCGCCGGGATGGGGGTGCACTTGCACCCCCTGCCATGAAAGAAAATACACAGAAAAATATTAAGAAATATAAATTTCATTATTCACGGTTTGAATATTAATTTAAGTCAGCTCCGTAATTATTCAACGCCTTATCAATAAAATCACTGTCTTCTACCCTTTCCCTAGCACTAAGCATGTACAGACCTTTTGCCTGTCGTTTCCCATTGTTGACCGCTTCCACGTCTTGGCCTGTTATAAAGTACTAAATGAGCAGTGCTACATGTTGTCACTGGAACAGCTAGGCTACTTTTGTTTGCCTCGCATACCACTGGGTAAAACGGGGTGTCTGCGTATTCAATAAGGGATTCCTTTAAAGCTGCATCACTCTCTTCATCTGCCTTGATCATCCCGTACCACGTGGTAGGCTCGGCAATAAAATTCTGAAGAAAACACCCATAAAGATTGTGCATATTTTCTGCCATGGCTAAAAATTGAGGTTTGTCATATTTTCTTATTTTCTGGGTGTAGCTCTAAAAACGAAAATGATTTTTTAATTGTAGAAGAAAATCATATTCTCAGAGTAGAGATGATGGAGTCTAAATATGGGATGAAGATATTCTGAAATTTTTTCTATATTTTCAGAGGGTTGATTTGATCTGTATGTCTGTCTTCTCATTATTCGAGGAGTTTAAATTCAACATCCACTTCGTAAGTTTTTCGTGCTTTCTCGAAAATAACAGCGAACTCCAATGTGGCATTATAATGGTGATAATTTATTTATACAATCATATTTACTTGCAATCAGTTGACCAAAATGATTTACACATTATCAGCAAGTTGTATTGGAATCAACTGCTGACAGTGCAGGGCCGTAACTATAAACTTGGAGGCCCCGGGGCAATACTTCATAGTGGGGCCCCTCAACATTTCTTTCAATTTATATGCAGGGGAGTTTATTCCAATTCGACGAAAATTTGTTTTTATCTATTGATCCATACAATGGTAACAAAACTAGCTACAAAAGGTTCACTATGCCAAATGTTCAAGTATTTATCTAGCTTATACAATTAACAAATTATTAAATGGATTAATTTTACGATACAAGTTTTGGAAATTAAATATTCAGTGTGTATGGTTGCAAAAAGAATAAGGTGAATAATACAAAAGAAAAATACTTACAAAAGTACAATATCTAAAAAGAGTGTATGTTTATTAAAAATTTATAAAATCACGCTTTAAAAATACATGGTAAAATATACCACAGAAGGAGATTCTGGTGGTAGGTAGCTCCAACGTTAGGCGGTTTATTGAGCCCCTTAGGGAAATGACGAATAGGTCGGGGATGAAATCTAATATCCATTTATTGTGCATTCCCGGAAGGTCTGATCCAAGATGTGGAACAGGCCATCCTGGATGCCGTTGAACGGACGAGGTGTAGCCAGCTGCAGATTGTAGCTCATGCCGGCACCAATTATGCTTGCCGCCTGGGGTCGGAGGGTATCCTCTCTTCCTTCCGGCGGCTTGCTCATAGGGTGAGCTCTGTGGTTGACGACCGCAAGACTTCGGCTGAGTTACTTATCTGCCGCATTGTTTATAGAACAGACTGTGGACCTATGCGAGGGTCTAAACCAGAGACTGGGCGTTTCTGCAACAATCATGGCTCCAGATTCCATGATCTTCGCCCTGGGGTCGAGTTGTGCAGGGTTCCCTTGGATAGATCAGGTGTGCACTACACACGTGAATCGGCTACACGGGTGGCAGGGGCCGTATGGAGTGCATTGGGGGAATTTTTAGACAGAGAAGAAGACTCGAAACTGGGATTACAGTTACGGGCAGCCCAATTAAATTCTACATCATATGTTAGGAGTAGCGTAAATCAGTCTCGACCGTTAAAAGTTCTCGTTATTAACTGTAGAAGTGTATGTAATAAGCAGCCTGAGCTTGAAAGCATTATTAGTAGCACAGAAGCAGATATTGTATTAGGTACTGAAAGCTGGTTAAAACCGGATATAAGATCAGCAGAAATTTTTAACCATAGCATGAATGTTTCCGGAAGGATAGGTTGCATTCTAATGGTGCTGGCGTATTTATAGCTGTTAGTAAATACCTGTCGTGTAACGAAATAAATATCGATACGGTCTGTGGAATCCTATGGATTAGATTAAATGTAGCTAGGACAAAACTTTTAATACAG
>JARYHS010009186.1:166452392-166881393 GCA_031002005.1 Vandiemenella viatica
ATTTTTGCCAGTTGCCTTTTCTTTGCAGATGACATTAAGATTTTCAAGAAAATCATTACTCGAGACGACTGCTTAGACCTTCAGAATTGCTTAAAAGCTATTGTGAAATGGTGTCAACAAAACAGTATGCAACTTAATGTTAATAAATGTTCCTGCATTACTTTTCACCGCACTAAATCGGCATTACATTTTGAATATGAAATGGAAAATCAGCTACTGAATCGCTGCACAACTGTAAGAGACCTAGGAGTTCTTCTGACGTACAATCTCAGTCCAGAAGAACATGCCCACAACATATGTGCCAAGGCCTCCAAGTGCCTGGGCTTACTGGCACGCACTTCCAGATTTATTAATAATATCCAGACACTCAGGCTCTTGTACTGTGCCCATGTCAGACCCATACTTGAGTATTGCAGCGTTGTATGGTCGCCTCATCAGATCACACTAATTCAACACATTCAGAATCTTCAAAATAAGTTCTTAAGGCTTATAGGTTGTCGCATGGGCTTTCATTACAAAGACGTTCCGTTGGTTGCTGTTGGAACCTACCTTGGCCTCCATCCTTTGGAGTCGAGACGGAATGTTCATGGTGTCCTTTTTCTGCATAAACTAATCTCAGGTGTTATAGACTGCCCTGAAATTCTCAGACATGTATATTTTCGTTGTCCGTCTGGTACACGGTTGAGAGAACTATTTGGTCGTAGACATCTGCGCACAAACTATGAGGCTAGCAGTGCCATAGAACGGATTCAGAGACTAGGTAACAGAATACCTCCTGAACTTGATTTTTTCATTGACAGTGTTGCTATTTTCAAGGGAGTACTCATACGTGAGTGGAGTTAGCAATAATGGGCTTAGTCACGGTCTATTATGCCCTGTAATAATTTTTTTTTTTTTTAGTTTTATGTTGAGTCTTATTATTAGTTTTAGAATAATTAATAATTTTCTTCTGTGTAATTGTTTTTCTAGTTTTAGTAATATAAAATTATACTTGCTATTTTTGTTATCTTCTTGTTTTCACTGTAACTAATTTGTTCACAAATAGTGGTAATTGTGTTTACTAAGTAGCTATCATAAGATATATTAATGTAAAATGGTTTTTCCGTTGGAATGAATAAATAAATAAATAAATAAATAAATAAAATTCACTCCTTTAGGAATTGGTTTATATAGGTGTCAAATAATGGAATTTGTCATCATGTCATCTATTTTTACCATTTACTTCAGGGGGATCTAATGTATGCTTTTCACTCTGTCTGACTTATTGTAATTATCCTTGTCATATTGCTTTATTGCAGGATTTTCAGAGATGTAATTTGACTTTATGTTCTATTGGCCAGCATTACTGTTCACCAAGGCTGGATAACAAGGGTATCTGCTTTGGCCCCTTTCTGTCACCTGAGCCTTCGATCAGTGACTTGTAAACAGGGGTGGGCCAACTTAAAAATTGTTCAACTTCTAGTGTCCTTCTCATTACTCATCTTTTAGCTGCATTGCTCTCTCCTTAATGTGAAGTGTCGTAGGATTTAGATGAGACATTAAGCTGTAGGCCCCTGTTGCTGGTAGGTTTAGTGAGTTAAGTTAGGAAGCTACCGTGGAGGTATTTTACACAGCTAACAAAGACTCTGCCTCTAGTTCACTAAGACCACACAAAACTATTGTCATTGTTATTAGTTTGTTGTAATGTTATATTGTAATTTTCATGTTTTGATACCACAATTTTTATTATTCTCAGTTGATAACTATTTGAAAGAAAGTGTCAGTAACAGATACAATCCCAGTACTAGAATGCTTTGTTTTGATTTCAAGGTATAGTACTAGTTAACCCTATTTAATTAGATTTTGATTATTTTATAATTTATGACTCAATAATTAGTCATATTTCAAGAATTTACATTAACTGGCAGAAATATGTTCAAGCTTTTGTCAAAATTTTTGGATATTGTATACCTAATGGATTCTAATTAACAATAGTAGATTGAATTAAAATAGCTCAAATGGAAATTATGTTTTGGGTTAGATGATGGGTAAGATGATGTAAAGTCGTAGTCTGCTAGAAGTGATATGAATGCATGTAATCAATTCTTTGCTTAACATGGTGGATTTATTACAGAGATTTAACTGGGTGCAGTTAATCGTAACCATAAATTAGTTTATTCTGACCATACTAAAGTGTAAGTGAATGAAGTGCATTCTGATAGATCTTTCTTAATATGCAATGTTGTTGAAGGCCATTTTTCCGCAGTTGCTGAGTAAATTAATTCATAAAATAACGCCAATACAACTGTATAATGTAGGTTTATTGCCGTACGCGTTTCGCCTCTCCTCGAGGCATCATCAGCGACGAATCTATTTTAACATTTACATTTTATTTACAAACTTATTTGATATAACGCTAAATTGATATATTTTCTTATTATTTACACTTACTATTTACATTAGTGGATTTCAGGATAGTAACCACCCATCTTTGCTTTCTCTCCAAAGCATGTTTCCGTTACAGCCATTTGTCTTTGCTGTTCTGTACACGATATAAACATTGCGTCTTCTACAATTCGCTTGTTTTTGGTGGCCATCTTATTTTCTTACTGTCAAAGGCGGTGATGCGTTGACGGCGCCAGATTTGAAATTGCGTGGGAAATTTTATATCTAATTTTATGTAAGTGTGTGATTGCATGTATTTGTTAGGTTTATTTCTTTACTGTAGGGTTATTGTATGTTTACCAGTTTGAACAGTGTTTGGTTTGTCAAGTTTATGTGGTCATTCAGTACCTGCTTGCCATTTTTTATTGCTTTTTGTATGTGGTAGTTTTCTTGTAGAGTGAGGGTATTGTGTCTGTAATTGTTTATTGTGAGTATTTGCATGTCTTTGTTAATGTCTACCAACAGACATTAACAAAGACATGCAAATACTCACAATAAACAATTACAGACACAATACCCTCACTCTACAAGAAAACTACCACATACAAAAAGCAATAAAAAATGGCAAGCAGGTACTGAATGACCACATAAACTTGACAAACCAAACACTGTCAAACTGGTAAACATACATTAACCCTACAGTAAAGAAATAAACCTAACAAATACATGCAATCACACACTTACATAAAATTAGATATAAAATTTCCCACGCAATTTCAAATCTGGCGCCGTCAACGCATCACCGCCTTTGACAGTAAGAAAATAAGATGGCCACCAAAAACAAGCGAATTGTAGAAGACGCAATGTTTATATCGTGTACAGAACAGCAAAGACAAATGGCTGTAACGGAAACATGCTTTGGAGAGAACGCAAAGATGGGTGGTTACTATCCTGAAATCCACTAATGTAAATAGTAAGTGTAAATAATAAGAAAATATATCAATTTAGCGTTATATCAAATAAGTTTGTAAATAAAATGTAAATGTTAAAATAGATTCGTCGCTGATGATGCCTCGAGGAGAGGCGAAACGCGTACGGCAATAAACCTACATTATACAGTTGTATTGGCGTTATTTTATGAATTAACTTTCTTAATATAATTGTTTTGGTCTTTGATTTTACTAGCTGGAATATAAAATTATATTTAGGTGAGACAGTACATTCATGGTAGTGCCACAGTGTAAAGAAACTTCTGTGACAATATTTCAGTATGGTCTAATTTAATTTATTGGATCTTATGTAAATGTAAATTCACGTGGCTTCACAATCTGGTGATTAAATTTCAAGCCACAAATTCAGCACCGTTTCTGGTTGGACCTGCTGTTTAATGTGGAATCTGAACCACAGACTATACTGTCCTAGCATACTTTTCATCAGCAAAGCAAGCCCTTCAAGAGATTGTTGGCTGGGTAGGGGCCAGGATTTGAATCGAGGACCCTGAATTTTCAGTGTGTTCTCCTTTCCTATTGAACTAGCAAACTGCACATGGAAAGCAGTTGAGACTGGTTGATTAATGAAAAAATACGTGTACAGTCATAAATGTTGATCTGAGGGAAAAGCAGTTCAAATCATCTTACAGGAATGGAAAGATTCATTGTTTCAATAAATGCAATTTAGTATTGACTTACAAACAGAAACTAGAGTCCAGCTAGTATTTTAAATCACCTTAAAAGTATTTAACTAGCTATTCACTTAATATTAGTTTTGTCTTATTTTTATAGTGCGTACTGTGGAAGCCTATGGATAGCAGCTCTGTACAGTGCAGCAAAGATGGCACAGGTGTTGAATCTTGAGGAAGAGAGTAGACACTATTCTCAGATACTTGAACGAGCCAAAGAAGCTTATCAGACCAAGCTCTGGAATGGTATGATTATAGGTTATATTATTTGTAGTGAAAGTTTATGCTATTCAATGAATTTTAAGGAAAGTAATAAATGGTGTTTTGGAATCATTCCAACTACACTTTTTAATTGTGCCACAATAGTGGGAAACTAATTTCTTTTGTAACATCCTTCTCAACTATTAGGTGAATATTACAACTTTGACTCTTCTGACAGTAACCAGTCAAAATCAATAATGGCTGACCAGTTATGTGGTCTCTGGTATTTGAGAGCCTGTGGTGTATCTGAAGAGGTATTGTTACATCATATTCATATTTTATTGTTTAAATTTTTTACTTAATTTTAGGTTTGTTGCTTTTGTTGTTTGTCTGACTGTTATGCCTATAGTTATTTAATATTTGAAATATAGATACCAAATTAGGGAGTCTGTGGGTATATAGGAAATTTCTCACAGGTTTAAAATGGAAATATTGCTTAACAGTATGGCCGTGCAAGTTAAAAGTACCACTGTAGTGGGCCAGTAGAACTACAACGGGTCAAGGTTCGACTCTCGGGCTTGACAAACTGGATGTGTTGTTAATAATTTGGAAAATTCTAGGTTATTCCTAATCTCTATTTTACTAAATTCACATATCAACATAAAAATAATAATAACTCAATCATCACTAGCATTTTTCAGAGACAGTGACATCTCTTTCCATAGCTAGTAATAACATATTCTCATGACAAACTGGCTAATGCCTACTAACAACACGACTCTAAAATATAACAAACACTACACCTAAGAAATGGGAACTGGAAAGTGTTTGAAACAATGTATAAAGAACTACCAGGTGCATGGTTCCTTTCATGGTGTAAATTTAACAAGCTATACTTGTGATCATTGGCCTGCATCAATTGCCCAATAGCACTTTTTAGATTACATATGAAGCCATATTCAAGGTCTCTGATATTCTTAATAGTATTTTACAGATATGTAATGAATCTTTGAAATTTTCCATTTCTATTCATGTGCGGAGGCAGGCAAAGCTGTACACGCAGAGCAGGTGTGACATCCGACTGCCAACATCATGGAGGAAGCTAAGTCTCCTTGGCTGGTGCTATGTGCTAAGCCTGTCCAAGTCACCCACTCATGCACAGAGCAGTGCAGTATACAGATGCAGTATGCAGCTACCACTCTTAAGCTTCACATTAACCTGTTATGGCAGTGATGCAATGTCTTTCCTGAAGTTGTTTCCAATACCTAATTGATTTGCAAGTTTTAAGGCTCTAGTATAAATTATAGGTACCACTCCACTCAGCCAATCACAGATACATTATGGAGTAACAAATGATTCTTACAAATGATGTGGTAATTAATTCGTTTAAGACTTGCCATATAACAATTCTGCTGGTTAGATGCACGAACCGTAAAGTGCTAGCCATTTCCTCCAGGTACTTGTGTTATATGCAACAGAGGAAACTTGGAAACAGAAGTTAAAAAGAGAATCGAGGAAGGAACATTTCCTTATAAGAATTGGTAGCAGATCATGAAAATAAACACACGAGCTATGTAAATTGACAGGAAAAAAATGGGAAGCTGACACACAGGAATTGTATAATTGAAACCCCTTATCAAATGAGGCTGCAAGAAACAGTAAAGAATGCTGTATGGGAGTTGTCTGAAGCAAATTACTAAAAAAATGATGAAAGGTATAAACATTTTTTATAAAAACTGGAAAAAAGGAACCAAATCTTTGCTCTCCAGAATGGTCATGAAATTGTGAAATGAAGCAAATATGAGGCTTTTCCAGGAGGTAAGGTTACAACCTGTTTAAATGGACAAGTAATATTTTAGTTCATACATTGGCTATACTGGCTTTGACCTTCATCCTTTCTCTTGCCTCTCACAGCCGTTACTCATTGCTATATGGAATCTAGGTTGAATAACATTTGACAATAGCTGCACTGATTCAATATCCTGTCAGACATGAAATGTGCCTCATTATATGTTTTCTTCATGCAGTAGATTTGGCCCAAGAGCATAATCACCGAGTGATAGTTCCATTTCATGGAGTCATTACCAGTGGACAACATGTAATAAAATTGGTTTAGTCTCCTGCAAAACAATCCTAGAACTCATGTAGCACATGACAACAAGGTGCTTCTCTAAAGATTGAAGTGGGAAGTTTTGGATTATCTGTCATTCAGTCCTGATCTTGGAGTTGGTGATTTTAATTTATTTCTTTACCTGCATGACAATACTTCGATTACAATGATAAAATCAATACTGTCAGTCAGTGGTCACAAACTGTTAGAACTTATTTGAATACTAACTGTTATGATATCACAATCCTTCCTATTACGACCTTAGTTAGTCTGCCAGTGCATATTGGATAAAAGGTGAACCATTCACCCAATTTTAGCCGTACTCTAATTTCTCTCCACTTTGGAACTATGTATCAATAACTTGTCAAATTCTTTATCTTCCTCTGACCTAAAGAGAATAAGCCCCTCTTTTGGTTTACTTTTGTGTACATGCAGTTTTAATGCCCCTTAGCCATAACTTTCTTTGAATATTTTTTCTTCTATACATCTTCCTACTTCCCTTTCTTTTACAGTTTTGTTTCCTATTTGAATCACGCCTCCCCTGTTCACTGTGATGTTAGCTGTTACCTTACATCTAGTTCCTGCCCAGTGTAACTCATGTACTTCTGCATATGAAAGATTTTGTCTTAAAATTCCAATTTTTTTGGATCTCTTTTTGTAAAACTGGTACTCTGCCATCATGAGTGATCCTCTTCTCTTGCTCTAGTTAATGAAATTTGTTAATTAGTATCTTTTTTTCTATGTTAAACCCGCAAATTGTTTTTATTTAGCACCGAAGTGATTTTCTCACTGTGTCTTACACCAAGTATTTCTTGCTCCTCAGTTTGATCCTACCTGATGGTAGTATATCCTTGATCTCTGTTGTTGGGAGCATCAAAAGGCTTTCTTTGTCTTAATTTTAGACAATTTTCATCACATTTATACTTTATTTCTATAGAAATGACACTCATTATCATCTTTAGTTTTGTCTTTGTTTTTCTTTTTTGGTCTTGCATTAATTTCTTTCATATCTTCCACCATTTAGTTTCGTTTAGCACTGCTCTTATTCTCTGCTAATATTTCTCCCTCAAACATAACTTTATGTAAATTTATATAGTTTGTAGTTCAGTAATAGTGCCACAGTCTGTGGTTAGAGCTGAGAAGTTTTCGAATTGCCTTCTTGTATCTTATATATGCTAACTGGGTGGCCAATCTTCATTTGGCTACTTTTGATTTGTGTTCAATATTCAAGGTTTTGCTTTTAAAGAAAAATGCTATTATTATGCTAAATACAAATCTTAATGCCAATCAGGGATTAATTAATGGTACAAGATTTGTGATGATTCACTTAGACAAGTTCATCATCACTACTAAATTCATTTACTGCAGTAAAACTATGCTCATACCTCACATTACCCTCACATCTTCTGATCAACTGTGCCTTTCCAAATGATAACAAACAATTCCCAATAGTAAGCTATCTGTAAAATTTTGTAACTGGGTAAAAAAAAAATATTCTTAGAACCATGAGTTAGATTGAATACTAGTATTGCATTTAATTTCTATAGTCATTTTCTATGATAATTCAAGTTAGAAAGCAGTTTTACAGTTTTTGAGATAGTATTTTCTGTTACATTAGTTTTCAGCATTCGCCATATTTAAAGTATTTATTTTCAGCTTAAATAGTAAAGTTACAAAATTTTATATGATAACTTAAGTTAACGTTTACTTCAAGATCTAGCTATTTGAAAAAATTTTGAGTGATTGAATTATTTTTATAGTAAAGGTCAAATTTTATGTCGAAACTTTTTCTGACGTGCGATATCTGATAAGCCAGCCGGGAGCTACCCATGTGAATAAGGAAAAGAATCCGTTCCACGGTTCGTGAGAGAGCAGTCGCCAGGAACCTTCGAGAAGCAGGGAGTGCCTTTAATATAGATGCGTACATGCAGTTAGCCGGCCTCAGTCGTACAGAAGCAGTCAGCGCAACACCATGTTAAGGTCAGTCTGCCAGGAACTGCGATCTCGATAACATGTAGCTGAGTAGGCCTGCAAGTTTCATATCAAACACAACTGTGCAAGTTTTATTAATGCCACTTCTTTTATTCAAATTAATCATAATGTTGCTGTAAAATAGTATTTCGCCAAGTGGGGCCTCGGGATTGTTTGAATTTACTAAAAGGTGGAACAATGGGAGCATGTGATTTACTTTTATTAGATTTCCAACTAAAAGTTTGAATTGTGAGCTATTGGGGTGTGGTCTGGCTCGAATGGTTAATCGAACATGCCAAAACATTTCTTTGGTAAAATTGTGCGATTCCCTGTACAGTTTTTGGCTTTGTGAAATTGGAAGAATATAGTTGATCTAATGGAAGTGAACTAGTTAACATCATTGAACTTTTACCTTTCCATAGTTTTTGGGTTAAAAGCTATGTGGCGACCAGGTCATTGTATTTAAGCCAGAACTGTAGCATCCAAGGCTACGCACGGTCAGAGCTAAGATTCAAGCTTTATGCAGAACCCCACCATAAGCTTGTGTTCTTACACATGCCTTTCCAAATGATAAGAAACAATTCCCAGTAGAAGTAACCTTTATTATGAACATTAATAAAGTACAAGGTCAGATGCTTCAAAAGGCAGGATTGTATATATAAGAACATGTTTTTTTTCATATGGACACCAGTATGTGATTTTTTTTTCATGAATTTGTAGATTCATTAATATTTATTTTTGTGTTTGACACATTCAGTAAAAAGTCAATGATTATCACATTATAACTGCTAATATTGTTTTCAAAGAAGTTTTGTAAAGAAAAGAAGATTGAAAAATGGATATCTGACAAAGCCAATATTTTTTAAATATCTACTTTTTAAATGTTTTAGAATTGAACATGTAGTATTTAGTGATAACGACTTTTTACAATAAGTCTGATATTATTACTTAAAATAATAAATATATTTGAATTTACTTATTTTCACATTACTATATTACCATTCGGTGATTAACCATGATACTGTGTGAAATATTCGCATGGATCAGCTAGTATACAAGAACTGTTTGTTTCAATATATAGGATTTCCTTATTGTAAACAAAGATAAAATATCAGTAGGTTTTCTGGTACCTGAAACATCTACAAGATGGAATTGGAGCCATTTCCGAGATACCAAATACAATTTTGTAAATTTGCGTTTTTTCAAGGAAGACACCTATTTAAATAAATTTAAAAAACAAAACGTTTTCTAAATACAAAATTTCATTCAAATCGTTAGAGCAGTTTCCAAGATACCAAATATATACATATATAATTAGAATGAAAGTCGCTAAGTAGCGAAAGGAATTACAAATTAGGATTGAGAACTGAGCCACCACTTACCTTTAGATGATGAATGTGGTGCACAAACGCACAGTAAAGACAAAATCACTCATGATATAGTAATTTTCGGGTCCAGCCCAGTGTCAACAGGAGAACATTATTTGAGGGTGGGTGTTGTATATATATATTTTTTTCTCAAAGTTTGAAATTCCTTGCACCGTATCCCTCATCTCAATCTCCAGATATTAATTGGATAATGGTGACAAAGAAACTGTCGTTAAATGTTTAAAACAAGATAGGGTAGATGAAAATAACCCATTACTTACCACCTATGAAGGCAGAAGGACCAGACGAACACAAGAAAACGCACAAAAAACAAATGCATTGTAATACAGGGCGAGTCATAAAAATCTTTCCGATTTCATAAGGTCATGGCGTGAACACGGGTGGGAGGAGAAGGGTGCGGATAGCGTCGTTAGATGCGCCATGACTTGCTATTTTCAGTGTGAGAAATAGCTTGCTTGGGACAACATCGAGTGTTCCTAGTGGAGGAGTACATTAAAATGGCAGATCCAGGATCAAAACACAACGTGCGTTTCGTGTACATTTTGCTTGTGGTCATCATGATCCCATTCCCACGGCACCGACAATTAGGAATTGGGTATCTAATTTTAGAGAGACATCTTCGGTGTTAAAAAGAAAATTATCAGGCCGAATTAGGACGTCAACATCAGCAGAAAATTTGGATAGAGTGAGGGTTTCAATTCGACAATCTCCCAGCGTTCTGTTCGTAAACACGCCATTGCACTTGGTTTATCTGCCAGTAGTGCCAGAAGAATTCTCCATAGAGATTGTAAATTGCACCCATACAAGATGCAGCTAATGCAAGAGTTAAGTGAAAGAGACTTAGACACACGAACAAAATTTTGCCGCAGCATTTTGCAGAATATCCCTCGTACTGCTGTTTTGTTCTGTAGTGAAGAGGCCCATTTTCACCTGGCCGGAACTGTAAATAAACAAAATTTCCGATACTAGGCTCAGGATAACCCTCGGAACCTTCACAAATGACCACTCCACAGCCCACGAGTGATAGTGTGGTGCGCTGTTTCAGATTTTGGTGTATGGGGTCCCTAATTTTTTAAGAAGATGGTGAAACTGTAACAGTGACTTCTGCTCGGTATTGTTACATGCTTGAAAATTTTTAAAACTTAAATTGGATGAATTATTGCACGACCATGACAATGACATCTGGTTCCAACAAGATGGTCATTCGATAGAAATTCTGAGATAAATGTTTTCCAGTCATCTTATCTCTTTGCGAAGTGACATTGGATGGCCCCCCCCCCCCCAGATCACCTGATTTAACTCCATGCAATTTTTTTCTCGGGGGTTACTTCAAGGAAAAGGCATTCGGGCATCGTCCCCGAACTATCGATGAACTGAAGGCTGCCCTCACTGAAGAAATCAATGCTATTCCTTTGAAAATGATTCACAAAGTCATGGACAAATTCTGGGATAGACTCCATCAGTGTTTGGACAATGGAGGTAGACATTTACAAGATATTATTTTCAAAACCAAGTAAATTAAAATTGCATTATTTGTTCTTGCAAATAATAAAAAATATTCATTGCATCTCACTTTGTGTTTATTACATATGTTGAATCCATCAGGGAAAGAGCAGGAGCCGGGCGGGTTGAATGGAGTTCTTGATTCGAGGTTGATGGCTCATCAGTGAAGGTAGGCTGTGGATATCCCTCGGACAGTGGAGAGTAACTACGAGAACACAGCTGATACAAGGATCCGGTTTATTAGACTCGGGCTCACGATACACAATGACAGATAGCGGGAGTGATGTTGCCTCGTTAGTCAGGCATGAAGAGAGCTCCATGTGCTGTGCACTGCTCTTAAGTAGCCCTTTGTAGATGTCACTGCAGTCGCTGTGGTGCTGCTCGCTGTGTCTGTGGTGCAATCTAGTAGCTAGCCCCATACTCCATATCCGACATGGCCATCCTACTGAGACAGCCGTCCCAGGCTGTCGCTCATAGGCCCTGGGTGTGACGTTGTCGGAGCTAGAAATGAAGAAAAAAGAAAAAGAAAAGATGATCGTCCATGACCTTAGGAAGGAATCATCCTGGCATTCGCCTGGAGTGATTTTGGGAAACCATGGAAAACCGAAATCAGGTTGGTAGTTGGTTGTTGGAATGGAATCTTCAAGAATGCCCATCTCAGGCAGTGCTCTGTTGCTTTTCTTGTGATCCCAGAAGGGTTTGTCTGGTTGCCCGGCTTGGTGAGGCTGGTTTGGCCGTCTCCTTATCACAGTATCCGTCGAATGTGTGAACATTCTGTGAACAAAAGATGGTTAACCACAGTATGTTCGGCTATCCTGACTTAAAGAACAATTTTGTTGAATAATGACATTATCAAAGTAATGAGGAAAAAACTAAGATAATCCAGGTTTAATGTATGCTTTACCGATTTAACATGAAAAAAAAATTACTATCTTCATGGGCGCCGGCAGGATTGCTTCTAGGGGGGTGCACCAGGGCTGCGTTGGTGCCCCCCCCCCCTCCCCCTATCGGCCCAAAAATTTCCGGGCGACTTTTTTTTTTTTTTTTTTTTTTTTTAGGTCTACTACTGACCACAAGGCGACCCGGGATCCAGGGGGGTGCACCGGGGCCGTTATTGGTGCTCCCCACCCCCTATCGGCCCAAATTTACGGGCGACCCGGGATGCCAGGGGGTTGCAAGTGCACCCCCTTGCACCCCCCTCCCGGCGCCCATGACTATCTTCATTACATCAAAGCAAATTTTTAGAAACTCATTTTCTTCCTGGCGAAGTCCTAGGGAAATTTGAAAAGTGTTATCTGGACACTAACCAAAACAAATTTCTCTCCAAGACTTGCAAAAGAACGAAATTTCCTGATGGGACCAACCATAGACTTTCTTGTAATGATGTCTGCTGACAGTAAAGTTTCATGGTGCCAGATTATAAAATTCACTCTTCAAGGCAAGGTCCACATAAATCATAAATTTTACTCCGCGTGGCGAGGTCCAACACAAGCTTTTAACATTTACTCTTCGTGGCGATGTCTGATACAAGGAAATAACAATTACTATTCGTGGCAAGGTCCGATACAAGGAAATAACATTTACTCTTCATATTGAGGTCCCATACAAGTTACAAAATTTTGTTCCTTATAGCGAAGTCCTGGTAAATTTTAAAAGGGTCTAGCGGAATAAGACAGTGAAAAGTGCCCCTGGCCCATCCCGTTCATGGGGCATACCAGTTCAAAGTTGGTTAGCATAGCCTTTGGACCGATTTTTGTTTCAATTCCGCCGCTCTAGGGGGCATTAGGAGGGTGAATGTGCCATTGGGGCCTAAATGCATGACTCGTGAAATCAATGCGGAAAAATTCTGAAAAAAATCGGGGACGTGCACATTGTTACAAGAAATATGTACTATTTTTGTGGAACTTTTTGGCACACTTTACAATGTTTTATCTCAATTTGTTTATATCGAGTTCCTATTAAACAAAGCCATATCCTTGAGTGACAACATTTAGATTTTTACTGTAGAATCATCTATGGCACTATATCCACAGTTCAGATTTCAGACCTGCCCGAGTGGTGCAGCATAGCAAAAAAAGATAAACACTGAATTTGATTCCATCGGGTTGCCTACCACACAGGGGCCCTTATGATGGGTACTCACGTCATTATTATAGTTGTGAGACGGGTGCTGAAATATTATTTTCTGGATTTCTAAGTTGTTTGTTTGTCAAATGAAAGGAGCGGCTTATAGGATTAATAAAAGCTACTAAATTCTGCTGCTCTGCTTGGGTTTGAGAGTTCTCGGCCTGTCGTGGATCGGTGAAGCTATTTCTCCCAACACGCCCATTATGGTAGTAGGCAGTCGGTGGCATTCAGAATGGTGCTATGCGGCTACTGTTGCGCGTGTCCGAAGTCTGCTTCCTCTTCCAGCATGTGGTTGCTTGTAGTCTCTGGTAGTTTCCCTGTTGCATGCTGTCTGTTGCGCTTGGGTTAGGTTGGCCACAATATTAGCCATGGCTATTTTATCTACAACGCGGTCCTGCCAGCCTGCTGTATTTCAGATGGCCCGCATAGGCTGCATGTCCCTCGTCGGTGCTCGGTTGTCCTTGCTGCATTTCCTTGAACTGGTTGTTCGCTGCAGGCAGTCTGTCGTCGAGTTTGGCGAATGAGCCGGTTATAGGTGGCTTTTTCGCCACGACGTCTTCCGTCGGATTTTGATGCTTGGCAGCTAACAAGGCATGAAATGTTGCTGCATTGGGCTATGTCGTTGCATCTCTCTCCAGTCCGGGGGCAATCCCACTTCTTATGTCGAATCCATCGGGGAAAGAGCAGGATCCAGGCGGGTTGAATGGAGTTCTCGGTTCGAGGTTGATGGCTCATCAGCGAAGGTAGGCTGTGGATATCCCTTGGACAGTGGAGAGTAACTACGAGAACACAGCTGATACAAGGATCTGGTTTATTAGACTCAGGTTCGCGATACACAATGACAGATAGTGGAATCATGTTGCCTCGATGGTCAGGCACGAAGAGAGCTCCATGTGCTGTGAGCTGCTCTTAAGTAGCCCCTCGTAGATGTCACTGTGGCACTGTTTGCTGCGTCTGTGGCGCCATCTAGTAGCTAGCCCATACTCCATATCCAACACATACATCTTTGAAATCTGAAAGATTTTTATGACTCGCCCTGTATAATTTATTAATAATTAATGTATTAATTTTCCTAACATACCATCAAAATTAGTTAAAAGAGCTGTGAAAATATAGTAAATCAACAGCAAAATGCTCTTTAAGTAGTTGTGGGTGAATGGTTAATGTTCTGGCCTCACATTCGGGAGGAAACAGGTTCGAATCCCTGCCTGGGCATCCAGATTTGGGTTTTACCTGGTTTCCCAAAATAACTCCAGGCGAATGCCGGGATGCTTCCTTCAAAAGGCTATAGCCGAATTCCTTCCCATTCCTGTTTTCCAGTCCCAACCTGCCTCTAATGACCTCAACATTGATTAGGCATAAAACCATAAGTAAAAAAAAAGTTAAGTTCGATCAAAACTAGAAGTCAACACGTTTTCTTATTTTTTAATAAATTTTGTTCCCTTCATTTTCACAACTGCAGAATGAAATTATGAGTCAAATGATGTACAACACTTTACGTTGATAAAATTGTATTAAGGAGATTAACTTAGTCCACAACCCAAAGGTTGATTGGATCCTCCCGAAGGTGGTATAGTAGGAGATATTGCGAATTAAATGATATTACAAGCACATGGAAAAAAACGTAAGAGTGTGTTTTTTTAAATTTAACAACTCCAATTTTCAACTTACAGCGAAGCTATATAGCTCAGAGAAAGTTACATATTATGTAGAAAAATAGTGCAGATAAAACAGAAGTGAATTTTTTAGATGGAGAAAGAGGTTTTTGGCTAATTTTGACATTCAAAATTTTGTGGAGTTTGGCTAATTACAGCAATGAAAGTATATTCAAAGTGAAGTAAGATTTTTACTGAGTATATAGAGCAATTGCCTTATCGATTAGAGTAATATTTAGGCTGTAAAAGCAAAATTAAAATTTTTCAATAATGGAGGATAATGGAAGTGTTTCATCTTGACAATAGGAGGCTATTGAATTTGAGAAAACATAAAAGATAGTATAAAAATATGATACTTAAGGTGGAAAATTGAATACCAGTGGGAAGTAGAATTTTGGTGAGTAAAAATGACACATATTCTAGATAGATAGCACTCGTATTTTTGAAGATAGACGACGTCAAAGATGTACAAATTAGACACCATTACAATAAATGGTAGTTTTTAATGTTAAATAGATTTAGACCCAGGTCATATCATACATCAAAAGTTAGATAATTTTTTATAGAATGTTTTGAAAAAAGAATTGGCTCACAAACTCTAAAACTTTTCAAAGGAGAGGAAATTTCATGTATTATTACTTCAGGGTTTTTTATTTTTTTTTTATTTTTTTTTTAACCTTGGGTATGGCCTACATCATATAAAATTTTCAGAGCGATTCGGGAAAAACTATGGATGAACTTTGCACACGGCACCAATAAATTTTGCCATGCACATAATTCTCTATGAAAGGGACATAGGCCGCCATGTTGGTGGGCAGTATTTCGACAGACGTCAAGGCGATAGGATATGCATGTTGCAAGTTACCATGTGCCGGTCAAATTCAAGTAAATATGGGTGTATTGTGATCCTTAGTCCCATCTCACCTTGACACTGGTTTGAAGTGATGATTAGTTTACAATGAGTTAGAACTTTTAGAACTGCTGGGGGTTTCATCGGAAGCTGCTTACTGTGTGTTTGAATGGTTCAATCTGCAGTCAACTTGATTTTCGGGTAGTAGTCTTATCCTAACTGGTATCGAACATTGTAACAAACTTTTGAAGAATATAACTTTTAAAATTTCAACCAAAGTCTATGGTGCATATTATTTACGAACCTTGTGGTACTCAAGGGATCGGCGATCAAGAAGATTCTTTTAAGGAATCGGTTCACAGTTATAGTTTAAGCATTGTCGTTATGCTTACCCTAGCATAAGGCAGCTGTTTAACAATATTTCATAACATATCGGATCATAACCTCAATCATGCAAGAGGCGAGACATATGGTAGGGGGAAGATGTATACACGTGGGTACCTACTGCATTGTGTTTCCTTGTGTTCGTCCGGCTCTCCTACCTTGATCTGTGGTAAGTGACAGGTTATTTTTCCCTATCCTATCTTATTACCTCCAAGTATTATATTCCAAACAATCTGCATACTATTTATCTAAGGAGGTAACTCTAGACTTTTTCCTTACACTCCTCCCTTTCATATTGAAACATATATTTGATGCTTCACAATTCTGCCAACTATTTGGTGTTTCACTTTACCTTTTTTGTGTAATTTGGTACTGATATTTGTTTTATGTAAGCATTTTGTGTTTTATACTGAAATTGGAATATGTACATCATATTAGTTAAAATATATAAACAAGGAAAAGGAAAGAAGCATCCCGTACTACAGGTGATGGTAAATGGTGCTGATACATATTGCAAAAAAAAAACTATTGTAATTTTTGTAGTTGTAACATTTTTCCAGTTGAATAGTCAAGTGAGTTGGAGTAAGAAATTTCTATAAACAAATGTTAAAAAATTATTAGACATTAGAGTTTCTTCCATATTTGTGCCTTCATGCCATCAATTGTGGTAAGTGATGGTTCTCTTTCCGTATTTATACTTCTTTTTTCTGTCTCTTGTTTTCTGTCAAATCTATATTTATCGAATTAAAGTCACCAGTAATGAGGTGTAGTAAGAAAGGTTGGTATTTAATTTTTTTATAAGAATATTTTTACCATGTACTTCACGTAAATTTTTCTCTACAACCCAAAGGTTGGTTGAATCGTATTGAAAGAGGCATACTAAGCCTCTGTGTCAGAGGGTAGGACAGCCAGTTTAATGTTGAATCTGAATCATGGAATGCTCTGGCATAGCTGATATCATCAAACACGACTCTTAAAAATTCCTGGACCCACCAGTATTTGAACCCAGGACTGGATCAAGAGCTTTTGAAAGCTAGTGCCTTAACCACTGAGTTTCCAGACTGCTCCTCATTTTTCTGTTGAAAGGGAAAAGACTTGAATATATCAAGGTATGAGGGTAGTCTTAGAAGTACCTGACCTGACGTAAATGGTAACTGTTGTTTGAAAAGATTGAGTATGGTTGAAAATACCAGTCTTATAAATCTTATTTAGAAGTTTGATGATGTAATGTTATTTAGTATTTGTTTGGCAGCCATCATTAGTGAATGCTCTCAGTGAATTTGTAAACATGGAAAAAATTGGTTGTCATAATATGATACAAAACTTTTATTTAAAAGGCCTTAGTCCAACCAACATCAAAGCAGAACTAGATCCTGCTCTGGGGAAGTCTGCTCCTTCATTTACAACAGTAATATTTTGGTATTACATTGGTTGACCAAATGTAGTGACTATGCCAGAACTGGTGAAAAAATCCATAAAATGGCACTGGGTGCCTGTAGATTGTAACTGCACTAGCTAGCAGACATGATAGGTTTTTCAGAAAGCGGTGTACATTACTAATTGACTGAAAACTTGGACATGAGAAAGCTGTTGATAGGATGGGTGCCATAATTTCTCACAATGGAACAAAACGACTCATGAGGACATTTTAGTTGAATGTCTTGTGATGTTTCATAATAATAAAGCTAAGTTTTTGCTTTGATTCATAACCATGGGTAAAACATGGGTCTGCCACTTCAAACCTGAAATGAAACAGCAGTCGAAACAATGGAGAGAGTTATCTTCTAATACAGTTGCACCTGGGATAATTGTCATTCATCCACCCATCTACTATTTCCTTTTACAAAATTTAATTTTAAATCCTTTCAGCATTTTTGGAAAATTATTAATCACTTTCCATGGTAATTTATTCCAATCCATGACACCCTTACCTACAAAGGAAATTGTCCCACTCCCTATTACTCAATACCGAGTGCCAGTTTGTGATCATGGTCAGCTTTTCCCTTTTGTGCACTACTCCTAATTTGTTGACCAACCTTGTACATTCCCAGCACTCTCGTGAAGAGTCTCCTTCTGTCTTAAAGTGACTCCCAGCCTAGCTTTTTTATCATATACTTTACTGACTGAATACTGTGGCAATTTTTACAAACAAATCTAGCTACCGTCCTTTGCATACCCTCCAACTTCTGTATTTGATACCCACAACATTTTACCCACACTACCATATTCAAGAAATGCTGACCAAAGTTTTATAACCCAATACCCTCACTTCTCTGGTACATCTCATCACCCTCTTCAGTAAAATGAAGGATTTCATAACCTTTTCCTACCATCTGTCCACTGTGTCCGGTGCAGTTCAGTTTATAATCAAATATTATAGCAAAATATTTACACTTCAAGCCTTCAACAGGCAATTCTGTCTCTGGTCTATAATCACAAACAATCTTTAGTTTTTTTATCTATGTACCTAATAAAGCACTCTTCTTGGCATTTATTTTCATTCAAAATTTATTTACTCTGTTAGATATTCTGTTAAATCTACTACCATTTTTATCCTATTACTATTACTGTTTATACTATTGTGTCATCTAAAAGGCTCCTAACTTTTGACTGTAAGCTGGCAACACAATTATTTATTAAGAAAAATGAATATGAATGGCCCTAATTACACTTTCACCTATTTTGAAACTGCATTTTAAACACTGACTCTTTGCTTTCTCCCTATTAAGAATTCCTCCATCCAGGAAGTCAACTTTTATCCACACCAATTATTTTCACCCTATTTAATACCATTTTGTGGCTTGCTCTGTCAAATACCTGGAAAGTGCTACACTATCATTTTAGATTTCCTAGTCCATTTTATCCTAAATATTTTGCATGTTGTCCACAAACAGATTTACATGAATATCATTGCAAAAAGCCACATTATCTATTTGCAAACAATTTTATTTCCTTACAGAGATTTCTAATGTGGTTGCATATTATTCTCTTCATCATTTTGCCAATCACTGATTTAAAAAAATCAGTCTGTAATTTTTTATCCTATTTGTCACCTTTCCTTTATGGACTAGTACTACTATTGCTCTTCTTATAAGCATCAAGATTGTAGACTCAAGCTAAATAATATTTCTAGGTAAGGTACAATATACATAGTATCCCACTATCTTTAATACATCTGTGAAATAGTATTTACACCTGCCCCTTTGCACTTATTTAGCTTTGACTCCATTCAGTGATGTATGAAAGGGTAAAAAAAAATTGTAAGTCTATTTTTTAAAAAGCTGCTGACCTTTATAGTATCACTACGGAATGTGAACGTGTTGAGCTATATTTCACCCGTAGGTTTTTCTGCAGCATTTGTTTGATCTCTTATAAAACCATTAAGTATGGGATAATTTCCTAGTCACTTGCTATGTTGTCATTTTAAAATTCACGAGTTTGAAGTTTAGTTGGACTGCTTGATCTGAAAGCGACAAAAGATTTTTAGACATACAAGACCATAAAAAAGGGGCCATTTGCACTAAAGAAGATAGCAGAGAAACATACCAGAGAATTCCATATCGAAATCACAACTACAGTTCAGAAAACTTGACAGTGTTGTTGTACTTGTCCCAAAAGTGCAATCAGTAGAAGTTGACCTGAAAGGGTGGGGAATTTAAGAAGAAAATATTATTTTCAATTTAATTGCAATTGGACATAATCTCTGGTAACAATTTTCCCACACTCATATTTTCCTACATCATTATTATTTTCTTTTTTAATCTTAAATTCTTTAAGTGATATATCACCATCCATCTACCTCTGCACTTTACCAAAACACTTAAAAATTTAAAAATTGTAAACTGTTAGTCATTTAATCTGCTCTGTGACTCCCTTGCCTTGTAACTCCCCTACACCTGAAATAAAGTGCCAGAATATGGTCTGGGTCTTGTCTTCCCTTCCATGTACTACTATTTCTTTAACCAGTACCCACCCAGACCTCATCACCAATAACCCTGAGGGGCAGTCTCTTCACTCACCTCTTGTCTTTCAGTGACTCCCAACATAGATCCTTTGAGTTACTGATAGTGTTATGCAGTAATTTCTGCAAATGGCTCTAGCTGCCATCCTTTGCACCTTCTCACACTCCTGTTGTTCATATTTAAAATATGGGTTCCATATTACACTGCCATATTCAAGCAAGGGTCTGAACAAGCTTTTGTAAGCAAGTTCGCTCCCTTTCTTGGTAAATCCTCTCATCATCCTCTCCAAGAAATGAAGGATTTTCAAACCTACCACCACCACCACTTTCACAATGTATGTTGCTTAGTTGACATACTATCAAATGTTATGCCAAGAATGTTAGTTAAGGTCTGCAGGGAGCAATTCCTCTGCCAACCTATAATCATTAAAAAGAGAGAAAAAAAAGTCTGTCTAACTAATAAGCTTGGCATTTAACTTTATTCCATGTTTATCTACTCGGCAATATATCCTGTTCAGATCCCCTTGTGTCTGTTTAATCATCCCACTTTAATCCTGTTATGTCATCTGCAAACAGCCTGACTTCTGACTGTAAAGTACCAACACCACCACTCATTAGAATACTGAACAGCAGCTGTCCCAGTACACTATCCTGTGGCTTTATACTGCATTTTCAATACTACATTCTACGGTCTCTATTTTATAGCAGGTGGACTGATTAATACGGATGTGACAAAGTTCAGCTTCTGCTTCCACAAGTGTGGAAGTTCTGCAAGATTTGGGATGTCTGCTTCTGTTTCTGCATGTTTTGTAAAGGAAGTTTAGCACAAGCTAAAAGCAAATCAAATTAATCAGAATCAGTGTCATTGGGTGCTTCAATCTAGTGAGTGAAACAATTGGTCAACTGTTGGTGCTGTGACAGTTTCACATATTGTGTCACATCCCTCTAAGCGTATTTGATGTACTGTAGTTTGTACAGTGTGTATTGTAGTGTGTCTCGAAATGAAACCTAAAACAAGATTTTTTTTAAAAAAAAAAGTCTGTGACATAGTGTACAATATGTGAATAAAAATATTCTAGTAAATGGCGTACTACCACTGATTTAAAAAGTCATTTAAAATCTATGCATCCAGAAGAATTCATAGAGTTTGAATAACTAAGTGCAGAACTAATTTGCAGCTAGAAGAAAACACTATATCAAGATCAGTCTAGTGTGTAATCTTTAAGTTGGTTCCAAATGAGAGTTATCAGTTTCACATAGCAGTTTGCACATGGGCATTAATGTACAGTTTTAGCAGATTTTAATGCAAGTATCTTCCCTCCTCATCCCCTCTTCACTTGAACACATGTTTCACAAACAGAATTAAATGGAAAACCACAAAGCTAATGTAATTAATTTGTATTGGAGCATATGCCCTGGTGGCAGTTTTCATACACATCTACTTTCCAACTTCATAATTTTCTTTTGACCTTAAATTCTTTGAGTAAAATTTTGCCACCTCTTTATATTTGCTCTTCACAAATTTTGATTTGAAATTCTTTCAGTATATATGATGAATTGTTTAACATTTCTCTTTCTAATTTCTACACATGTAGCTTAACCCTGACTCTCCCTTCCCATTTAGTGCATATTGTTGTATGATTTTTCTTTTTTTCCCCTTATTTTTTAACACTTTGTTTCATTTCTGTTTTTGATACTTATGCTTTAGGTCTTCCCAGATAAAACGTGAAGAGTGCGTTAAAGAAGATTTTTGATTACAATGTTCTTAAATTTAAAAATGGTCATATTGGTGCTGTCAATGGTATGTTGCCCACTGGAAAAGTGGACACGACAAGCATCCAGAGTGAGGAAGTATGGTGTGGTGTGGTATATGGCTTGGCAGCACTTATGATACATGAGGTAAATTTTTTGCCATTAATTATATTAGCATTAATTTGATTGTAGTGTAAAATAGTTAATATCATAATAGTTTATGTAATTTGCAGTATTAGAATGAAATCCTATGGCACAGTATATAGAAATCTGGTTGATATGACTGTTCTAGTCTGAAAAAAGAAGCACTGCATGAAGAAATTTATTGGAGAGATTTGATGATCAGTATTGTTTGGTTTAATTGTATTATTAAGAATAAAGTGTTCATTAACTTTTATCTCCAACCAACCTTACATGAAACATTAAAATACTTCTTTCTTAACATATATTTTGTTTTGTTTCCAGGGTCTGGTAGAAGAAGCATTCAAAACAGCAAGTGGCGTGTATAATACAGTTTATAATATTATTGGATTAGGTTTTGAAACACCTGAAGCGTTATACAAAGAGAAACATTATCGATCAATTGGTTACATGAGACCTCTTAGTATATGGGGTATGCAGCATGCATTGGAACTTAAAAAGACAATGCAACAGTAATCTAAATCTCATCATTTAATAACTGTATGTGGGTCTAACTCATACACTGTGAGACCATATGTCTTTCTGTTTGCATGGCTTTATAATTCTTTAAAGTATGGATTTATCTTTGCTAAGGGACCTGAATAGTGATGTTTGGGTAGTTTTTCTTCATTCCTATTTATTTCAGTTAATTATGTGAATGATTGTTAGTTACAAGGATTAGAAAAATATAATTCCATCGTTTCCTCTTTATTTTATATAAACAGTTCAACAAAGATGACTTCTTACCAAAAAGAGTATTGCTACATGAATTCCTTGAAAGCCAGATTGTGGTTTTCCTAGATGCTCAAGAGCAACAAAAGAAGTCCATCCATATAGCATAATGTGTTGGTGAAATAGTTCATGGCTATCTTTTGTAGTACACAATTGGACAGTTGTTTAATTTTTTCAACGAATGAATTGATACAATGTATATAATAATCAAGAAAAATCATATTACTATGTCACCATGAATTCCAGTGTGATATAGATTTAATTCATTCTTGTTTAATGGCTCTTTACCATTTTTTTTTACCAGATCTGATTAATACCTAATTATGAACAGACTACAAAGTTCCTTTATTTTCTGCATCTGTTACAAACATTGTGCAGGCTAAATGTCATCCATCAACAAAGTAGCTTTTCCATAACTGACCTTGACTTGTTCACTAGTACAAACACCATTGTTATAACCACAGGAATAAGGTCAGAATTTTTACTTAGTATGGTGCTTCTGAACTGCCATGGTTTTTCTAGATATATGTGGTGATAAAGCTTCAGTATTTTATGGTTTATAAAAGAATTAAATAAGTTAAAAAATTGACATTGGTAATAATATTTTCCTGGACATGTCAAACTTTGTTTTCCTTACTTGAAAAATGATTCAAGTTTTGTTATATATTCCTGAAAATAATATGTGATATTTTCATGCCAAATAAAAATTTTATGATCAAATGTAAATGTAATATTTTGCTGAACTAGGAAGTGTATTTGTGTGTTTCAACTTGCCAACTAAATTTTGTAATAAACTTGAAGCGGTTCTAATAAATTTATCACGAACTAAAAGGGAAATTATCCTCTGTGGAGACTTAAACATAAATTTTGCTGTAGAATGTAACCAGAAAGATTATCTTCTAGGAATGCTTAGATCATTCTATATCTATCAAACTATAGATTTCCCAACTAGAACACAAAAAGATAGTAGTACCATAATTGATAACATTTTTGTAGAGCACAATAAATTAGAAATATATGGAACAGTTCCAATGGAAAATGGTTTGTCAGACCATAATGCTCAAATAATTACTTTAGATGTTGTGGGAAATGAAAATAACAAAAAGAAAGGATTTGTCAGAGTTAGGCCATTAAAGAACAATTCAATAAAAACATTAAATGATGAGCTTCTCAATGAGAACTGGAGCACTGTTTATAAATTAAAAGGGGTAAACAATAAATTCAATTACTTTCACCAAAGGTTTTTGGAAATTTACGAAAGGTGTCTCCCTACAAAACTAGCTCCAATTGGTCAAAAACGAGTAAACAAAAATTGGGTTACAGTTGGTATTAAAACATCTTGCAGACATAAAAGGGAATTGTATGTAAAAGTTAGGAATACTGATAATATGCTTCTCAGACAACATTACAAAACTTTCTATAGAATTTTAACCAAAGTAATAAAAGAAGCTAAACGTTTGGTCATAAACGATGAGATTAGTGGTTCAGATAATAAGATAAAAAGTGTTTGGAACATTATTAAAAGAGAAACAACTGTATCATCGCTTTAACATAAGCATTAATGATAAACCTGTAAATGACCCCTCTTATGTAGGAAGTGCTTTCAATAACTACTTCTAACAGTTGCTGAAAAAATAAAAGGAAAATATATTGTGAATATGGATGCTATAGCAATACTTAAATCCTTGTCACCAAAAACAGCACCTATGTCTCTATTTCCCACCAGTCAAATGAAATTGAAAAAAATTATTAAATCCCTCAAAAATAAAAAGTCATTTGGTTATGATTGAGGTTTCAACCCATGTAGTGAAACAATGTAAAACCAGCAATAGTAGAGTTATTAGTCATATTTGCAATAGTTCTTTCGAAGAAGGTATCTTCCCTGACTCACTCAAGAAGTCAATAATCAAACCGCTTATAAAAAGGGTGACACCTCAAAGATTGAGAATTACAGACCAATATCACTTCTACCAGCATTTTCAAAAATCTTTGACATAGCAATGTACAGAAGGGTGTATGCACATCTACAAAAGAATGACGTACTCAGTAAAGTACAGTTTGGATTTAGACAAGGCGTTTCAACAGATTCAGCAATTTTTGCTTTTGTAAACAACATACTGGAATCAATGCATAAAAAATTAAATTCCCTAGGTATATTCTGTGATCTTGCTAAGGCTTTTGACTGTGTTGATCATGAGATTCTACTATGTAAATTAGACCACTCTGGAGTTAGTGGTAAGCCAGGACTTTGGTTTAATCATACCTGGAAATAAAAAGCAATGTGTATCACTGAAAGATGCTAATACAGGAGATGTTATAAACTCAGAATGGGGTATAGTTAAATGTGGTGTGCCTCAGGGTTCAATTCTTGGCCCTCTGCTGTTCTTAATCTATACAAATGATCTCCCACATATACTAGATGATAATGAACACATGGTGCTCTTTTGCAGATGATACTAGAATGTCCTTGAAAGACCCATCAGCACAAAACTTCAAAAACACAGCAAATGATGTTATAAAGAAGTTAACAGGTGGTTTAATGCAACAAACTAATACTTAATGTAGAAAAGACACAGTTACTTCAGTTTAAGGACAGCTATTATGTGATATTAGAAGGAAAAGCAATCAGTGAAAGCAGTTTCACAAAATTCCTGGGTGTATATATAGATAACAAATTGAACTGGAAACAACATATTCAACAAATTCTTAAAAAACTGAATTCTGCAACATTTTCACTGAGGGATAATATCTAGAATAGCTAATATATAAACCAGAAAGTTAGTATATTTTGCTTATTTTCATTCCCTGCTCACTTATGGCATCTCATTCTGGGAAACTTGTCACTAGCACAGAGGGTTTTAAATTGCAAAAGCGTGCAATAAGATCTATTTGTGGAGCAAGCCCACAGACGTCGTACAGAAATCTATTTGAAAACCTGGGTGTACTAACAATGCCAGCACAGTATGTATACTCCGTACTATCATTTGTAGTGGAAAATCCTGAACACTTCAATCTTAATGCTGACATACATAGCCATAATACTAGGAATAAATATAATATTCACAAGGATTACAAATCACTGTCAATTGTACAGAAAGGGTTAACATTTACTGGAGCTTCCTTATTCAGTGTCTTACCATCAGAAATTAAATGTTATCTACAAAAACCCGACTACTTCAAGTCCAAACTGAAAGAGTTTCTGCTTCAGAACCCATTTTACTCTGTGAAAGAATTTTCTTCTTGGAATTTGGTAACTAAGAATGACTGATAAAATAGTATATAGCCTATGGTGTATGGAAGGGGAAGGTGACAAAATTATCCACACTTACTAAAATGATATGTGGTTTTTCTTTCTGTTGAAACTTTTGACAAATGAAGTAATTACACTGTTACAAAATTTCACTCATATATAGTAACTAACATGGGATAGCATGCACTCAAAAACTGCTGTGAAAAATTATGATACTAACAGGTTTTTAAGTAATTGACTGCTTATGAGTTGTTGGTAATATAATTGATATTGCTAATAGGTGTGTGTACTGTTCCACATAAATAGCAACTAACATAATATAATATGTAGTCACAAATTACAGTGAAACTTATAATGGTAACTGGTTGGTAAGAAAATTAACTGGTTATTAGATGCTGGTAACAAGTGTATACACTGTTCCACATAATAAGTATTAATTAACTCGGGATTGTATGTGTAGATTACAGGAGATATTGGTTATACTAATGGGTTGTAGCTAGTGTTGCAAATTGAAAAAAAAAAACATGAAAAAAAAACCTAGCATCCTTGTTTTTTTCTAATTTTTCAGAAAACAATATATTTGATAAATTATAGTTTTATTTAAGGAACTTCCATTTTACAAGTGTGTTTTAAATCTTACTGAATCATATTATGTCTCATATATGATTCAGTAAGTGTATCTATATAGGTAACATATTTTCATTCATCCTCTATGTCAGTACCACACATACTAGTATCAGCACTACCAACACTAGTTCAGTCGGTGTCGGAATTTTCTATCTCTTCTTCTGTCTCCTCTAGATCCATAACTTCAGAAATAGTTAGTTGAATTTTCTTTTACTGGTTGTTCTTGTATTATACGCAAAAGATTTTGAGATTGCAATTTTAAATTGTGAGCAAAGTACACACTGTGCATAAAGACTGCGCCGATAGTTCTGTATTACGGTCTTTTAAGTTTGAATTTAAATCTATTATCCTACAAAATTAGAGCTTTACTTCTTTTCAATCGTTGATTTACACCAATGGTTGCAAGGAAACAATTCATAATTACTGACAATTTAATGAGTCAGTACCACTATACTCTGAGAGTTTAACAAGTATACGAATAAGGAAAGCACAATAAGTAATCAAAAGAGGCAAAAAACCGTAGATAAATTTTAAATTCCTAATGTTTTTAAAAGATCTGTAGGTCTACAGATAAATTTGTAGGGTTGGCAGCACTATTTCAAATAGCAAGTATCAATCCTAACAATGGGGATTCCTTCTCGCGCAACCTAGTCTCTTCGGGAAATCCCCGTTCATAAAAGAAAATTTCAGTCAATGTTGCCAATATTTTCGTAATTTTTTTCCTACTGAACCAGAAAAATATAGTAGATTTTAAACTAAGATAAGTACTTAGAATAAACTCTAAAACAGTCATTTTAAACGATAACTGCCTTACAAATTTGAGATTTAGTAGTTGTCAAAAAAAACGTGTCCCAGAGGAAAAACATGTTTTTTTTTTCAAAGTTTTTTTTTCATGTTTTTTTCAAGCCAGGAAAAAAAACGTTTTTTTACAACACTAGTTGTAGCTAACTTGTCAGTATATAATAATATTATCAATTATATAGTAATATTGACATAAAAATAAGTGTATGTACTGTTCCACATCCCCGAGATTATTCTCACATGGGATCAAAGTGAACTATCAATTTTAGGCTGTTAACTTTAATTTATTGGAATAATTGGTAAATATTCTCCCCAGATCATGCGTTCCAGTTAAGTGAAATTAAACTAAATACTTAAAAAAAAGAAAAAAAACCTTTCACTAAGACACCAATGAACTGAAATGTTCCACCTATATACTATATATTCACAATATATAATTAAGATAGGATGGCGGGGGGGGGGGGAAATACCCATCACTTACCACAGATGAAGGCAAGAGGGCGAGAGGAAAATGAAAAAACACATGAATGTGGCGGGTTGGAATGTGACCACATCTTTCCCCCTGCCATATGTCTCGCCTCTCACATGATTAAGACTCGTGTCGAAATATTGTGCAATTTGTTTGTTTTTGTGTTTTTCGCGTTCGTCTCGCCCTCTGCCTTCATCTGTGGTAAGTGACTGGGTATCTGTGCCCCCCCCCCCCCCCATCCTATCTTATTTTCAGTGCCTCACGGCGGTATCTTTGTTTCCATTATCTAATATATAAATTATGCATTCACAACACTTAAAACATTATTCAAGCTTTGTGCTTTCTCTATGCTAGATTCTGATTCCCATTTTCTTTAATTGGTGACAGTGTAACCTTATGAGAGCCTCTTATTACTTTGATCTATCTGATAACTGATGAAGAGCTTCAAACATATAGTCACTGCAATTCATAACTGTTGAGGTTGAATCTAGTATGATGGAAGGATGATCAGGGTTGGATTTCAGCAGGACTAATGTTGTTGGTGTCCTGGCGGGGTTTAACAATACTGAAGCAGATCCGGTGGCCATTGTTACTGTGTTTTGGAATTCAATCAATTTTTCCTTTAATTTATTGGGTAATTAAACCAATAAATACTGAATCAAATACGATTGGCATAATTTCTGTTGTAACAAATATCTTTTGCTGTACACAGTAAAAACATTCTTTCCTTTTTTAGCAGTTACTTTAAAGTTTAGATTTAAATCAAGGCATAGTTGTAATTAGTGTGAGTTTTTGGCTATATCATCTCTGTATCTTGGTCATAGATTTAGTAACATATCTCTTATAAAATTTATAAGATCTCCAGAATAATAGGTTCCCAGTGCTTGAATGTAACTAGGTATTTAGGCTCTGGCTTTCCTGGCAGGACAAAGTAAAATTTTAAAGGTTTTTTTTTTTTTGTTTTTTTTGTTTTTTTTTGTATTTTTGCCAGCAATCATGTCAAATCTTTCAAAAACATCATTTTGTATTGAATCTTCAGGATTCTGGAACCCTGATATTGTCAGATTCTTATTGAAAAATTAGAGAATAGACAGATTGCAACTTCTCGCAAAATATTGATATTTTGCCTTCTTCATATTATGAATTTATCTCTCCTACAATCAGAGTAGTGATTACAGTAAAAAAAGTTGGAAACAGCATACAAGTGATCCAGGCATAGTGAGAGTGCACTGTGAAATCATAAATGTTATTAAAACATTGTAAGTACTTACGAAATTTACGAAACTGAATAGATCTATTTGTAGTAGCATTTTGCTCAATCACTTACTCTCACTTGTTAGTGGAACTTTGTCTTTATGGCATTCCAAGAACTCCATGTAGAGAATATTCTTGTTCCTAATGAGAATAGCTTGGTCCTTAACCCTATGTTCCACTCTTAAATTTCTGATACTAAAGATTCGCTTAAATTTGGTCAAAAAACTTTCAACTCAAATATACATTATCACAAATGGAATAATATGGAATATGTAGCCATAGAACTTACATAGTTCAGAGACTGATAGGGAATGAATGATATCTGACCTAATCCTACAAGGATATAGGGTATAATTCATCCTATTCATTTCAGGATCCAGTTAAATTTAAAGCCATAGTTTTCATTGTTTTACTCATTAAAAATGCACTCTCCTGGTAGCCTCATTGTTCTATGGGGATAACTCAGTAGCTTATTTTCTCAGATTAAACTGAATGTGTAAATAATTTGAAGACAGTTGCTTTACCAAAATGCTGAGAAGTACCTGTAATCCTGTTGCTTCTGTTTGTTGCACTGTTACTGCAAGTGCACAAGTCATCAGTAAAATTACTCCAATATGAAAGTTATGCAGATTTATTTTGATTGTTCACCTTCTTTAAAGTAAAAAAAAAAAAAAAAAAATCTTATTGTAAAACAGAAATTTGTGTCTTCAATCATTTGCTAACTTTCCACTAATATGTTATCTACTTGCATTAAAGGCTACTACTGCTGATGAGCATTTATATGGCAAGAGCAAAGAAAGGAAAGGGAAGTTTCAAATGGAGCTTCAGTTTTAAGCAAAGACTGTCTTAATCTCAACATACCACTTACAACCTACATCTTCAATTACCTGTTTCATATATTCTAATCTTTGTCTGCCTCTACAGTGCTTTCCTTCAACTACTCCCTCCATTAACAAATTACACAATCCTGCATGTATAAAACATGACCCACGATCCTAGCTCTTTCTGTAAGACTCTTGCAGAAGCTTCTTTTATCATTCATCATTTCCAAAACACATTCATTTTTGTACTCTGTCAACTGAATTTTCAGCATTCTTCTGTGCCACCATATTTCAAATGCTTCAATTTTCCATCCCCCCCCCTCCCCCCGATTTCCTAAAATCCATGTTTCGATGCCATAAAGAGCTGTGCTACACACGTACAGTTCTAAAAACTTCTGAGTCTGAGATCAGTATTTGATACTAAAAGATTTTTTTCTAGTGCTATTCTGCTTTTAACATCATTCCTACTTTGGCCATCAGTTGTAATTTTACTTCCTAAGTAGCAGAATTCATTTACTTCTATGACATTCAATCCTTTTTATACTTAATCCACTATTGCTGTAATCATTTCTACAACATTTCATCATTTTTGTCTTCCTTTGGTTTATATTTAGTCCAAAATCCTCTTCCAGTAACTTCTTAATATCTTCAATCTGTTCTGCCAACAGGACAATTTCAGCAGCAAATTGTAGTATATTGATTTTTTCCTAGCCCCTCTCTTTGAACACTTATACCACATTGAATTTTTTGTTTTACTTCCTTTATTGCTTCCTCTAAATACAAATCGTATATTACTGGAGATACAATACAGCATTGTCACACACCCTTTTTAACTGCTGCATGTCTCTCATGGTTCTCTACTTATATTATAGCCACTTTATTTTCATTTAGATTATAGATTCTATCTTGATACTGTAAACCTGACTTCTTTGAAATTTTATATAAATCTTAAAGACAAAATTGCTTCTCTTTTACCACAGTTTCTTCTAAATTCTAACTGATCTTCATATATCTCCTATCCTTTCTATTCTTATGTATATTATCCTGGCCATTAATTTTGAAGCATCTTTTGTTATTTATGGTGCAATAATTCTCACGTTTGTCAGGTTGGTTTTTCTTCAGAAGTATGAAGATGATACTTTTATTAAAATAAGTTTGAATATCTCCTGTTTCATAACTGTTATCAGCTCGAAAAATCTTTGGATTCCTTCTTCTCCTAGGGATTTCAGAAGTTCTGTAGGAATCTTGCAATTCCAACTGCCTTATTTCATTTCAGATCTTTCAAAACTCTGTCAATTTTTTTTAAACAAGATCTCCTAAGTTATCAATGTCAACATTGAAATTTTTTTCCAATACACTGTTGTTTAAATTATCCCCATTGTACAGTTTCTCTATGTATTCCTTCCAATGGCTTGCACTGTCTTCTGAATTTAAAAGAGCTTTTCGTTCAGCAGCTTCAATATTTATACATCGTTTCTTCATTTGTCCAAAAACTTGTTTTATCTTCCTATAGGCCACAACTACTTTAACTATGACTATTTCCTTTTCCGATTCTTTACACTTTACTTGCAGCCACTTTTCTTCTACTTCATTGCATTTCCTGTTTGATTCCTAAAATGTCTGTACTGTTCTCTTGCTACTTCATTCTAAACATTTGTTGCCGTCTCCTCTGAACCATCATTTCCAAAATTTCTTCTTTGATCAAAGGTTTTCAGGTGGCTTGTTTCCTAAAGCCTAATGTTTCTTTTCCTGCTTTGATTATTTCTCTCTTCAGTGCATTCCATTCGTCCTCAGTTGAATTCTTCTCAGAGTTACTTCTTAAACCAACGTCTGCCATCTCCGGAAATTTTTCTTTCATGTTTGATTGTTTCAATTTGTTCACTTCCAGTCTGTTTTGCTTGTATTGCTTCTTAACACTCTTGAATTTCAACCTGCACTTAATAGCTGTCAGATTGTGGTCAGAATTTGTCATGTCCTGGTTACGATTCACAGTCTAGAACTTGATTTCTGAGTCTGTTTGACTATGATATAATCTAGTTGACATCTACCTGTATCCTCCTCAACATTTCCAGGCATATAGGCTAAGTCCTTGGTTCTAAAATAGTGAGTTCACCACGACTAGTTTGTATTTTTCACAAAATTCTAACAACCTGCTTCCTCACTCATTTCTTTCTCCTAGACTAAATCTTCCAACAATATTCCTCTCTTTACCTTCTCCTGCTGTCACATTACAATCACCCTTCATTATTAGATTTTCAGTCCCCTCCACATATTGTATCAATTCTTCAATTTCATCATATATTTTCTCTATTGATTCATCATCTTTGTGACATATACACTTGTAGTAAAGTGGTTGGTACATGCTTAGTTTCTACTCTAATCAAAATTTGGGTGCACTGCCTACCTTTTCTTGAAGCGATTCGGGCCATTTTTGAACTTCAGTTTCTTCGATCGAATTCATGCTATATGTCTCAAATTTCTGTAATGCATAGATATCAGCAATCTTAGCAAACTTACTAAATTTTATTTTGTTATTGTTCTTAGTTCGAATGGTATTTGGAATCAAACTTCAGCGATTTTGTCACTCACTTACTCACTGGCTGATGATCATCAAAACTCTAAGGCACTTCCCGTAGCCCTAGAAAGCTGAAATTTGGTACACAGATAACATTTTTCCCACATATCATAAGAAAAGTCTGAAACTCATAAATTTTCATATACCTACCCCTACCGTGAAAACGCTTTCTACCCTAATTACCTTATACCCCTAAGATTTTCTCTGTGGAGTGAGCTTACTATGTTTAACTAATGTGGAAAATTGTATTTCTTTCCTTTTCTTACTTTGGAAGTTATTGAAATTCAAAATTTTTATTTTGGTACAACACCCCAACATCAATATTCCACTGTACTTTCAGTAATGACAGAAACAAGTAATTTGGTTCACGTATATGGTTTCATCCCTAAATCGTAAGAAAAATCTGATATTGGAGTTTTTCCCCGTATTTATTTAATTACAATCCCAAACCAGAAAAATTCTGGCACATATTTGTGGCTTAATTACTTTGCTCCGGATGAAGCTACAAACCTGAGATTTCTATACTATATACGAGGTAAGCAAGTTTAACCAAAGCCTTAAATTTTACTTTGTTTCTATGGTTAGTTTTTCATAGAGTGGTGCATTGTTGTTAACGTATATTGAGGTGGATGTAGTCTTCTCGGGAGACTAGCCGAGTATACACCTTGTTTACTCGGCTAGTCTCCCGAGAAGACTACATCCATTCTCAACGCCGAGAAAGACTTCGTTCGTATATTGATGTCTTAAATTCTGAAATGTTCTTATTCTCCAATTTTCAAATGGAATAATTACATTTGAGAGTCAATTCAGAATGAGCGATAAACTTACAAAAAGAAATGAGATCCCACAAAAACAATTCTTGTAAAAATAGGCCAAGTCTCATGTTCATGTAATGACAAAAAGTTGAGAGATCTTCTTCTGAGCCAAGTATTCACTTCACTTTGTGAAGCAGAATGGTTTCTCTCGGTGTCATAGATCGTTTATTTAGGATAAAAATATCTTATGACTTAGCCATTAAGCAGGTTATAATTTTTACTGAAATTGAAGGCATAAATATACTTGTCAAATTAGAAAAAGAGTGAGGAAGAATTTGGCTTTTAAGTATTCATAAGTTTGATAAAGCAACACATTTAAGGTATTTATATAGGTTAACTAAAACATGGCCTGCATAATGGCCAAGTCATCAGATTTTTTTTATCCTAAATAAACAATCTGAAATTCTGTTTCACAAAGTGAAGTGAATGCACACTGCAAGGTGTAGACTTGGCTCAGAAGAAGATCTCATAACTTTTTGTCATTGCATGAACACGAGACTTGGCCTATTTTTACAAGAATGTTTTTATGGGATAATCCTGTCACTATACTGTTCATAATAACTTACACATTGCCCTACTCTCTTTTTCATTATAAATCCTACACCAGTAACTCCACTCACAGCTTCTGTGGCAATTATCCCCTGTTCCCCACACTCAGGGCCGGCGTTAGCGGGGGGTAAGTGGGTCAAATATGCCGGGGCCCGCTGGCTAATGGGGGGCCCCGATTACCGGCTGCAGGGGCCCACAGGCCTCGAAGCCAAGAATCCGCCTATTGTCATGCCCGGCTAGTTTGTAGAGCTAAAAAAAAAAGGTCGCCCATTTTACCCGGGGCCCGAAATTTCTAGCGCCGGCCCTGCCCACACTAGAAATCCTGTGCATCCTTCCACTTAATCTCATTAATCCCAATGACATCTAACTTACTGTAAGTTAGGTATTGGGGGACTATTTTACCCAGGAAGAAGCAATCATTCTATATATAAGTTGAGAGGATTACATGTCCTTGGGCTACCCTTTGGGTTCTTAATGCAGTGGCTGCCTGTTGCCTCCTGCATTCCCATGCTGTTAATCATTTCTGATTCATCCTTCTTTAGAGGCAGTTTCAAACCCCAAGGGAAAGAAGGTGTACTGGACCACTCTTCACTCTGCCATCTTCCTTTCAGAAGATCATTGTCAAGCAGTGGGTGACATCTTATACCAGGAATCATTCAGTCACCAGAGCCTTGTTCATGTAAATGGAGTGCACCACGTGAAGGAGAGGTTGACATTTGGTTGGAAGAGGCTAATACAGTCTCTCCCAAAAACAAATAGTTCCTTAAGAAATTGCCAAAGAGTTTCTTGCTTCATACATGGTAGAGCCACATTTACTCTTTTCTTTTTATGTACATCACAAACACTTCTTTTCAGAAATATGAGCTTGTGATATATGCACATTTGTGCTTAGTTTAAAAGCTCTAAACTGGTGCACTTGACAAATAATAGTTAGGAAGCAGGAAATAACAATCTGTGCTTAACATTAATTATTTTTTTAAATCATACTGTCGGTAAGTTCATGAAGAGATGTCTTCAGTATCGTACATAAAATGGTATGACACCTCAGGTATCACACTGTAATTCCATTCGTAAAATATGCATTGTAATAGAAGTGAAAAATCAAAGCTTGGAAAAAAAAAAAAAAAAAAAATACTAAGAGTATACCAGCACAAAAGTTGGTTCAGTAAAAGTGACAAAATGGTCATGTGTGAAATTTTTTTGTATGTTCATGTCAAATATGTAACGGTTTCGATTCCACCTGAGTTTAATTTATTGCCTGTGTTTGATTGTTTGTTTTTGTTTTTTCCTCCTACTATACACTCTCTGTAACATTACAAAATATTTTAACCAAAATTGAAAACTTAACAGTAGATAACTAAACCTTTTTTTGTTTTTTGTCCAAATTTTTTGTAGAAATCAGTTCAAATAGCAGCCTTTGATAAACAAAACTGTTTCTTGCTTACTATTCAATATTCTGCAATTAACTATTAAATCAGTCACTTAAAGCAAATGTATTCTATGGTCTAAGGTAGAAATTTTTTGTTTCAAGAAGCCATAGTAGTAGTAGTTTACACAGTCACTAACTAATAGGGCACTTATGAAAGTGGCGTATTTATTACTAATAATAACTAACCTCTTGCTATAACAAAAACATTCTGGTAGTGGAATAGCTAGGTTAACAAGGGCCCCGTTGCAAAAAAATATTTTGAGTTCTCGAGCCAGATTTTTTTTTATTTAGCTCTGCCAAGTCTTGTGAGGTTTGCTGGCAGAGGCTGAGCTTGGGGGCTCCAGCTCACGGCACTGCCTAGCCCTCCGATAGCTATGCCACTGCATTCTGGTCAAGGCAGCATTTCAACCCAGCCGCATCTCTGCTAATATTGCCACCACAAAATCAAACGATACCGACACAACACATCAGAACTAATTTTAAGTAGAAACAACATTTTCTGTATCAGGATTCCTTATTAGCTTAGCATAAATTATCACAATTTTATCATACACATTCAATATGAATTTGCAGCTGGCCTAAGCATGCACACTAACACAATCAAGGGCGCCGGGATGGGGGTGCACTTGCACCCCCTGCCATGAAAGAAAATACACAGAAAAATATTAAGAAATATAAATTTCATTATTCACGGTTTGAATATTAATTTAAGTCAGCTCCGTAATTATTCAACGCCTTATCAATAAAATCACTGTCTTCTACCCTTTCCCTAGCACTAAGCATGTACAGACCTTTTGCCTGTCGTTTCCCATTGTTGACCGCTTCCACGTCTTGGCCTGTTATAAAGTACTAAATGAGCAGTGCTACATGTTGTCACTGGAACAGTTAGGCCACTTTTGTTTGCCTCGCATACCACTGGGTAAAACGGGGTGTCTGCGTATTCAATAAGGGATTCCTTTAAAGCTGCATCACTCACTTCATCTGCCTTGATCATCCCGTACCACGTGGTAGGCTCGGCAATAAAATTCTGAAGAAAACACCCATAAAGATTGTGCATATTTTCTGCCATGGCTAAAAATTGAGGTTTGTCATATTTTCTGGGTGTAGCTCTAAAAACGAAAATGATTTTTTAATTGTAGAAGAAAATCATATTCTCAGAGTAGAGATGATGGAGTCTAAATATGGGATGAAGATATTCTGAAATTTTTTCTATATTTTCAGAGGGTTGATTTGATCTGTATGTCTGTCTTCTCATTATTCGAGGAGTTTAAATTCAACATCCACTTCGTAAGTTTTTCGTGCTTTCTCAAAAATAACAGCGAACTCCAATGTGGCATTATAATGGTGATAATTTATTTATACAATCATATTTACTTGCAATCAGTTGACCAAAATGATTTACGCATTATCAGCAAGTTGTATTGGAATCAGACTGCTGACAGTGGCATAGCTAGGTTAACAAGGGCCCCGGTGCAAAAAAAAATTATTTTGGGCCCTCAGGCCAGATGGGTGACCTTTTATTCACTTTGTGTTGCTGGTAGGGGCCCCCTGAGCTGAGGCTGGGGACCCCTGAGATACGCTTGAGGGCCCCCTGAGTGTAGGGGCCCTGGTGCACTGCACCGCCTAGCCCCTGACTGCAGATGTTAAAACTGACAAAGGAATATCAGAATCGACTGCAATCAGGAAAGGTGTTCGCCTCACCTGGTCTGTGTACTTTCACCTCTCTTGTTCAACATTTATTCCAAGGTAATTTTCAGGGAAGTTCTTAAGAACGGAAACAGTGGGATCATTATAAATGGAAAAGTAATCTGTAATATACTTAAGCAGATGACACTGTTGCCATAGCTAGTGATCTACCAGCACTCAAACGCTTTGTAACAGCCCTCATACCTGAACTTAAAATTGGATTGTATTTAATGATATATTTCTAGTGAGCTAAAGTTTGTTGGAATATGATCTGATATATTTGTTTTGCAATTTCTGGTAAATCAATGTATATAGACTTTGTTTTATGAAAGGAAATTATTTAAAGGCCATGTAATATGTTTAAGAACGGAATTGTGCAAGCGAATTGCTTAAATGTATGTAATTCCAAGTATTAATGCAAGTTACGATGTCTACAGGACAACTTTCTACAGTTTAAAATAATTTCTGTAAATAATTGTGTGTTTAAGTATCTTTAATTTCCATTTCTGACCATTTTGTAATGATGTTAAATGATTATGTATTAATTCTGATTGTTTTTAATATGTTTAATTGTTTGAGTAATTGTATCTCGCGGAAGCTTTTGAAGAATTCCAAAAATTTCGATAGAGCCTATATAAAGAAATCGGAAGAAGGACAGAATTTAGTTTTATAGTTAGTTAACAGTAGTCTTTGCGACTGCTAAGAAAAGCGTCAGTAGTATCTCTGTATTGTATCTATGCATGTGAACAATATCGTTGACGTTGTTTTGAAAATAAACAAATCTTAAACTGAACCTTATAGTGGACTACTTAATTAATTACTAGTGTATTAATTAACCCATCGAAGACCCTAACAGCGTGATAGACAATTTCGTACAGCACAGTGAAGAGTTTAGCATGGCTGTCAACAATTCCAAGACCAAAGTTGCAGTCTTCTCTAAAAGAAAAATCGGTTTGGTGCCTTGTATAAAAATTCTTCTAAGACTTGTATAATAGCAAAACAGATTGTAGAAAATTTTCTTATAATCTTGTGATTTTCTGTTCACAGAAGAGAGGTATGTTTGTAATTTTATTTTGCTGTAATATAGCCTACCCTCTAAATAAATTATGATTTCTTTTGTCATCCCTGCAGAATTTCTCACTTATCCGATTCCTTCAGGTCATTCAATATTTGGCTTGCACAGTAGAAAAATAGGGCTCTAGGATGCTTAATTTTCTGTACACCTCCTGCATGACAAGTTATTGCAGCACAGTTATTGTATCATTGACCAACAAGTTTATTTGAATTAAAATGGTTTTCGCGTTCAACTCGTGTTGCGGCATGCATTCCAGGAAATCTTCACAAATTATTGAGATTTTATTATCTTTATCACAACGTAGAGAGCGAACACCAATCTATAATTGCTCTGTATCACTAATATCCGCAGTCTCATCAGCTAACACCGAAGTATGTTTTGCCTCTTCAATTACTTTGCTTTTCAGAACATCACAAAAAGTCTGTGTCAACTCATTTTGAATCTGTTGTTTGCTTCCAACTCTAAATAATTTTTCAAAATCTTGTCCTCAGAGCAGAGGCGTAGCTATCGGAAGGTTAGGTTGTGCTGTGCACCGGGGTCCCGAAGCTCAGGGGAACCCCCAACCGCAGCTTAAAGGAGCCCAAGTTCAGCTCAGGGGGGGGGGGGGGCTGAGCTTGAGCTAAAAACAATAAAAAAAAGTCGTCCATCGGGTCTCAGGAAGCAAAATATTTTTTTGCACCAGGGCCCTTGTTAAACTAGCTACGCCACTGCCCCAGAGTCAATTCAAAAACATAGCACATCTGTGAAAACAAAACCTTCACCATCATTTTCAAAACATTTTTTTTAAAGAAGACATCTCGCAATAATGTCACTTACGTGTCTCAAGACAGCTTCATGAAACTTTTGATATTTAAGGTAAAGGGAAACAATAAACTGTCCTTGAAGGCTGAGCTGTAGTGAGGCCGAAACAAAAAACATATTCGAGGTATAGGTCCTTTCGCTATCGCCTAGTAGAAAAACCATGGGAAAGCTGTAAGCCATTTAGATGGAAAGGCTCTTTTAGCATAAAGGTTTAAGTCATTTTAAAATTGTATGTTTTACCAGGATTCCAAGGATATTTTGGTAATTTCAGATGTAAATCATTATTTATTTGATAATCAAAATTTAAACACATGCCAAAATCCAATATGGGGGCGTCAATTAATAACGTGAGGTTGTAAGAGACAAGCTTATGGTGGGGTTCTGCATAAAGTTTGAATCTTAGCTCTGACCGTGTGTAACCTTGGATGCAGGGCTTGCGTTAGGGGGGGGGGGGGTAAGCGGGTCAAAAGTACCCGGGCCCCGCGGGCTGATAGGGGGCCCGATAATTCCTAACGCCGGCCCTGCTTGGATGCTACAGTTCTGGCTTAAATACAATGACCTGGTCGCCACATCGCTTTTAACCCAAAAAACTATGGAAAAGTAAAAGTTCAATGATAACTACTTCATTTCCATTAGAGCAACTATATTCTTCCAAATTCACCAAGCCAAAAACTGTACAAGCAATCAAACAATTTTACCAAAGAAATGTTTTTGCAAGATCCATTAACTGTTCGAGCCAGACTACACCCCATAGTTCAAAGTTTAAACTTTTAGTTCCAGGAATTAAATAACTGTGAATCACAAGTTGAAAGAATCCAATAAAGTTCGTCACACGCTCCCATTGTTCAGACGTTTGTTTAATGCCGAATTCAAAGAATCCCGAGGCCTCATTTGGAAAAATACTATTTCAATGCGACATTATAATAAAACTGAATGATCTACGCTGCATCTTCAAGAGCCTATAGGTTTTCAAAGCTAACTGATTGCTATTACTCGAGACTAACGTGTTGTCGCGGCGACTGCTTCTGTACGACTGAGGTACACGTCATCAAGCCGACTGCTTCTGTACGACTGAGGCCGACTAACTGCACGTACGCGTCTATAGCCTATCATCGCGCTTCCGACTTCTCGAAGATCCCTGGCGACTGCTCTCTCACGAACCGTGGGAACAAGCTCTTTTCCTCATTCACATGGATTGATCCTGGTAGGCTGATCAGATATCAAATCGCACGTCAGAAAAAGCTTCGACATAAAATTTGACATTGACAATAAAAATAATTCAATCTTTCTAAAATTTTGCAAATAGCTAGATCTTTAAGTAAATGTTAACTTTCATTATCATAGAAAATTTCGTAACATTAATACTTTAGCCAAAAATAAATAATTTAGGTACGAACTTCCACTCCAGGCGAATGCCGTAAACTTAATGTAACAGAAAATACTATCTTGTCAGTTAAAACTGCTTTCTGACTTGAATAAACATAGAAACTGACTATAAAAATGAAATGCGCTAATATTATCCAATCTAACTCGTGGTTCTAAGAATAACATTTTGTCACACAGTTACAAAATTTAACAGATAGCTTACAAAGTGAAATAGGGAAGGGGGGGGGGGAGGGGTCCGGCGAAACCTCACGCGAGGTATTAAATTCTTTAATGATAGTAGAGACTTTACAGGTGGTTTATGGTCTAGTAACGAGGCGTATTTTTTTTTTTTAAATCAACTGCCTACTGCAAATGGTAAGATCAGCTTGGACGTTCTTCGAAAATATTCACTAATAGTCAATAATACCAGAGATGACAGTGCTCTAAATGGTTATTCATGAGGAATGAATTAATATTCTGTTTATAGCTCAGTGCTTATCATTAAACGCTATGGTTTTTATAATGAAGATTTTATTCAGCAAAATTTAATAGAAATAGTTTTTCAGCCTGATCTTTTAATTGTTATCTGTTTCTTACTACAGAAATTACATATTTTATACATAAATAATGGGTATGTTGGAATAGTTTGGAAACAAACAAAAAAAAATTTGAACCAGCGACCGCACCATTATTAGCCTACAACGGTAGCCAACAGACCACGCCGCTTGCTCTATGAGTTCGATCATCCTGTCCGTAAACAAACCAACTTATATGGATCTTCCTGTCCGCACACAACAGTGGCTTTTAAATACATGTTTTTACATTAATATCTTTAGGACCGCTTGCATAACAACTAAAAATTAAGATTTCAACTATTCGTGACTTGCCTATCCTTTGGTCCGTTTATGCACGGATTTATGGATGATACGAAAAACATAAATAAGAAAAGGAATTATCCAAAATAAAATGAGAGCGTAAACGTGATAAATCTGAATAAAATGTAACATCCTGTCTACTCTTTGCTACACTTTAAACCAATCCTTTAAGTTACTTTCCAAACATTAATATTAGTTTTAATAACATGACGTTAGAAAAGGCATCAGCTGTAAAGGGCATTGCTTGAAATATCCGGCCAATCGGCTTCTTCGGAGCTAAGGAACGTATTTCCACCTAAATTTAATTTTTTATTCTGCAACTTGAAATTACGAAACGAATCGTCTGAAATATAGAAGGCCCTTGATTCAACATCCACCAATTGGATGCCGTCATGGGATTAGTCAAGAGACGGGCTAGTTTTTCCTGTGACGTCGTGCTTGTGCTGTGTTGCCGCCTGTGCAAAAATAGGGATATAGACTCAGACGAGCCTGGCCACATTTAATGATAAAGACTGTACATCGTCTACAAATTAGTCATGGTTCTGCCTACGAAATCATCCACAACAAATGAAAGATGGGTCACAAAACAACTCAAACTGTTGTATAAACAAATGCGCTTGGACATCTGCCAAAACCATTTGGATCATTATGGTAACGAAGGTGTCATCTTCTTATACATAATCATCACTGTTGACGAAACATGGATCCATCGTTACGAGTCGGAGACTAAACGGCAGAGTATTGAAACATCCAAATTCGCCCTGCAAGAAAAAGTTCATATCCCAACAATCAGCAGAAAAACGGATGCTTGCAGTTTTTTGGGACTCACAATGCTTAGTACTGGAACATTATCAGGAAAGGGGCACAACAATAAACAGTGAGCGTTACAGTGAGATGCTTACTGATACGCTGCAGCCTGCAATTCGAAGCAAACGTCGAGGACTGCTGTCGAAAGGTGTCTCACTATTGCACGACAAGACAATGCCCGTATAAATAATGCTGTCCACAGTGCGTACAGGAAACACACAGAGGTTATGAAATGCGTAGACCAAAAATAAAAGGAATGCATCTCGCTACAGAAAGACCTCATAATCAATACGGAAGTGCAATCTTTGTACGTCCAGATGTACAAGTAATGTCCACTGCATTCACGGAACAAAATGACATTGAAATTCTCACTCTAGAAATGACGAACTGTACCATTTCGTCTTTTTATAAACCACCTGGTGCTGTATTCACTGTCAACAAACCACATAATTTCCATAATAAAGACATACAGATCGTGATTGGTGATTTCAACAGTCATAGCAATGTTTGGGGCTATGACCATGAAGATGAGAATGGGACTGCTGTACAAGAATGGGCTGAAATAAATCACCTCTCTCTAATCCATGATGCAAAACTACCTGAATCATTCAACAGTGGTCGGTGGAGGCGTGGTTTCAACCCTGACCTCATATTCAGTAGTAGCAGTATTAGCCACCAGTGCATTAAATCTGTCTGTTCCCCAATACCCAACTCACAGCATAGACCAATAATGTGTCAAATATATGCCGCAGTTAGACCACAGGAAGTACCTTTCCGTAGAAGATACAACTTCAAAAAGGCAAATTGGTCTGAATTCTCAGAACTATTGGATTCCGAAGTTCTTTCAATAGAACCAACACCAGAATGCTATGACATCTTCACCACGGCTGTAAAGAGATGTTCCAGAATGTCTATCCCTCGTGGTTGTCGGACATCTTACATCCCCGGTCTCACATCAGAACAAGCTGCTCTACTTAAAGAATACAACAATTTATTTACAGAAGATCCTTTTGGTGAAGCAACAGTGGAAGCAGGAAACAAACTCATTTCCGTTATTAAAGAGACAAAGCGGAATCAGTGGATTAAAACTGTTGAAGACTTAGATTTCGCAAGAGACAGCCATAAAGCATGGAGACTACTGAAGCATCTAAACAATGATCCAACTAAGACCAAAACTCATTATAATGTTACCGCCAACCAAATAGCACACCAACTGCTATTAAATGGCAAAGCTAATCCCAAGTCCAAAATGCCCATACTGCGGAAAGAAGGCCAAGAGGAGAATAATGACCTCACAATACCATTCAGCATGGAAGAATTGGATGAGGCTATAAGAAATTGCAAAAATGGAAAATCAGCAGGCCTGGATGACATTAGGACAGAACAAATTAAGCACTTTGGTCTAACAACAAAGAAGTGGATGCTTCAGCTCTTTAACAACTGTATGAGTAAATGTCAAATTCCAAAGATATGGCGGAAGAGCCGAGTGATCGCCTTGCTTAAACCTGGCAAAGAAGGAAACAGTCCAAAGAATTTTAGACCTGTTGCACTTTTATGTCACCTCTACAAACTGCTTGAAAGAATGATCTTAAACCGGCTGTTGCCTGTAGTTGATCCTTTGCTTATTCCTGAACAAGCTGGATTCCGCCCGGGTAAAAATTGCACAGGACAACTACTAAACCTCACGCAGTTTATAGAAGATGGATTTGAAGCTCGTAAGGTAACAGGGGTGGTATTTGTTGATTTGTCAGCAGCGTATGACACCGTCAACCATCAGCTACTACTAGTCAAGTTCTACAATCTGACCAGGAATTTTATTCTTAGTAAGTTCATTGCTACTCTTCTGCAGAACCGCAGATTCTTTGTTGACTTCCAAGGTCAGCGTAGCCGTTGGAGGCCACAGAAGAATGGTCTACCCCAAGGAAGTGTGCTAGCCCCATTATTGTTTAACATATATACCAATGATCAGCCTATACCACGCAAATGCAGGAGTTTCGTGTATGCTGATGATCTTGCTCTGGTCTCACAGAGCAAAGACTTTGAATCAGTGGAGAGCACCCTTACCAACGCTCTGGAAGATTTGTCAAGGTATTATAGCACGAACCAGCTTAAACCAAATCCTACGAAGACACAAGTATGTGCTTTTCATCTAAGGAATAAAGAAGCAAATCGTAGGTTAAAGGTAACATGGTCGGGGGTCGAACTAGAACACTGTGATACTCCAAAATATCTAGGAGTGACCCTTGACAGATCACTTACATTCAGGAAACATTGCATGAACTCCAAGCTGAAAGTTTCCAGTAGGAACAATCTCATAAGAAAACTGGCTGGATCGCAGTGGGGCAGCCAACCTGAAACAATTAGAACTTCTGCCTTAGCACTATGTTATTCGGCTGCAGAGTACGCCTGTCCCGTATGGCACAGTTCAACCCATGCCAAACAAGTAGACATTGCACTTAATGACAAGTGCAGAATCATAACAGGCTGCTTAAAATCAACTCCAGTCGAATGGCTCCACCGTCTCGCAGGAATAGCACCACCTTCTGTTCGAAGGGAAATAGCAGTGAACAAGGAAAGGAGGAAAGTGAGCCATGAAAAATCTCATCCACTATATGGGTATATCCCTCACAGGCAAAGACTTAAGTCCAGGAAAAGTTTCCTAAGAATATCTCAGGAACTTACAACAACAACTGAAGAAGCCAGGTTGCAACTATGGGAAGCTAAGGCTCCCCTTCCGCATGGCTGGGGAAGAGTGTCTGAATCTTTGCCACCTGGTTATGACAAGGGATGGTTGACATGGAAATCTTTGAATAGGCTGAGATCAGGAGAGGGCAGATCCAAAGTGAATTTAGCAAGATGGGGCTATACTGAGATCAGTGATATCAAGTGCGACTGCGGTGAGGACCAGACTGTCCAGCACATGCTCCAGTGTCGACTGTGTCCAGCATCCTGCTCGGCAGCTGAACTGTATGATGCCTCAGAAAATGCACTGGAAGTGGCCAAGTTCTGGTCGATTATAATTTGATGACTGTAATTGTGTAACTGTATGTTTCTGATACGAAATAATAATAAGTGCTGAAACGCTCCAGAAACTCAACATTGAAGTACTGGATCATCCTCTATATAGTTCTGATCTTTCTCTTTCTGACTACCACTTGTTTGGTTCACTCAAAGAGACATTAAGGGTCCGTCGATTTACCTTGGACAAACAGTGCATTCCTGGCTCGCAGCTCAACTTGAAACCTTCTTTTGTGAGGTCATCAAGAAGCTTGTGCAGCGATGGGCCAAGTGCATTGAAATGCAAGGGGACTATGTTGAAAAATGATGTACGTAAATATAAGTTTCCCATTTTTATTGTAATAAAATTTATAACTACATTGTGGATAATAATTGACTTCCCCTCGTATGTTTTCATTAAAACTCCGACATTATCTCATTGATAAAAGAAAACAAACAAAAAGCGTTGTGCAGATAAATTAGAGTGAATAACACACAAAAATACTTTTAAGATCACTTGTAATTATTATTACCAATGTAACTGTACTATTCTCACACAGCACGTTGAGGCAGTAATTTTGATTAAGACTACCAAAAACCGATATTGCAATATAGAGTAGTATTTTAGTGTACTGAGGTTCGATGATGAAATGATAATTAATTAGTCAGAAGATGTTCACTATTAAGGAAACAGAAAGAAATTGGTCATTGCATTTATGAAGGTACCATCATCACAGCATTCACCTGGTATGACGTAAAATCATGAAAAATCAAAATCAGGATGACAGGAAACGGGGTAGCAATGATCCAGTCTAATATGATGCATTTTACTAGTGTTAGTTTCATTTATCCAATGAAGTTTTTCAGTGACTGGGACTGCAACGCCTAAGTGTAACCTTTAGTTGCTCTGGATGATGCAAACCAAATGGACAGAGACTATGTAGTGCAAACTGTGATATTGGTGTTGCACCGTCGTTTCCGATTTGTACCTCATTTAATGCACCGTAGATTATAAAGCATAGTATCGATAAATGATTTGCTTTGCTTACGGGTGGATGTAAACATCGATAACAAAGCTGCAACGCTTGCTCTCAGTTATCTGTTACATGCAGATAATGTTTGTAGCGCATGCTATTAACGTCGTCCTTGGTCCCAGATTATTTTATTCTTTCGAAATTCCGTTTAGATTTAATAACCAGGGCTTATCGCAGTTTTTGTGTTATCAGTTGTTAGTATAAATAGACTATAGTCTTCGTGAATTTACCGTGTATTTTGTAATAACGGTTATATAATCTGGCAGTTATATTTTGATGAAGGAGATTACGTGTGTAACTGCATATCGGCAGTCTTTTATAACTGTTCGTTCCTTACTTGTTAGGCCAACTATAACGATGTGTCAACTGTAGGATAAATTGAGTGGTTAGGGGATTTCAGTGAAGTTAAAGTATTTAAGAAATCAGTATGGCTGGATCAGGATATACTCAGAGCACTAACTGTCCACAGTTTGGTTGGAAAGTGAAATTGAATCATGTTTTCCCTGAGAAATGGGATCCACACATCCGACCTAAGTTGGGGCAGTTGAAAAGTCTTCTGCCCTTTGCATTTAGGTACTGTTCATGTAATTGATTTATGTGGATAAATTTCCACTTGGTCATATGTTGCACTACTTTAATTAATAAAAATAATCATATTTAATTTTTAGAAAATAGCTAATAAAGTTTTGGTCGAACCTTGAAAAAAATTAACGTAACAGTAGTATTATGCAGTAAATGCAGTGCTGCCAATTCCTCAATGACAAATTCCACAGCTTGTTTTATTCCATGGTAGACATAGCAAACTGATTAAACAAATTTTGGTACAATATTTAAAGCTCTGGAGGTAAAGGATTGTATGTAGCGCGAAAGAATATTTGTAATATCTAAATGTTATATTTTACCCTCACTGTGATAGTAGCAGTATTATATTCCTTGTTTGTGAGGAGGCACTACGTACCTCTGCTACGTACTTTCTGCAGCCTGAATTGTTGTCTCTGTTCATTAACTGATCATTGCCTACACTGTTGAAACAGTGTAATTTATTTTCTTCATGTTGTCCATTCTTTTTGAAATGAACTCCCGTAATCAAGTGGTGTTTCAACACCAATCTCCATGCGCTCTCATTAATTAAAATTAGGGATGGTTGTGTAAAATAGTAGTTACAGGCATCAAGTATTAGACCATATCATGGAAATAGGAAGAATAGATAGTTACATAGAATAAATCTGATATTTTAATTATTAGAAGATTAATCCGCGTAGGGTATCAGCCTAAAAAACATTGCTCTTCACTTCTCTCTCTGTAATATATAATTGATATTTATGCTTCGTTTTTAAGTAGGGCTATCCTTTTGTGTGGATTTTGGGGACTGTTTTGATATTTCTTGTAATTGTAATCATCACTGCAATAAAGATGGTAACAAGTGAGTTTGGGTTCTAGAAACATTGAAAATTAAAATGTAATTCAGATTACACAAAATCAGAATGGCTGTAGGAAGATGATAGTTTGATAAAGTGATAATTTGTGGGGTCTACTGGAGATCGCGATTCCGCTACAACAACATTACATAATATCGTTGTAATACTGCTGTAGTCAGTCACAAGACGTATTATTTTCAAGCAGTTATTTCGTTGTAATACAGCCTGGACCATTATTTTCAACCAGAAATTAGGTTGTAATACAGACTGGACCAGCATGAAACCATTAAATGTACTTCGGAAAGAATTTCTAGCGGAGTCTTGAGTTTGGCCATTGCAGTATTATGATGCCAACTCCAGGCGGAATCGCTATCTCCAGTAATCCCAATTTGTGTCCAGTCCAGCGGATTGGCTTAATGTTTCATGGCACCGCCACACTGCATCTGAAGGGCATTCATTCATTTTATTTGGGCCTATACATCATTTACATACAATTTGTATAATGAATTAAGACAAGGTAACTTATATTAGAGTCTATATTCTTTCCATCTTGCTTAAAAATTGAATGCCTTAAGTTAACTATAAATCTATTCATTTTCTACTCATACATTTTTATGTCAATCACCTACTTTTCATACATTTGTACTAAAGATTTTTTTTAACATGTCATTGACAAATATGTTTTACCATATCCTATACCTATAATTAAAACTATTAGTACTATATTACTCTGTTATCCTTTCCCTTGTTCCATCAGTTAAATATTCTTTGATTGAGTAGACGTCTTTCTAACATTAATACTCTTTAAGATCATGCACTTGACTGTTCTCTCTTGTTACTAATTAATCTTAAATCTGTAGGAAGCTTATTGAACAGTTGGGTTCCAGAATGGGAAGGACATTTTTCAATTTTTGTGTGTTGTTTACAATACAATACATTCATTTTCCATTGATCCCAATATGAGAGACTGGCTCTGTGGGATGTGGAAAGTTGTCAATTTACAGATAAACAGTTGCATAACAAAATAATAAGTACACCACTAGATGTACAGTCATAGTATACATGGTACATTAAACACTTCCATTACAAAATAATACATACACCAGAAGATGTACAATCATAGCATATATGGTACATAAAAAAAAAAAAAAATCAGTAACAAAATAATACATACACCACAAGATGTACAGTCATAACATATATGGTACCGTAAACAATTATGTAAGAAACTAAATACATACACCAGGAGATGTACAGTCATACCATACATGGTAAATTAATTATGTTAACTATATTTACACAAGATACTGGCAGTTATTTTAAGATACCTTAGAAATAAATTCTTCGACAGAGTAGAAGGAGTTGTCAATTAAAAATTCTTTCAATGTTTTCCTGATTTTATTCTTATCATCTACTAGACATTTAATATGTGTTGGGAGCATGTTGAAGATATGTATCCCTGAATATCGGACCCCTTTTTGAACAAATGACAATGACTTGTAAGTCTTGTGAAGATCATTTTTACTTCTAGTGCCATAATTGTGTATTTTACTATTTGTTTCAAACAAAGTATAATTTGTGACTACAAAGGACATTAATGTGTATATATACTCAGATGCTAATGTTAAAATCCCTAACTTCTTGAACAGCTCTCTACATGAAGTTCTATTGCTAACCCCACACATAATTGTTATTACACACTTTTGGGCTCTGAACACTTTGTCTCTATGGGTAGAATTGCCCCAGAATATTATTCCATATGACAATAAGGAGTGAAAATAAGCAAAATAAACTAGCTGCCTCATACGGAGATCACCTAAAGCTGAAATTGTACGAATTGCAAATGTGGCTGCTCCCAATCGCTTTAGTAAGTCAGAAACATGTACTTTCCAATTTAAATTATGATCAATATACAAACCTAGAAATTTCACACTATCTACCTCTTGAATGGACTGGCCTGCAAATTTTATGTCTATGTCAGGTGTTAATCTGTGTGATGTACTGAATTGCATATACTGAGTTTTATCAAAGTTTAAAGACAAGCCATTAGCTGTAAACCATTTATTAATCAGTTCAAAGACATAATTTGAAATATATTCTGTAGATAAATCTGGAGTGTTTTTAATTCCTATGTTTGTGTCATCTGCAAATTGGACAAATTTTGAGTTTTTAGATGAAAAACAGGGTAGATCATTTATATATATTAAAAACAATAGCGGCCCCAATATAGAACCCTTAGGTACTCCACATCTGATTAATTTCCACTCAGAAAACAGTGGACCTCTTAATGCAGCCTTAAAATTCTCCATTGACACTTTCTGTTTTCTATTTAGAAGGTAAGAACTAAGCCATTTATTAATAATGCCATCTATACCTTAATACTTAAGTTTCTGTATCAGAATTTTATGATCTACACAGTCAAATGCCTTAGATAAGTCACAAAAAATTCCCACAGGAATTAATTTATCATTTATTCCTTCTAAAATATTGTCAGTGAATGCAAATATAGCTTGTTCTGTTGAATGACCCTTTTGAAAACCAAATTGTGATTTAGTTAGAATATTATTATTTTTTAGATGTTCATAAACTCTATTGTACATTGCTTTCTCAAAAACTTTGGAGAAGGTTGTTAGTAATGAAATTGGTCGGTAATTCGATACGGCTGCCTTATCTCCCTTTTTATAGAGTGGTTTAACTACAGCATACTTAAGCCTTTCTGGAAAAGTACCCTCAAGTAAAGATATATTGAATAGATAACTTAGTATATTACTTAATTCAGTGGAGCACAATTTAATTAATCTGCTGGAAATCCCATCATAACCACTTGAGTATTTGCTCTTAAGGGATTTGATAATTTTTCTTATTTCTTCTGGAGTACCTAGCTAATTTTATAGACATATAGTTAAATTTTTCTTGGAAGCCTTTTTTGACAAAATCCATACTGTGTGTCACTGAGCTATTAGCAGTCAACTTAGCAGCAACAGATAAAAAATGTTTATTAAAATTATCAGCAATTGAGAAATTAGATTCTACAGAATTTTCTTTGACAAAAATATCATTACTTGTTTGATTACTCTTTCCTGTTTCCTTTTTTACAATGTCCCATATTGCTTTAATTTTATTTTCAGAATCATGAATTTTATGTTTGTAGTACATACTTTTAGATTCTTTAATAACCTTTTTCAGTATTTTGCAGTACTGTTTGTAATGTGTTTTAACATTAGCATTCTCACTGTTCCTAGAGGCAATATACAACTTCCTTTTATTAACGCATGATGTTCTAATGCCAATAGTTATCCAAGGCTTTTGTTCTTTTTGAGAAGCACGACACTTTTTCAAGGGGAAGCAAGAAATTTAATACAATGTTACTAAAAATGTTGTATTTTTCATCCATACCTTGAGCACTGTATACCTGTTCCCAGTTTGTGGTATTCAGGCACTTTCTAAAACAAGTAACTGACTCATCATTTATTACATGCTGAAGTTTAAAGACATTACTCTTAGTGCTAGTTCCTATTGAAGTGTTGATGGTTAATAGCTGGGCATCATGATCTGAAAGTCCATTGATGGATGGCTTGATGGTATAACTGAATTTTGAGGTATCTAGGAAAACATTGTCTATAGCTGAGTGACTATTATTCATATAAATTTAAATTAGTTTTATTACATGTTTCATATTTGTGTACTTGTTCAGTCTTTTTTACAACCTTCTTTGTGTGTATATACAAGGGAATGTTAGAATCTTAAAATCTACAAAATATTTTTTACATGAAACCATTCTTTTTTTTTTTTTAGTATTGTTCTAATTATATGAGCCCCTTAAAGCCCAAGTGGTGTAACTCACATGAATCAAGTTTTGAGAAAATTAATGTTTTACTGCAGTTTTAATAAAAAAATTAGTTTTATATATTTTGAAGTTTTTTTCTCAACAGTGTATCATTAAAGAGTTATTCTAACTTATGCTGGCAGTTTTAAAAACTTTTAAAATGTTTTCTTTTTTCGGGGGGCTTTGTTTGGAGTTACACCACTTGTGATATAAACAGGGAACAGATTCTCTTTAAAGAAGGGGGAAAGAATACAGTATTTTACTGCAACATCTATTTTTTATTCTACTGTTTATACATTTCTTACTCTGCATCTAGTGGCCCAATGTCTGCAGCATCATCTTGAGTCGATAGACTATAAAAGTAAGGATGACAGATGGGTGGAATGAATGGTAACATGTCTTGCATATCCTTTTTCTTCTCTTTTGTTACAGATCTTTGATTTCTGTACAGTTATTCTTGAGATACATTAGTAAGATTAACAGGTCTGCCTCTTTTAGGTCCAGATTTGAAGTTTAGTTCTGAAAAGGGCATTTCTTTGGAAAGAGTTTCTATGAAAAAAATTGAAAATGTTTCTTCCTTTCGATACTGGATCCACTGCATTTGTAGCAATGATAAAGGATGTTTTTCCGTATCAACCTTTCTTTTGGTGATATCTTGTAAAAGATTTCCAACAGACAAAAAGTCACCATGAGTCATCACTGTTATGTAAAAAGGATTTTTCTTCCTATTTTGCAATGACAGTATACCTGTACCAATCATTGTGATGATATATCTGCTAAATACTGCTGTAGTTTGCTATTGAGGCAAAATCACAGTCGTTGGGCAAATAAGAATAACCACTTCTCATAAACTTCTGGTCAATAACTTCAATGTTATTATCTTCACTCAGAACCAGTTTCATCGCCATGGCAACATTCCAGTTTCTATTTTGCTTGGCACAGGAGTCACTATACATTAAAACATTTTTCGCAGCTAAAGCCCTGTTTTCAATGTGCTTGACCAAACATGCACTAATTTCTTGGGAACTTTGTGATCCATTTATCTCATTACAACAATACATAAATCCTAATTTTGAGGAAAGCTCATGGCATCCCAAATTATAAACATTATTGCATTTGTAATAGGGGACTTGACATGATAGTTTAGGAAAAGGAAGAGACTTTTCCAAATCATAGGAAAATGTATAGTAAGAGCTATTATTAATGGACTGTTGAGTGCCCTCGTTCATGGCATTATGAGCTTATTCTGCTTGGCGAAGATGAATTCAGAATCTGCTGGAATACATTCATCACTTGCACCAATATCTGCCAAAATGCTTGGCTCACTAACACTGCTCTCATCACTGCTCATAATGACACATCAAAACTTAAATCTTTTACATCTAGGTTATTAAAATGTTTTTTAGTTTACCTGGTTACAACATTTCTAGATGAGCAAAAAGTGGTTGAACTGCAAACAGTTACAGGCACAGTGGTGTATCTCCAATATACACCACTTTAGCTTTTACCCAGTAGATGGCTGCGTTGACTGCATAAACTAGTGCTGCTAACCATAAGGTTGTTAAGGGAACTAGAATTTACACCTCTTGTGCTTTAAACAGAATGCAACTTGCTGAACACTTCTGAAACATTAACTCCAAAAAAACAAAAATTGGACTTACACCACTTGGGCTTTAAGGGGCTCATATGTTTTTGTATTTTTAATATTCTCATCATACTATTTTCCTTGGGCCTTCCCCATGCTAATATACCATATCTGAGTTGGCTTTCAAAATGACAGAAATGGATAGTCATCAGAATATCCCTAGTGCAGAATTCTCTGAGGTAGCTGACCATAAATACTGTAGGGCTTAATTTCTTACAGCATTGATACACCTGATTTTCCCAATTCATGAAACTATCAATTTGAATCCCTAGCAAGTTTGCTTTTTTTGTCTACTCTATTTGCCCACTGCTTATGTTTAAATTCACAGTGTAGCCTACCTGTTTTTTTTAGATGATATCATTTGGCTTTTGATTAGGTTAACTGCAAGGTAATTATCTTCCATCCATGTTGCTAGTTTCTGGAATTAAAGATTAAGATTTGTTTCTAGATTCCATGAACTGTATGAAATGAAATACTCTAACAACTCTAGTTTGGACTTTCCTAAGTATAAGTTTAAGTCAGTTTTCCATAATGATCTAGGCAATCACTGGAAGTCACCAATTTTTTTAAATGATCATTTCATGACCAACCTCACAACACACATTAATACTAGCTTTTTAAAGTTCGTAAATATTTAACAACACTCACTTTTCTCTCTGACCTACTGCTTCAAATAGGACTGTGGATATGCTTAAGCTTATTTTTTTATCAGTTTTATGCCTTTAATGAGTATTTTCCTATTGTTTGCCCATGGATTTTCTTATTCGATATTTTAGAATTTAATTTCAGATACTCTTAAGTTATTCAATTCATTTATCTTCTTTCTGCAAACAAAATCATGTATTTTTATGTCAGTTGCAGCAAAATATGATTCTTAAAATTATTTATAAATCTGTGTTTGTATTATTATAAATAAAGAGGCTTATTGATCTTCAGTATTGATGCTGTTTCACCAGCATCTTTAAAAATGCTTTGCTTGCCATTCAGCGTGTATTTTAATTACTATTTAACTTTATTGAGTAAGAAATAAATCAGGCTGAATATTTAGTTCAGTGTATATGAGATTAAGTTTAACTTGTTTCTGGTATACTTATGCCTACTAATAATTTCTATGCTAAAACACAGTATGTAAAATACCTGTAATTCTACGGAGTAATTTGAAGGAGGATACAAAGAATAGTGTTTGATCCTCCTCAATTGATTTGTGCTGGAGCGCATGTTCCCATGTCAATTTCCCTTAGTCACACTATCTAATTACCTACTCCTTATTATCATCATATCATATCATTTTATTCACCATTAGTCAATACAATATTGAAATAGGCTTCGTCATATACGTACTATAATTATATATACATGTTAATACAACTGATAATATAAGATAAATAAAGTAACTAAATATATATTACATCAAATAATTCCTCTGTTTTATAAGGAAGGTCGGTAGTGCAGGTTTCAGGTAGATTCCTGCATACCAGAAGATGTTGTGGGTCCTGCAGCTCACCACGTTCACATAGTTCATTTTCAGTAGTGTAACCCCATTTTTTGATATTAGATCTGCATTGGGACACTTCAGTTCTTAATATATTTAGTGTCTTCCAATGGCATATGGCTGATTACACCCCGTGGCCGGTGCCTCATTGATATTCCTCCAGTGCCCTTCAGGCAACGAATTTCGCTATAGTTCTACATGGCGTGCTCCAGCTAAAGATGTTATGGCTGTAGTTGACTGTAAGAAGCTCTTTCTTGACTTTAGCCTTGCGGGTTGAGGTTCATGTCCAAACAAAGGGTGTCTGAGGTCTGTTTCCTGTTTCCTCTTCCTCCATCTCTGCAGCTGTTTTCCTTCGAATGTCAGGTGGTGCTATACCCATGATTTGGTGTATTTTGCTGACAGGAGTTGGTTTCAGGCAACCTGTTACAATGCGGCCAGTATCATTCAGTGCTATATCATCACTCCTATCATGTGAAGAGTTTTGTCAAACTGGTACTGAGTATTCTGCTGCAGAGAAACTGAGTTCCAGGCCAGATGTACAAAGCACATTTGGCTGTGCTCCCCAGTAGGTAATTGTAAGTTTTTGGATGACGTTGTTCCGGGCGGATACTTTGAGTTTCAGATCCTCACAATGGGCTTTGAATGTAAGAGAGCGATCAAGCTTTATGCCCAGATACTTTGGAGTATCGCAATAGAATAGATGTCCCTTCCATTTGATGTTCAACTTCTTTCTGGCTTCTCTGTTTCTCAGGTGGAATGCACAGACCTTCGTTTTTTGAGGGTTGGGCTTCAAGTGATTAGCATCATAATACTTGGCCATACCCTCAATAGCTATTGTCAGCTTCACCTCCACTGCCTCAAAGATTGTGCCTTGAGCTGCAATTGCTGTGTCATCAGCATAAATGAATACTCTTGTTCCAGGAATAATTGGTTGGTCATTTGTATATATGTTGAACAAGAGTGGGACCAATGCACTACCCTAAGGGAAGCATTCTCCTCTGAGTTCTTAAACGACTCTTCTTATTGTGGAGGGTGACGTAAAACCACCAGGACAAATTTAAAACTAAATGTTTTTTTCAAAGCCAGCTCTTTCGATTATATCGATAAACATTGAAGGTATATCCCCAGAGAAAGAGGCCCTTCTTACAATTCCCAGCAGTTCCTGCATTTGGTACACAAAATGTGGTTCCTGTACTGTCCATACTCAAGCAATAGTCTGACCAAGGTTTTGTTTTCAAATTCCTTTATTTTAGAAGCCATCAGAAGACAAGAGCTGGGTGAAGAGAATATTAGTATATGACACGTATATTAGCTGTCAGATCTGGATGGATGTTGGTAAATAAATTAGGAGCAGTATTTGGAAGAAATGACGTGACATGATTACAAACTATACCATTTAATTTCAAACTAAGGGATTGGGAAAATTTTATTGTGAAGCTAATGGAGTTTAAGATTGGAATAAATTGCTGAGGCAAATGCTGAGCAATTTACATCAAATGCAGAAAGAATAAATAATTGTAAAAGCTGAGAAGGGAAATTGCCACTGGGGAACTTGCTCCATTACAATGAAATTAAAATTAACTAAGCAAAGAAATAGGGTTGGTAACATGATATCAAAAGAGGCGGAGATGAGCACAAGGGTTCCATAGTACCATTATGAGGCCATTACTGTTCATTATTCTAGTAAATGTTTCTCTTGTTGGTTCACAGTATACTGTATAACATGATTAAAATGAGAGGGATGTGTGCAGGACACCTACTTGATAAGTCAGTCCTGAATAAAGATTTAATTTAATTGAAATGGAGCACATGCTCCGGTGGCAATTTCCCTATACAGCCAACTTCCCCCCTATCCTACACTCACCTACATTTGCCCTCTACAAATTTTAACTTTAAATTCTTTTAACATTTTCGGTAGGTTATTCATCATTCCCCTTGGTAATTCATTCCAATCCCTGACACCCTTACCTAAAAAAGAAAATCTTCCCACACCCTTGTGCCTGAAATCGAGTGCCAGCTTGTGGTCATGGTCATCTTTTCCCTTCCATGAACTACTTTTCATACCTACTGCAATACACGGACAGAAAAATAAGGTTTTGTATCAAGCTCAGTGGGTGAACGGTAATGCTCAGCATGTCACTCAGCAGGATGCAGGTTCAAATCCCCATCCGGCCATCATGATTTCAGTTTTCTACGGTTTTCTGCAGTCATTCCAAGCAGATGCCTGAATGGCTTCTTCAAAAAGGCCATGGCAAAATTCCTTGTCCCCGTCTTCACCTTTCTCTAATGACCTCAGCATTGACAAAGTGTAAATCCACAACTAATCAAAATGTTTGTAGGCTATATGATTGTAAATTGGAGGGAGATGGAAGAGAGTAGATGTGCCAGGTAAATTAGGAAACTTGGATCCTTGCTTGGATAGCATGAAGCCCACATTATGGGTGTCAAGTACAGGTATTTAGAGGGGTGCAAAATAGGACAGTTAGATTTGTTTGCAGAAGTTACCGCTGATTGCAATGATTATTTTGTATGACAAAGCAGATCGTTTGGAGGTCATTGGAAACCAGGAAAGTGACTGAACAGTGTAGTGTTTGGACACATGTAGAGGATAGGGATGGGATGAATATTGAGAGAAGAATTGTTAGTAGCTTGGAAAATGGAAAAGATGTCCATGACCATAAAATTTTAGGCTTAAATTAATTGAAAAGTTTTCATTTTTTTTGGTGACTCAGGAATTCGATACAATTATCAAGAAATGTGTCAAAGAATTAATTTTCAACAAAATTTGTGTAGTGCAAAATTAGATATGAAGGGTAATTCCCTCCTGGGACATATGCTATAATGTGATTAACAATAATATGATAAAACCTATATTGCAAATTAGATAAGAATGGTTTAGTGATCTACATTTGGTTCTAAGTATTAAAGAATTAATAACTGATACTGAAAAGTCACCTCGCTAATGTGGTTCACACTGTGTTTAAAAACTAATTTTTAGTTGATCTGTTTTCTGATGTGAGATAGTTTTGAAGTCATTATGAAGTATATCTGTTGATACCATGGTTAGAAAAGTTTTAGGCAATCTGACAATTTTCAGTGTAGCTCTTCTGCAAGCCATTTTTTGTGGTATATTTAGTTCATTGTATCATTTACAAATAGGCATTAATATTCCAACAAATGAATTCTTGGAAAATTTGTAAATGTCCAAATTTTCTTTTAATTTGTTATCTGACTAAGAGTGTAAATTTTCTGTAAATTTAATTATAACACAATCACATAAATACTGAACCAAATGAATAACTTGAATTATAATTGCTTTTCCATTTTCATCAGGTACCTTCGGCATGTGCGGTTACTCAAGAAAGTACAAAGGAGACCAGTAATGGACTTTATAAAAATGGTGGTTGGAAAGCAGATATATGGTAAGCTCATACTATGTCTGTGGTTGGGAAATAATCTGTGATGATAATGGCAAAACATTTGTATTTAATGCTGACTCAGGTTAAATTTTTTGGACAAGGCCCTTCATTAGGGAGTAGGGTTTTACAAGGGATACAGCACTACAAGCAGTAAGCAGAGAAATTCAATATTAAAATAGGTAGAAGTTTTACTCTCTGATTTACTAAAATGTTGCATGAATAATAGCCAAGCCAACTTTCTTCTTCGTCTACTTTTTTGCCAACACACAAACAGAAAGTGTTCTGTCCCCAAAGGTGAAATGAATATGCTCTGTATAGTGTAGACTTGGCTCAGAATAAGCTCTCATAAATTTTTGTCACTAAACAAGACTTGGGTCTGTTTTTACACTTTTTTTTTTAGATATTTCATTTTTTATGTGGATTGATTGTTTATTGTGAGTTCACCTTTCTTTTGTGGCTCTAATTTTTGCACACTGGCAACTGTTATCTGCACTGTCAAATATTCTTGCTAATCCTGCATTTTGAAAGACTGAATGACCCCCTGAGAAGGTACCAACAAAACATATAGAAAAACACACACTCATTTCAATCATTGGGTATGCATTTGACCCATCCTGGGTGAGCGATGCCAGTTGACAGTAATTATTCACCTGTATTAGTGAATTGCGAGTATACCGTATTCTGATAACTTCCAAATGAAGTATAGAAAGAAAGTAAAATTTAATATGTTATTAAAGCTTGCTGATCACTATGCATAACAGAAATTTGAGCAGTATAGACATCCAGAGGAAAGCTATTAATGTACAATTATGCTCTGAAATGTATGTGGTTGACACGGAATAAACACAGGAAAAATCACCAATAGTGGACTTCTTATGATTTGGGGTGACACCATACATGTTTAAAAAGTTACGTGCTATTAGGATCATGGGTAGTAGTTCAGACTTATAATGACAGAATGTCATAGTCCATTAAAATTTCACTAATTTTCAAAGTAAGTAGGGGAGTGAAGAAAACTTTAACACATTAGTCAATCATCCAAACACCTATTTTTTATTCATTTATTTTGCAATATGTTAACTGTTTTAGAGAAATGTAAACTTGATTTCTATATACAATACAGTTTACCTTTGCACTTGTTATGTTCAGGAATTCCACTAACAAATAAATTTCATTTTTGAATAAGAAGAAAATACTTTAAAAATCATTAAAATATACTTATTTCCATATTGTACATACTTTCATCTCTTTTTTTTTTTCAACATAATTTCCATTCTTGTTGAAATATTTGTCATACCTTTCTACAAGTTTTTGAATTATGACATCAAACAAATCTGCGTGTGTGAAGAAACCGAATCCATGGCTGCAGTTATCACTTCTTTGTCTTTATTGAACCATTTTCCACCAAGGAACTCATTTTAGTATGTAAACAGGTAAAAATCACTGGTTCCTGTGTCTGGATTATAGGGTGAATAATGCTGCTGTTCCCATCCAAAGGCATGATTGAACCTTGCGTTTGCACAAAAACATGTGCATTGTCATGGAGCAACATAACACTGGAAGATTGTAGGCCATGTCACTGCAGTGACACACTGCAGTTTTCTGAAGGTTAATTGTAGTGCCTCTTGCCATAAAATCCACTTACTAAATCCCTTTCCTGTCCCAAAAGACAGTTGTAATTATCTTTCACGCTTAAATTGTCTGTTTGGCTAGTCATTTGGTTGGCGCCGATTTGTACCACCATTCCATTGAGTGTCGCTTAGAATCAGGAGTCATGTGAGTAACTCAAGTCTCATCTCCTGTAATGATGTGGGCAAAAAATCCATCTTCTTCCTGATGGTATCAAGTCAAAAACTACAAAGCACAGCCCAATCATTTTGCTTTGTAATTCTCATAAAGTATTCCTGGAACCTGCTGACAACACCGTTTTGGATAATTCAGTTTCTACAAAACAATGGTTTATGAAAATGACCTTGAAACATGTAGAAAAGTAGTTGATAACTTTGAAATTGTGAATTTTCAGTTCTCTTGAATTTTGATCAAGAACCAAACCTTAAGAAATCAGAGAAGGTCGGCCTGCTCATCATGCACATTAACTCATGTGTCCTTGAACATTCTCAACCACTTTTGAACTTTACTATCACTCATAGCACTATCACCATACCATTCAAAAATCTGATAGTGAATTTCCACTGCTGTCAACTTTATTGCACTTAAAAATCAAATTACACAAAAAAGTGTATTGAAAAGTCCTAGCAGAGGCCAAGAAAAACTACAATAACAGGAAAATTATAAATTCAAGCAATAAATCAAAAGCTGTTTGGGATGTAGTAAGAAGGGAAACAGGGAAAACCAAAAAGAAACTAAACTCCTGCCCAATAAAAATCTGTGACACTACGCCAGATAGCGACCCAACAGAAATAGCAAACTATGTAAACAATTACTTCTCTAGCATAGCTGCAAAACTTCAGACTAAATTTTCAAATAATCAAACATATAAAATTGTTATATCTCAGTAAATTCTATGGTCCTAAACCCAGTAACAGAGGAAGAGGTGGAAAAAACAGTCCTCAGACTAAAAAATCAAAAATCAACAGGATTGGATGAGGTGCCCATGTTTCTAATAAAGCAATGTATACATATCCTCCGAGCCCCATTAGCGCACATAATAAATGAGTCTTTCACAACTGGTGTATTTCCTGACTACCTAAAATTTGCAAAGGTCCTACCTATTTTAAAAAATGGAAGTAATGAACATGTAGAAAATTACCGCCCAATTTCTATACTGTCATCTTTCTCCAAAATTTTTGAATCACTTATGAAAGATAGGTTAACCAGCTTCCTGAGCAAATATAATATCCTTAGCAAATCTCAGTTTGGTTTTCAGGCAGGAAAAGGAACAACATCAGCAACAGCACAGTTCACTAAAAATGTACTTGAAGCTCTTGACAGAGGTGATCATGCAGCAAGTCTATTCCTAGAATTTTGAAAAGCCTTTGATACTGTCGACCACAACATCCTCATGCAAAAACTAGAAGCAGTAGGTATAAGGGGTAGTGCAAAATCCTGGTTCCAGTCATATTTAACCAACAGAATACAAAAAGTTGAAATCTCTGCTATCCCGGAAAACTCAAATATTTTATGTAAGTTCCTGTCTGAACCAAGATCTGTAAATATAGGTGTCCCACAGGGAAGTATTCTAGGCCCCATATTATTTCTAATTTATGTAAATGATTTTATATCCAGTATCAGTCACGGGGATAAAATTTTATTTGCGGATGACAGTAACATCATCATCAGTGATCCCTCAGTCAATTAACTCCAGGCTAAAGGAAACGCAGCTCTTATAGAAGTCTTAAACTGGTCCCAAAATAATAAATTGACCCTCAATATAAATAAGGCAAGCAGCATCAAATTCAGTTCACTTAGCAGTGTTCAACAGATAGACTTAAAACTGAACAATGAACACATAGTGTGTGTTGCAAATACAAAGTTTCTGGGAATGACCATTGATCACAAATTAAAGTGGAATGAACATGTACAAATTTTGGGAAAGAAAATATCCACAACCTTTTTGCACTTAGAATTCTAGCTCCTGTATGCAATGATGATTGCCTCAAAATAATATACTTTGCAAACATTCATTCCATAATATCCTATGGAATCATTATCTGGGCTTCAAGCAAACAAAATGTAAATACTATTTTCAAATTGCAAAAATGGTCTGTCAGGATAATAGCAAAAACTTCAAGGAGAACCCATTGTAAGGACATATTTAGAAAATTAGGCATCCTGACTGTTCCATCCTGTTATATCTTCAATTCTATAATGTATATAAAAAATAACTTACAAGACTTCACCACAAACAGTTCCATCCATACATATTCCACAAGGTCAAAAAATGATCTACACATAGAGAGGAAATTAAAAAGTAAAACTCTAAACAGTTTTTTCCACAAGGGAGTGAAATTGTATAACAAACTGCCAGTAGAAATTAAGGGAGAAAAAAACCCAGATCTTTTTAAGAAAAGGCTAAAAATGTATCTAGTAAAAAATGCTTATTACTCTGTAGAAAACTATTTAAAGTAGTCAAATTATGTAAAACACCTGTGTCCATTAAATTAGTAGTTACAGATAAATTGTACAAATCTTATGTATATTTCTATATGCCTTACATTTATAGTTGAATATCCAAATTGTTTACATTATGTATAAAAATTTAAAATGACGAAACCAATATACATGAAAATGTATCATATGGTGAATAAATGAAATGAATTGAATTGAATTGAATTTTATTTGATCCATGAAGTCATAATTTATGACATAGGACAAGTCATCAGTAATTACAATATAATTTTTTCACACAATACAGGATTACATATCATTATTATAATTATCATACTTAAAATTGCACAGTCAATACAAGCAGCATATGAAATACATATGTTCAACTGAAGATAAATTAATATTTCAATGTTTTACATGTTACAATACAAAATAATTTAATCATGTTTGTTCATTTCTCGATGGTTCATATATTCATTGACACTATAGAAGCTATTGACTAATAAAAAATTTTTTAGCTTATATTTAAAATTATGTAAATTTGATATTTGTTTTATGTTTTCAGGAAGAGAGTTGTAAAGAATTTTAGGCTGGTAGAGTACACTATTTTGGTATAGAGCTTTCTTGTGCCACTCTAAATGAAAATTATTCCTATTCCTTGTTTCGTGTTTATGTATTTCATTATTTAGCGCTGCATATTCCTGATGTGATTTCAGGAAGCAGATACACTCAAATAAGTATATACATGGTAGAGTCAGTATTTTTAGTTCTTTAAAAATATCCCTGCAGGATTCTCTACGTTTCATACCTCTCATGATTCTTATAGCTCTCTTTTGAAGTATGAATGCCTGTTTTGCATGTGTTGAATTTCCCCAAAAAATTATACCATATCTTAATAAGCTATGCATATATGAATAGTAGGCACACAACATTGTTTTCAAAGAGCAGCAATCTTTAAGCATTCTTAAAATATAACAACATTTGCTTAACTTCTTATTCAGTGATTCAACATGTTTATCCCACTTTAAATGTTCATTCAACCATATTCCTAAAAATTTTGTGTCATGTACTTGTTTTATATAGGTATCTCCTATCATCACTAAATTATTACTGTTATTTTTGTTTATTATATGAGTGAAACTAATCCATACTGTCTTTTCATGATTTACAATCAAGCAATTATCATGGAACCACTTTTCTACTTCTTTTGTTGTTGCAGTAATTTTCTGCTGTAGGTCAACTTCATCCTGCCCTTTTATAAAAATATTAGTGTCGTCTGCAAACAATACCTCATCAGCTGTTAATAAATGATTTGGTAAATCATTTATATATATAAGAAATAGTAAGGGTCCTAAGACTGAGCCTTGTGGTACTCCGTGGTCAACTTTCTGAGACTCTGAAAAATATTCTTTACCATCATGACATACTTTTACTCTCTGGTACCTGTTGGAGAGATATGATTTAAACCAATCATATGCTTTGCCACGAATACCATATCTGTACAATTTTATTAATAAGAGGTCATGTCTAATAAGATCAAAGGCCTTGGACAGGTCTAAGAATAACCCACTGTTTATTTCACCCTTATCCACTGCATTGAGAACAGTATTCAGAAAATTGTAAATGGCGGTTTCTGTGGACCTATTTTTCCTAAACCCATGTTGTGAATTGCTTAGAATTTTGTTTCTAGTGAGAAAATCAGTGAGCCTTTCATACATTACTCTTTCAATTATTTTTGAAAAGCCAGGCAGTATAGACACAGGTCTGTAGTTCTTTATGTTATATTTGTCATCCTTTTTGTAAAGTGGTGTTACTGTTGAATACTTTAGTTCTGTTGGGAATATTCCTGCACTAAAGGAATCATTAATAATATCTGTAAGGTGGGAAACAATGGATCCTGAGCTGTGTTTAATGATTTTATCTGGGATCCCATCAATATTGCAGGACATTTTATTTTTTAATTTAGAAATAGCATTTTCTACTTCAGTTATAGTAACTGGATATAGAAACATAGTTTTTTCATTCATGGGGACATTTATATTACCATTTCTACTGCACATCTCATTGGTGAAATTTTTTGCTATGTTTGTGTAGTGTTTACTGAAAATATCTGCAATCTTTTTTGGGTCCTGAATAATTTTTCCTTCACTTTTTATAACATATGAATTAGTTTTTGCTTTAAAATTGCCTGTGCTTTTATTTATAATTTTCCAAATGGATTTAATTTTATTTGAGCTCTTGGAAATATATGTATCATTTGTCTGCTTTTTAGCTGCTAATATTACTTTTTTGAAAATTTTTCTATAGCATTTTACATGTGACTTTAAATTTTTATTTTGTTTGGCTAATTTGTTTAAAATTCTAAGATTTTCTGCAGAATTTTTAATGCCCTGGGTTATCCACGTGATTGGATTGCTTGTAATTCTAACTCTTTTTAATGGGAATGCAACTTCAAAGCAATACTTATAATTAGACATAAAACAATTGAACTTATCATCTATACTATTATGCATTCCTTCCCCCCACTTCATATTTTGAAGCATGTAGTTGAAAGTCACAATATTATCATCATTAAAGGACCTCCTCTGCACATACTTTTCGCCAGTCCTGCAAGATTTGGTGAATATGTTCTTTACAGATAATTTAATAGCCAGATGATCAGAGAAACCCATATCTATTGTTGTGATGTTATAGTTACATATTTCCTTGTTGATAAATATTTGGTCAATTGCAGACTCACTCCCGTTACCATACCTAGTGGCATCATACACAGTTTTATACATATTATAAGACATCAGCAAATTTATTAGCAGTTGCTTTCTAAAACAATTACCATTAAAATCAACATTAAAGTCCCCAACTAATATTATATGGTTTGTTTTGATTTTTTAGTTCACTTAGAAGATCTTCCATGTTTTCTAGGAACACTGTAAAGTTGCCAGATGGTGATCGATATATACACACAATAGTAATTTTACATTCAATAAGTACACATGCAGAGTATTCAAAATCTTTTTCAAGACATTTTGCACTTTTCAGTCTTATTTCCTTTGACTTCAAATTAGGTTTAACATATATACATGTCCCACCACACTTGTAGGTTTCTCTGCAGAAACTACTTACCAATTCAAAATTGGGAATGTGAGCTGAACTTGTTTGAAATTCTTGTAACCAGTGCTCACTTAGACACAAAACTGATACATCATTCAAACTGTTATTTAACAACACTTCATATTCACTTAGTTTATTACTTAGACCTTGCACATTTTGATAGAGAACTGTAACTAGTTCATTTGACCCTATTTTATACGTGCTCCTGTCACTATGTTGAATATTGCAGGTTGATACTATGGGTGTATTGTTTTGGACTGTGGCCACCAAAAATCCTCACCTCTTGGTGGTGGATGTCTCTTTCGGGCTGGTTGTTTTCTTCTAAAAACATCCATTTCACTTTCAGTAGCATTTACAGGATTTTTTGTAGACAGTTCTTTAGGGTTAGTATTTTGAGTAGTACATACCTGTTTGGATGTTGCTGTTGCTTCAACCACTGTTGTTGTAACAGATAACTCTGTAGTGTCCAGGACAGAATTCTTGTGTTCTACATACACACTTGGTATTTGAGATACTATTGGTAGATCTTTCACTTGAAATTGAGTGAGACTTGCATTTTCGTTTTTTGTTTTAATATAATGCAAAATCTGGTTAGCTAATTCTACTTTCCCCTTGTAGTTTCGGTGCATGCCATGTCTTGTAAATTCGTCTCTGGGACATTCCACTTTCAAATAATTGACATTTGTAAATGCTTTGCAAATTTTTTCATACTTCTGATTTGTAGCCTCAATTTCTTTGTTTACACATGAGGCTGGTATCAGGTCATGTCTGTGGGGAATGCTGACTACATACACATTTATATTGTTCATTTTTCTTAACGTTTCTGCTAAGGTTCTTGTTGCTGCTTTCGCTTCATTTTTGTAGACGTCATTATCGCCACCTATAATCACGCAGCTGTCTCCAGTGTTAAAGTCCCACATTTTATCAAAATCTTTCACTATTTCACTCAACGGAGCACCAGGTTTAACTATGCCACTAACATTGAAATTGTGATCCTTTTCAGCGATGATTCCAGCTAGGCCTTTCCCGTGGCTGGAAGTAAGTAAACAAATACCAGATTTCTTCCGCAATGATCATCGATGCATTTTTGAATTTTGGGTGATTTCTTTTCCTCACAAGGTTTTTCTATAACAACTTCAGTGTCATCTTCATTCACAAAAGTTGCGGATGAAAGCAAATTAAATCTGTTTCTTGTCTCTACTTTAAAGCACTTCTGAAGATTCTTGACACGCGTAAACTTTTTAGGCCTAATAAAATTATTTTCTTCAGCTGAACTCGCATTTTCGATTGTCTTTTTTAGATTCTCCATTTGATGGATAAGCATGCTAGCTGCATAAATGTCCTTCTTAATTGCTTCAATAACTGACTCTTCTTTTCCCAGAAATTTTTTTTCTATGGCTTCCATTCTTCCATAGCAACATTTGCGATCGCACTCACATCCCGCACTCACTGTTTCCAAATTATTTATGCAACCACTGTGAACCCATTTTTGAATAACAGAACATAGTCTAATACCAGTTGTCACCAATTCTTTGCATAGTACACACTTTATAGATGATAGAAAGTTTATTTTCGGAGAGCAACTAACAACAACTTCTATACCGGCCGCCATCTTAAAAATGAATGAATGAAATGAATGAATGAAAAAATCTTACAGTCGGTGGGCAAATCGGTTCTCCTAAACTTCTACAGCTCAGCACACAGATGATACAGTTGCAATGGCATCTAAACATGTGCAAAGCATGCAGGGAGCAGATGCACATGCATACTGTGACGATTGTGTATCATTTTCACTCTCATTCTCAAAAGGTCCTTATTTAGAAAATATCCCTTATAGGTACAATGGCTTTAATCCTTGAAACTAGCATTTGTTATTGTATTGCTGCCACACTATCCTCATGACCAACTGGATATCGGCTTTGCTGTTGAATGTATGTTGTAACCACATTGCAACAACAATTATAAGTATAATCTTTCAATGTAGTGGTAGTCTCGAGTTTCTTATAACTCTGAAACCTGCCATATTTGATTTATTTGAAAATTTCAACGTGAATGTTTTTAAAACAAAACAATTATTACAAGCTACTTTAGGAGTCAGTACCAATATGCCTTCAGACGTGACAGCTCTAAGTCAGTTCCGTTTTACTGTGTGGGTAATTTTTGGTGTTCTGTTGACTTCTTTTGTTGGGATATGCACAAATAATGTAATATTAAAGGCAAAATATTTTTTAATACAGCATTGTACCAAATTCTGAAAACTGTACTATAGTACAAATTGGAAATTTAAATCCATCAAATTCGAACCACTCTCAGTCGCAATTAATTCAGATTATCGATCCTGTAATGTGCACAAATTTGAGAGTTTTACTATTATTTGGAAGTAAAACTGTGTACAAAATTTGCATTTTTCTTCTAGAAAGGTAGGATGGTAGTAACAACAATACACACTTCAAAAACACAGAACCACAATATTTCAGGGTATAACTTTCTTCAAGAAAATAGAACCTTGTGACTGAGGTCACGCTGGCTTCCACAGATAAGACCACCATATGAATGATGTTCACAGTCAGACTGAAGATGGTGGGAGGGGAGGAGGGGGTGAGGCGCCACAGCAGTATCAGGGGAAATGTTAATCACAGAAAGAAATTAATTGTAATAAAATCAAAAAGGAGCTTGTAAAAATATTATGTAAAAAAGATGAAATATAAATAAAACACCAGTTTGAAAATAAATTTTGAGATTTTAAATATATATAAATTATCTGTACTAGCTAGTGATGGATGTAACGGGGTGCAGAAGGTGAGTGTTATCTGAGGTTGACACCCAGGATGTGGTTTCTGATAGTTCTAAATGTGAAATAGTTATTAAGATTATGAGAATTGAGGGTGGTGTAGATTTTGGAAGTGAACTGTTACTCTGTGCATTCTGATGGATAATTACTTCATAGTGAGGCTAATGTATGAACTCTGCAATGGAGGCAAGTGACATATCTTTAAACGAGCAATTCTTGTACATATATATTTTGGATCTCGCAAACGGCTATAACGATTTGGATGAAATTTCATATTTAGATAACGTTTTGTTTTTTAAGATTACCTAAACAGTTGTCTTCCCTGCAAAACCCATTTCTACAAAATACGAACAATTTTTGCTCCTGGTATCTCGAAAACTGCTCTAACAACATCTCTTTGGTTTCAAGGAACTCATATATTTAAACGAACAATTCATGTATACTAACTGACCCATATTTCGCACAATGTCATGATCAATCACCGAATAGTAATATAAAAAATCTATATATCTATAAATGACAAAGTTCGGATGTGTGTTTGGATGTACGTCTGCAATCAATCACGCCTTAATAACTCAACATATTTAAATGAAATTTGGTATGAAGTCAGTTAATTGCGTGCGAAGTGACATAGGATAGATTTTATCCTGCAAACACACATAGTTCTTTTAGAAATTGCCATTAATATCAATTCGGAAGCAACAAAGAGTTTCCTACTTCGTAGATAGCTGTGCCACATTTACTCTTTGTTTTTTACGTAAATCGCAAACGCTACTTTTCAGAAATAAAAGCAAAAACCTTCTTACATATGCAAGTTTGTGTTTAGTTTAAAAGCCATAAAACTGACGCACTTGACAAATAATAGTTTGGAAGCAGGAAATATAAATCTGTACTTAACCTTAAATTAAAAAAAGAAAGGTAGGTACTGTTGTCAAGTTCGCAAAGAGATGTTTTCATTTGCGTACATAAAATAGTATGACATATCAAATATTACACCATAATTTTGTTCGTAATATATGCGTTATAATAAATATAAAAAATCAATGCTTGGAAAAAAAGTAAAATGCTATGAGTATACCAGCACGAAAGTCGGTTCACTAAAAGTGCAAAATGGTCATGCCCCAAATGTTGTATTTATAAAAATGTAAAGGATTCAATTCTATCTCGGTTTAAGTTATTTCCTGTTTCTTTTTTGTTACTATACAGTCTGTGTATTACAAGTTATTTTTGCCGAAATTTAAAACTTAACTAACCCTTTTTATTTTTTGTTCAGAATTTTTGTATGAATAGTATTGCTTTTTAATTACTGTTCAATATTCTGCAAATATCTATCGATTGCTACACTTTAAACGAATGTATTCAATGGGCTAATGTAGAAACTTATTGTTTCATGAAGTAACACTGAAAGTCGTTTACAACACAATACACCTCAATTGCACGGAGCATGTGAGAGCTGCTTACTTATTACTAGTAATAACTAAATTCCTTCTGCCATCTGCTGTAACAAAAAACATTCTGGTCCAGGCAGCATTTCAACCAAACCACTATTTCTGCTAATACTGCCGCCACAAAATCAAACGTTACGAACACATCTCAACACATTAAATGCTCTGGAACTACATTTCGAGTAGTAACAGAATTTTCTATATCAAAATTCCTAATTAGTATATCATAAATTGCTATCACAATTAATTTCATTATACACCTTACTAAATCACGAGCAATAAAAGTCACTTTATCGCGATGTACATTTGACCAGCAATATTAACGATAGTAGAGAATTGTACACTGTAAGTTAAAAACATTTTAGTATAATTTTTTAATTACGTTACCTCAATAACTGTCATGAAGCTGACGACATAGTTCATGCGGCTGAATGTAGTTTTAGACATATTCAGTATTTAATTTACTGCGTTAATAATAAGTCAAGTTTATTTCACTATTCATGACGTCACTAACATACAATATAGTGAATGTATTAATATGCGAGTGATAGAAGCTTTGATTTTCTAGCGGTAATTTTAAAACGCAGCCTGGACCAGAATGAGAACTGAAACATTATTAGTTATTAAGCTTCTTTCATGAGCGCCATTTTAGTGACATCATGTATCGCTTTGTACTGATATTGTATCAAAAGATCTATAGTAAGCTTGGACGATTTAGCAGAACCATGTGGCGTTGCCCGAAGTAAATTTTTGAAATTTATCAATGTTTTATTCAGATAGTGGAGTGGCGGACAAGCAGAGTGGTAATTCGCCGGTAGTCATTCAATTCTGTTTGCAGAATGAGAAACCAAATATGTAGAAACAATCTATTACTACTTTAATATTGACATTTATATTTTAGTGCAGAATTAATGGATCGAAACGAATGAACTATAGTATACTGGTCTATAGGCAATTCAGTTGTTTCCAGAGATAGAGAAACCATTACTGCAATACCACTGATTATTATGGATAAAAGAATCAATTACTACTATACTTACTACTATAATATGTAAATTTCTGTTTATGGAACCAATATATCCTAAAAAAAAAAAAAAATCAATATACAAAGAGCAAATTAAGTTCTCCTTTTTTAAAGATTTTTTTCAGATACTCAATGCAAATCAAAATATTCATTTTTAGTATCGCAATTTTACTAATGGAAATGAACGTCCTTGGGCCACTTAAGTATTTATTTGATGTTTGGATGTTAGTATTTTTTTGTTGTTGATATTTAGTCGATTCCATCAATGTATTGCTAATATTTTGACGTTTTGAGCTTCCATTAATTAAAACTATATTCATTTTTATTCGCGAGATGAAATTAGTAATTTTAAGAGATGTTGGGTAAACGAAATTCAAATCTTTCAAAGAAATGTAAGAAAACTAGGGCTATGAAAATAGCCAAAACCTAGGAGACAAATCCTCAATATTGTATATGCGGATATATTAAACTGAAAAAACTCCTTACAAACAGAATATTTTTACTGTTTTAAAAATTCAGTGAAGTAGTTGTGGAACGTAAATAGATTTTTGTTATTTTATTACAACATTTATTACTACTATTACTAATAAAAATAGCTCTAAAATAAATTGTATGGTCGTATTGACCTGGTGACAAGACTTCTTTACGTCTCCGGAATCAGTCCCTTTCGTAGCCTCTTAACGTAACCCAGTAATCCTACCGGACATAGAGGACCCACAGTTCAACATAGAATCAGAACCAAGTGAGCATTCTGGCATAATTCACATCACACAACATCCTATGCCAGAGGTGAAGGTCGAGTTAAGGACCTTTGAAAATCCTCGCCTAGACTGGGATTCAAGCTGGGGACTTTTCCATCTCCAGTTGGACGCCCTAACCACTGAGCAACCAGACCTCTCAAGAAAATCTTATATTACAACACTTTTCAACGCGGACGACGTTGCGGGTAACTGCTAGTGCGGAAATAAGTAAATACAAGTATTTATTAATGAAAGGTATTTTATTTTGAAGAGTAGTAATAAATATCAATGTCACTGTAAGAAGTCAGTTACATTAAATACTACATAACTGCAAAATGCCGTTACTATTAAATACTACATATTTAATTGTAAAACATTTCAAATTAAATATTTTAAAAAATATTGCCTTTGTCAGAAGTCATTTTTTCAATCTTCTTTTCATAACTTCTCTGAAAACCATATTAGCAGTTGTAATGTGATCATTGTTGATTTTATGATCGTAATGAATCTACAAACTTGTGAAAAAGCCCCATACATGTATCTATACAAAAAAAAAACAGGTTCTGATAAATATAATCCTGTGTTTTGAAGTGTCTGACCTTGTTCTTTTTTTAATGTTCAAATTGTTTTCTTATGATTTAGAAAGACAGGGTTGGTGGCGCGAGGTTATTGTGATGTAAGACCATAGTTTTATTGGAGTGAATTAATTTAGCACTGATGACTCGTCTAAGAGAATTACCACTAATCCCTGATTAGCATTACTATTTCTATTTAACATAATAATAACATTTTTCTTTAAAAGAAATTTATGAGGAGGTAAACCAGACGATATCGGAAATTGCTCAAGCCATTTGGATGAAATTTCATTTGTAGATAATGATTTGATTTTGATGCTTGTAATACAATTTTACAAAAAATAGTTATAATAATAATTGTTCTTGGATTTGGTATTTCGGAAATGGCTCTAACCTCATCTCATAGGATTCAGGTACCAATAAGGCTACTGAGAAGTTAGTTAAGCTTATCTTTGCAGGGAACTGCCTATGATGCCTTCAAAATAACTTTTAACTTTAATCAAACTTTACTCAAAATCTTGCATATTGAAAATAAATCGAAAGATGCCGAGTGAAAATCGATCATCCAGGTACTGGTACATAAGATGAGACATGGCACAGTTGACATTATGGTGAGGTAGGTTTTGTCAGTGGTAAGGTTACAACAGATTGTAACAGGTCTGAACAACAATGGCCCATTAAGAAGTCACTGAACAGACTTTGAGCTGGAGTTGGCCACTGCAAAACACTCTCGCTTCATGGGGATATCTGGGAGAGCAATCAGATGCCACATTTTTTTACTGATAATATCAAAGCTATGGTACATTTGTTGTTATACCAACAACTCAGAATAAATGTATCTCATTCCGACCTTCAGTCAGCTATTGCTAAAGCCACCAACATGAAAAGATGAAGAAGACTGGTGAATGCATACTGCACATTTTGCAGTGAGGCCTATTACAAGTGGGGGAGTTGCAGGTTGGATTAGGAGCATTAGAGGGTTGTTATTTTGTGCACCAGCATGTTTCTTAGGTTGGATAGCTTACCCAAGGTGATGTGGGATGTTATGGGAATGATCATTACTGCTGGAGTGGTTCATTGAGACAAACTCTACCTGGAGTCACTCCTATTCCATTCCGTTATCACTCATATAAAAATGAGTAAATAAAAGGGTTTGTTCTACCTCTGATTTTTCTTGTTTTGTATTTTCAGTCATTCCTAAATATGAATATTGCTGATAGTAAAATGTGTTTGTTGTCATCCTGAAATAAATCTGTCATGAACTTCCAAATTAGCTCCTCACAATAATAACGCCTTTTCAACTTGACTCCACTCCTTCAGTACAACACTTACACATTCCTTCCAGATACATATACCTGTAATGAATTGGGTGGCTCTTCTTTGGAACCTCTCTAATGCCACTATTAACTTTATTATTATTATTATTCATAAAGAACAATGATACAATTTTAATGTGGTTTAGAGTTTATAAGGCTAAGTTGTGAATCACACATAAGGTAAACTCTTTTTGATTTGGATCTCACACAAAAGAACAATATTCCAAAGTCACACAAGTGCATTTTATACAATCGATTTTACTTCCAACATTTGCTATTTTAAATTATGACCTAGAAAACATAGCATATGGTTTTCTTTCCCATCTACCTTCTCAATATGTTTATTCTATAACAAATTATTATTAATTATTACCCCTGAATATGTAATGTTATTTGCAGTACTGAGTACTATGTCATTAATTGCATAGTCAAAACTAAATGGTGACAAGTTTTACTTATATGAATGACTTGACAATTTTTAGTGTTTAATTTCAGCTGCCAGTTTTTGCACCAGGCTATTATTTTCCCGGCATTGATTTATTATAAAGTGCAGTAATTTGTATTTTTTGCTGTTGTAATTAATAGAAACAACATTCAGTAATTCATACATTCAATCCCTCAATTTTCTCATTACAAAACTCCTTTGTGAGTGATTGAATTGTCCTAAAGAAAGATGATTTTATTTTATTTTTTATTTTGTACTCCAGATGTATTTTCATGAGTTTTTTCATCTGATTGACCTGAGGACATGGTCATCAATAAAAAGAATACATTTAAAACATCAGAGGATATTGACCATGTATTTCTGGTGAGTGAAACCATCTTTGTCTTTTTTGGTGCAGTGCCTCTGGTTTCCACTCATTATTTTGATAGCTGCTTAATATCTGGCTAGCAATGGTAGACCCATAGTATCAAAGTGGTGCACAAATTTAGTAGGATACTTTTTAAATGATGTAAACTTTGTTAATAAATCCATTTTCACTTTTGTTCCTAGGTAGTATGCGATTAACATCATGTATAATGCTTTGCTATTTTTATTACTTGATTTAAAATATACTCTATACTTTTCTTTAAGTTGCAGGCTTAGTTGTATTATATACTTTCAATTTCCAATCCATATTGTGTATCTTATCAATGTTTTAATATGTGATTGCAGTTTTTGTTGCTCCTCCTTCATTTGGATCATCTTCAGATGTATAGTTCAGCCATCCATTTTTTCACAATTGAGAATGAAGGAGGTTACTCCCTATAAATCATTAACAAATTTGGATTATTTTACATCTGCAGCGAATGAATGAAAATCAAGATTTATTTTGACAGCATACTATTCCATTTTGCCTATTTTAATGAAACACAATACAGTAACTTTAAAAAGCTGTATTAAAAAAACTACTTCACATTTCAAGCTGAAATAGGTGTTCAATATTACGACATGTCTCAATATCAACAAAAAGTGAAGCCTGGTATGTCACCTTATAATCCATTCCCATAGACGATGCCTGTGGAGTTTCTTGAAGGAAGTGCCTTATATTGATAGGTTTTAGGAGAAAAAATTATTCTTATTAACTGAAAAAAGGCCTAATGTAAATATGGTTACATAGGAGGATACATGTTGGGGAGTAAGCATAGGTAAATGTTAAGAAATGAATGACATTTAAGAAAATTCGTGGTTATGTTCTCATGTAGCAGTGTACCCAAAACTTTTTTTTTAAAGAAATTGATAAATATTTTTAACATTAGCTATTTTCTCTTCATCTAATAAATTGTCTATAAACAGTAGTTTCATTTTTTAGTGTTTATTGTGATTGCATACATTTAGCAATGGCAACCTGATTGATTCTTTCAGTAATGTTATATTTGTGTCTCTTTGCTTTCACAGGGGTACCCCTTGGTGGAATAGGATGTGGGACAATTGGGCGTGGTTTCAGAGGAGAATTCTGCCGTTACCAGTTGAAACCTGGAATTTATGAATACAACATAATTCCTGGAAATCAGTTCATTGCCACTATTCAGAATTCAAGAAGGAAGACAGTGTATCAACAGGTGTTAACAGCATGTCAGTAAGTGATAACAGTATCTAAAATAGCAGTTAAATCTTGTTATTCATTCATTTTGTAAATATTTTTAACTCAGAAATATTAAGAATTGATAGCAGTTTTAATGGGTTTAATAAGAAACAGAAAGGTTTCTTAAGCTGAAATTATTACGTTTACTGATATTACATTGCATGAAGAGGAAAAAAAATAATACAGCAAATTACAGAGGAATCAACTCAGGTTATAGAATCTTCTCCAGAATTCTATAGTGACTATCACAAGAAACATATCATCAACAGTGCCTCAGTATTATCTGTGTCCATACAGCTGGTGTACTTGGAACAAAGTAGTGTGAAATCACTCAAGCCCGTCACTGCTTTTCACAAGATCTTGCGAGATTTCCCTGATCTCTCACAACCACTTGGAACGCCGAGAGAAATAAAGCATTGCACAGTACATTTCACCTACGCCTGGACTACCTGTTTCATGCCATTGCCTCACTCTGGTCCGTCCATTTCCAGGTTACAAAGTAGGCATTCGAAGCAATGATCCTCGAATGTCCAGCACATTGCGCAGATGGACCATGGTCTTCACCCCTCCACCTGGTGCCAAAGAAAGATAATGGTGGGTGCTCAGTGGGGACTATCAAGCTCTTGATACACGGACAATCCCAGACAGATACATAAGCTGCCATCTCCATGATCTTAGCTACCAATTTCATGGATGAACTTTCTTTTCTGTCATGATCTGGTCAATGTGTACACTCAGATTTCTGTGAATCCAGATGACATCCCAAAGACAGCAATAATAACACCATTTACACTATTTATGTTTCCGTTCATGACATTTGGGTAGCAGGATACTGGTCAAACCTTTCAGAGGTTCATCAGTGAAGTATTGTGAAGTTATTTAGATTACACAGTTGTTTTCTCTAAGGGGTCTGAAGAATATGAACGTCACCTGCGATCCCTCTTCCGACAACTGTCAGTTTACAGGATCTTTGCCAACACTTTTAAGAGTGTTTTAGCCTCTTCAAGTGTTAGTTTTTTGGGATAAAAAGCTTCTGCTGACAGCAACTGATGGCTACCAGATTGAATCAATCCCCCAAAAAACTTTGGTCTTCTGAGGACACCATGCTATCTCAGATGCTTCTTGGAATTGGTAAATTCCTACCTTCAGCAGCAGATTAACAGGAATCTCTCCATGCAGCCTATTTGGGTTATAACCCACACGCTGGATGCCACAGCTGGAAAATACATTTAATGGTTGTAAAACCATCCTAGCCCAATCAATACTCCTAATTCATCCAGATTCCAAAGCACTGCTGGGATTGATACTTCCATCATAGCCATAGAGGTGTGTATACAACAGTTGCAAATGGGATGTGGCAGGCTATAACTATATTCTCTAAGAAGCTTTTGCTGAAACAAGTGGAGAGGTGAATTATTACGAGGGTTATTCGCAATCTATGAAGCTGTCCAACATTTCTGGCATATCTTGGAAGTTGATCAGTTCACGATCTATACCAACCATTGGCCATTTACAAATGCATTACAACAAAGCTGCAATGAATTCCCACCTGTGCAACTGAATCAATTGTTATTCATTGCCCAGTTCACCACCAGTATTGAAAGTGCTGAAGGTTCTTCCAGTGTAGACACATATACACTCTCCTGTATCATATCAATGGAATTTCAAACAGAACTTCGAATTCCTCTGCACTGGCAGACACTCTGCTCTCTCATCAATAATGATTCATTACTTTGCTTGGAGCAAGTTCCAGTCCCTGGCATCGCCATCATCCATTTCTGTGACACCTCAACAGACAATTCTATGCCCTTCGTCATCATACGAGGCATGTTTTTTAAGTAAGTACTGTTTTTAAATTAAAAAAAGATGTGCAAATATATATCAATAATTTTATTTTAACATGAAAGCCTGTACCTTACTCTACTTTTCTACATAATTCCCTTCAATATTGAGGCACTTGTCATAATATAGTACCAGTTTTTGAAAACCCTCCTCATAGAAGTCTGCCACCTGACTTGTTAACCACTGCATCACAACTGTTTTGACTTCGTTATCGTCTTCAAGACGCTGACCACCCAGGTGTTTCTTCAAGTGCAGGAACAGATGGTAGTCACTGGGCGCCAGATCAGGGCTGAACGGAGGATGATCTAGAGTTTCCCATCGAAAAGATGTAATGAGATCTTTGGTCTGATTAGCCACATGTGGACGGGCATTGTTATGCAGCAAAACGATGCCCTTGCTCAACTTGCCACGTCTTTTGTTCTGGATTGAACGTAGCAGATTGTTCAATGTCTCGCAATAAGCTGCTGCATTGATTGTCTCATTACGAGGCAGAAATTCCACAAGCAATACCCCTTTTCTGTACCAAAAAACTGTGCACATGATTTTCCGGGCAGAAATCGTTTGCTTCAACTTCACGTTTTTGGGTGAATCTGAATGCCGCTATTCCATGGACTGTTGCTTTGATTCAGGTGTGACATAGGCCACCCATGTCTCATTGCCCGTAACAATTTGGCTTAAGAAATCATCACCATCATTGTGGTACCGCTCAAGGAAAGTCAATGCACTGCCTAAACGTTTGGTTTTGTGCACATCCGTTAACATTTTTGGTACCCAACGTGAGCACAATTTTCGGTAATTAAAGTGCTCAGTCACAATGCCATACAAAACACTATGAGAAACATTAGGAAAGTCATCACACAAGGAGGAAATCGTAAAGCATCTGTTTTCTCTCACCTTATTGTCCACTTTCTGCACCAAACTTTCATTAACGACCGAAGGACACCCACTCCGTTGTTCATCATGCACATTTGTGTGGCCATCTTTAAATGCTCTCAACCACTTTCTCACCATTCCATCACTCTTAATGTTTTGTCCGTAAACTGCACAGATCTCACGATTAATATCGATCGGTTTTAGGCCTTTAGTACAAAGAAATCTTATAACAGCCCGTACTTCACAGTCAGCGGGACTCACAATTATTGGAGGCATCATAAACACTCAGTGAACAACATAAACAAGGAAGATAGGTAACAATGAAAGGAAAGAAATGCCGCGAGGCAATATTTACATGGAAAAGAAAGGGAAAATACACCCAACACTCACCAAAGCTGAAGGGAGGAGGGCAGCAGCAACACAGCACAACACACAAGCAAATAAAAAACAATATTTCGGGTGAAAATCCCCTTTTTCAAGTTAACAAAGAGGTGGCATGTCTTGCGCAAGACTTGCGTAGGACGCAGCCACTCATAGAACCATGCCACCTCTTTGTTAACTTGAAAAAGGGGATTTTCACCCGAAATATTGTTTTTTATTTGTTTGTGTGTTGTGCTGTGTTGCTGCTGCCCTCCTCCCTTCAGCTTTGGTGAGTGTTGGGTGTATTTTCCCTTTCTTTTCCATATAAACAAGGAAGAATTAGACTGTAATGGCGTCAGTGCGTAGGCAATAGATGCAGGTACCCAGTGCGCATGTGCGGAACGCCGACCGTAGTGCTGCAGCCACGGTGTGACAAAACGGTACTTACTTAAAAAATATGCCTCGTGTCTTATCAAAGACTAGCCTTTTTGACAGTTCATGGTTTGAGCCATCTTGGCACCAGAGCTACTGTTCATTTGGTATCAGGACATGACAAAAGACTGATACATGTTGGTTCGAGCCTGTCAGGATTGTCACTGCATGAAAGTTACATGCCACAAAAACTTACTTACCAGTTATATTGCGTTACTTGTGTTTATGATTTTTGTGTTCCGTTTTCCCAGCATCCGTCATCTGTTGCAAAAGGGGAGGGGGAACCACAACCATCAACTAAGGTAAGTGCTGGTTTATTTCCCTATCCTAATTTGTAAATCCTATAAAGATATATATGACAAAATGAAAAGGCTACTTCTACATTTTCTGTATATTATTCTGCTTTGTGGTCTCCATCATACCTTATATTTGCTTCATTTAGCATTCTTATCCAGACTTATTTCCTTGTATATCTTGTTCTAGAGCCCACTTTAGGAATGTTGGAAGCTAACATGCCAGCAGCAGGGTCGTATTTATGACCTGTGGGCCCCTAGGCTATACCTGTGGTGTGGGCCCCTTAGGATCTGAAGGCTTCTAGGCTAAAACTGTGGTGCGGGCCCTTTTATATATACATAAACACAGCCCCCCCCCCCCCCCGAGCCTGCAAGACAGTCCCTAGGTTCGTTTCCTTGCAACAGATCCCGCTGCAAATTATGCAGTATCCACTCGCCTTCCACCACCTTTACCAACCCGGTAACTGAGGAAAGATTCCCCATCACAAGATTTGCCACGTGTGTATCCTCCCACCTTATATATCAACTCACCTGCAACCATTGCCCAGCCTACTACATTGGTATGACAACAAATCCACTGGCCATCAGTTTTTTGAACATACATCCATTACTTTATAGGCCATTTAAGACCATTAGCTGTTGCCTACTACGCTTAAACAATGGGTCCCTATGGGCAGGTTTATTTGTTATCCATTTATTAGTATTTTCTAGCTTATGCCTTCTTACCCCCACTCTTACTCCCTGCCATGTTGTTTTTTTCCACCCCCACCATGAGCTACCGACCTTGTTGGCCAGCCTCCAACATGCAGCCATCTACGTAAGAAGAACCACAGGCTCAAAAATTATTACTCTATCTGTGTACATGTTTTTTTCGTGTATCGATGCCACAGGAATCCTCATCTATGGTAAGCGGTGGTTTTTCTCCTATCCAAAAGTTCAATATATCCGCTTTCAGCACCTTTGTTTCCTAATAACACACACACACACACACACACACACATATATATATATATATATATTGGATAAAGGAAACAAAGAAACTGCCGCGAGGCACTGAAAATAAGATAGGATAGGGAAAATAAACAGTTACCCGTCACTTACCACAGATGAAGGCAGGGGGGCGAGACACATAAAAACACAAAAACAAACGAATTGCACAATATTTCGACTTTAGTCTTACTCATGTGGGAGGCGAGACATATGGCAGGGGAAAAGATGTGGTCACATCCGAGCCCGCCACATGAAATTCATGTGCCGGGCTCGGATGTGACCATATTGTGCAATTCGTTTGTTTTTGTGTTTTTACGTGTCTCGCCCTCCTGCCTTCATCTGTGGTAAGTGACGGGTAACTGTTTATTTTCCCTATCCTATCTTATTATATATATATATATATATATATATATTAAGGAAGGATAGGGAAATATGACCCAACACTTACCACAGATGAAGGCGGCTGGGAAGACGAACAAAAAACAAACACAAGAGAAGTGCAATATTTCGGCCTACAACAGCCTTAAACGTGCAGAAGGTGAAGCACCAGGCGTCGTCACATGTGTGCACGTTTAAGGCTGTTGTAGGCCGAAATATTGCACTTCTCTTGTGTTTGTTTTTTGTTCGTCTTCCCAGCCGCCTTCATCTGTGGTAAGTGTTGGGTCATATTTCCCTATCCTTCCTTAATTTTATTGCCTTAAAGCTTTTTCCTGCTCATTGTTATTATATATATATATACATAAAGCAATTTTGATTACTTATTATTAAATTAATAAACATTTTAATGCAAAATATTGGATGATATAATTATAGTTAATATATATGATAACTTACTCAAGAATCAAAAAGTTTGAAACATGCTTTTTGTATCATTTCCGATACTGAAGTCAACTAAGTTACCAAGTGATGCTTCAACATTCATTTTTTCTACTGATGACCAATAGATAAGGTGCTGCTTATTGTGGTTGTGTTCTTGCAACCAAAAGCCCTCAGCAAAAGCCTGAAAAGTTTTTATAACAATAATGAAAAGTACAATAAGATATGGTTAAAATCACCAAAACACGCAATAGAGAAAGATTGAAAATAGACAGCGACTAAACTGTTTTTAGACAGCACTGCACTAATCAGAGCCTTTGTCCGCTACACCAAGCGATCGAGATTACTGAGTGCTGAAATCAAGTTTTAAAACAAATAAAAAATGTTTTAAAATGACTAATTAAATAAAAACAGATTAAAAAATAGAATTAATACTGAATTCTAAATACACCTACTTCAATTATAACCAAATGTAATTTTTTTTATAAATACTTAGTTTCAAACAAAACATTAAAACTTAGACGTGCCCATGTTTCTCACTGTTTATATCGTGTACAAAATGAATTTATTTTACCTAACATTCTGTACATGGAGGCTAGGGAATTTTAGTTTGTACTGCACCTGCAGGACAGTATCTTCAGTCTACATTCATACGCCCCGACCACAGTATACAACAACCTTATGTTACAAGGGTTATAAGTTTCAAAGTTGTTACTTTTCGGTCTGAGTGCATTGAAATGTTATTTTACAGAACATCAGCACTTCAAAGGATTGAACTGCGCATACGTGAGCGTTGTTTTCAGTTTTTTCGAGCATTTCAGGACGTTCGATGCTAAAATCGTTTCGGAAATAGGTTACTTTCTTTGCCCATGTTTGATTTTCTTCTGTTTTTTGCATGTGGTATGGGCCCCTTTGTGAAGCGGGCCCCTAGGCTACAGCCTAGGTAGTATATGCCTAAATGTGGCCTTGGCCAGCAGTGACCAACCTCAAATAATATCACAAATGTCCTAAAGTATATTTCGACATTTAGCTGACGGTTTGGAAGAATGTACCATAATCATCATATCATATTTATATAGCCATTGAGCTTTACAATATGAAAGAAGCTTTGGTAGTGGTAGCAGAGATTTTATATTGAATAAACTTTTGTTATGAACCAATTTTTGCAATCTGTGTATAGAATAAAGTTTGGGTTTAAAAGAAACAGATCATATTGCAACCATTTCAGCTACTAACAAAGATAATGTTTACAAATAAGTTGTGAATATGTTGTGTGCAAATGGATTTAATTGCCAGTGACAAATTTTCAGGAAGCCAGAAGGATATCTAGATGCATGGAACTGGAATTTCAATGGCAGTGATGCAAAATACTGTGCCCTGTATCCTCGATCATGGACAGAGTTCAACATTAAAGACCAAAATATGCAGCTTACATGTAGACAAATTTCACCTGTCATTCCACACAACTATAAGGTAAATATTTGTGAGAATTGAGAGGTAGCCAAAGGTGGAAGGAAAATATGTATCATGGTAAAGTTTTGAGGGTGGTTAAATGTACTTTGAAAAAACTCATTAGCAATGGACTAGAGGAAACGCTATGAGGTGATCTTTACTTGGCAAGGGATAGTAGAATACACCCACCACTCACCAAAGTTGAAGGGAGGAGGACAGAAGCAACAAAAAACACTACACAAACAGAAAAAGTACATTACTTCAGGCTATGAAGAAGGACAGAGTGGAGTCCCCCCCCCCCCCCCCCCTGCTGTCCTCCACCCTTCACTTTGGTGAGTGGTTGGTATATTTTACTTTTTCTTATATATATATATATAAATAAAACATTTTTATTGGAGAATAGGCACCACTAACTAGGGATAAAACGATACGAGTAAATACAAGTACTTACTCGATACATTCCTTCCGATATCAAGTACTTTTTGTATCGATACTTTAAAAATAAGTATCAAGTAGGTATCGGTCAAAAGTACTCGTATCGGTGTGTATACCAATATCACGAATATCACGATTTCATTTAACACGTGAATTGATACATTAAACGCTCATCTACACGGTAAAGAATATTTTTTTGGCTGTCATTATTACATTTTTTTCAACACATTCTTTTTCAAAGTTTGTGTTGTTGGCAAACTTGTTTGTCTATGCCCGGCCGAAAGAAAAAAAGAAAACTCTCTGCCGAAAGATACAGATCAATAGTGAAGTCCTGAGGGATGTACTAAAAAATTTATTCTTGACATTAAGACACGTTGGATTCACTATATTATATGATTAATAGATTTTTAGATACGTCGAAAATTGCTACGCAGCTTTTACTCGATGCTACAGATAGTCCTGAATTGGTGAGTGGACAAGAAACTGAAGTACTGAAACAGGTAGTCCCCTTGTTACAACCATTCGAATTTGTCACAAGAGAATCTTCAGTCCAGAATTATGTTACCTTATCCAAAATCATACCCATGATTAATTGTCTGACGTCGCAGCTAACAAAATTTTCATCATCAAAAAAATGTGACATTTAGTTGCAAACAAACCTACTGGCTGAATGTAAAAAAAGATTTGGTCTCATTTAATTTAACACCCTTGCAGTTTTGGGAACAATTTTAGACCCACATTTCAAAACCATCCATTTTCAAAATGCAAGTGCATGTGGGAGGGCGATACAAAAATTAAATAATATTATTAAAGAAGATCCGACAATGTAAACCAGTGGATCTGAAGAAGAAGCAACCCACGAAGATTTTGATTTTTGATTACACCACAAACAACTTGCAGTTGGCCAAAAGCGGCGCCGTGCTAACTCAAAAGCCGATGGAGTTTCAATTTATTTGGCTAATCCAGTCTGCCCTTTAAAAGCCAACCCATTATAGGAATGGGAGGAATTAAAACCCGTATTTCCATGCTTATACAAACAAGCGCAAATTTATTTAAACATTGTCGGTACCTCTGTACACTGTGAAAGGCTTTTTTCCAAAGTTGGGGCAACAATGGGTACATCCAGATATCGTCTAAGAGGCAAACATTTAGAAATTTTTTTTTTTTGGGAGCACTACAAAAACCGACTTTTTTCATGAAATTAGTTTTATTTTGTCCTAGTCGGTATTAGTCCTGTAACTAAGAGTAAGGGGAAAATGTAATAAATATGTTTTGTCAAATAAATATATATTTTTATATCAATAAAGACTATCAATACTTATTACATATAATTTTTTATTTATTCCAAATTTCACTACGAAAAATCAATCGATACGAGTAAGTATCGATACTTTTCAATGGATACCGAATAAGTATCGATCCTTTACGACCGATACTGTATCGAGTAAAAGTATCGATACCTCAGTGGTATCGTTTTATCCGTACCACTAACCAATGGTTGAAGATTTTTGTGGTATCAAATATTTATTCACTTTATATCATCTTTGTTTGCTATAAATCTATATGTATATAGGCTTCACACTATACTATTATCTTCACAACATCAGATTTTTGCCCTGGGTTTTTATTTTGCAATAAATAATAGGATCATCAGCAAATAGTCTTATTTTCCTTTCATTATGGCACACAAATCATTGATGTATGCACACACAGAACATCACCCAGTGACTAGCTAGGTAGTGAGGAGAAGGGTTACGGAACAGCTAAGGAGTAGACTATCGATATTCTGAGATAATATATTGCAGGCGATGGTAAAATGAACATATGTAGCAAGGGTACCTAGTACTGACATGGAAAGTTATATCTAATTTTTTTAAAAAGTGGTTGCATTTTAACGGTGGTTAAGGCCAGGTGGGTGTCTGGTGTCCAGGATATTCTGATACACTAGTTCCCATCTCCGGAATTCTGCTGCAGTGGTGCTGTCGGGGAAAACTCTTGACTGCTCTCACAGTAAAACAGTCGTGTTCCTTCTGCTAATCTAGATTCCACCGTTACAGTAAAAGCTCCTTATTTGCGAGGGATACGTTCCGTAAATATGCCGCGAATATGGAAACTGTGAATATGGAATGGTAATTTATATGGGACTATAGGGGATACGTTCCAAGATTTAAAAAAATCTAATTTATTGCCAGACTTAGGCAGTGTTTTAAAAATTTAGTAATTTTTCCTTGTTTTGCCACTTTTAAAAGGTCTTTAAATTCAGATTGATATTCAGCTGTGGCATAAACAATTTATCCTTCAAGAATTTCTTTCCATAGACCGATCAGTTTTCATGAAGAAATCGCAAAGCTTATTTGCCATCTGCAAAGCTACATCCAGGTTTTTAAAATTAAATGTCACCATTTCAGTGCTCGTTGAAGCATCTTCTTCAATGGGTTGGGGATTTAACATTTCCTCCAAGTCGATTTCAGTCAAATTTTCATCTTTCGATTCAAGCAACTCTTGAATGTCACTCTTGAATGTCTATCTGTTCAAAACCATCTCGTCCTACTCCATTCACTACTTGAGCAATGTTTGCAGTTAAAGTTTCAATTTGCCTGGATTCTCCATCTCTGACAGTGAGATCAGGCTACAGTTTTTTCCAGCATGGTTTCAATGTGTATGACTTCAGTTCTTTCAGTGATTCTTTTATTGTAACAATCCATTTTGCTATGTCAACATTTTTAAATTGCAAATAAAACAGAGGAAACACATGTTATGCACTCAGAATTATTGCAACGACTGACTAGTTGAAGTAATTATAGATTCAGAGCCAATCGTGGTGTAGCGGCTTTTATCAGAGATCATAGAGGAACATCTAACACAGCGGCAGGGACAGCTTTTGACAATGAACTTTAGGTTAAGTGGCAATAAGATTGGTTTTTTTAGTCGTTTCGGTTAGAGAGAGTGACTCTCGGCACGTGCCAGCAATACTGAAACGATGCCGACACGTTAGTAAAGGATACCGAATCCATTGAATGTACCGAATGGATCCGCAAATATTAAAAATTTCAAGCAGAGAATATAGAAACTTGTCAGAATTATTTTATCTGCGAATAACGAAACCGCAAATAAAGAGCTTTGACTGTACTTGAAATGTTTCTATTATTGGTAACATATTTAATCATCACTTATTGAAGTATTATGATGAACTATCATCAACGAAAATTTCAAATGTTTATTGTAGAACTGATTATAAGGCTGATCTGATCATGGATAGAAAATCTGAATCCTTTTAAGATAAGATTTTGGCTTTGCAATATTGTTATTCACTCTTGTATTGCTTTCTGCTTTATCTATCTTGAAAATTTTTCAGTGATTTTGGAAATTAAGAAAAGACCTAACAGTAAAATGGATCAATGGATGGTTAGACCTTATTAGATTGGCTCCATTATTGACTGAAGTTTTTGTATTTCTGCAATAGGATAGCTCATTGCCTGCTGCTGCATTTGTATGGAACATTGAGAACATGAGTGAGGAAGACAAATATGTAAGCCTTACCTTTACATTCAAGAATGGCGATGGTACAAATGAAGACAAATCAGGTGAGATCTACTTATATGAGAGGAGAAGCTGTTTAACTTTGTCAAAATGCGTTATCCTTGAAAATAATTAAAGGAAGGAAGTACATTAAAAAAAAAAGTTACCAGATGATCTGTCATGTGTTTGTATTACAGATTTCATTTGTCTTATTAGTTTTTTAGGTGCTTTCTTTATATTCTGTAATTATATTTAAAAAAAACCTTATTTATGCATAAACATGAAACATATGGCAAGAGGAGCAGATGTGTGCATACCAAGACTCATCACATCACAAGATGAATGAACTCCGAGATGAACAGGGTGTGGAGGGTAGGGATGGCAAAGGTGAGGGAGAAGTTAACATTCGATAATTATGGGGAAGTATAATCTCCAATAGGGCTGTTCATAGTGTAAGCATCTTAGAATTTTACTAAATTCTAGCCTCTCACCTTTAGGTATTAGGGGGAAAGCTTACTCTGTAGGAAAAGATAGTTTTCATTTCATGTATAGGTTATGAGAGTAAAGCTTTATATAGCATAAAGATACTGTAACCAAACAAACTAATTAAACCCCTTTAGGAATAATAAAAGTATTCAAAAGTAAATAAAATCCCTAAAGTAAACCTTCTATAACAGAAAGAAAACACTAGTTTGGGAGGAAATAGGTTAAATCCCTCAAGTTAAGTTTCAAATAATAAATTTTGATATAGGTTAACTTTACAGTTTCTGAATCAATTTGAAGGCAGTAAAGACTTCAGTAGTTACTAAATGCCGAATATAAACTTTGAATAATAATAAATAAACTTTAAATCAACTGAAAATTAAATAATCATCAGTAATCCAACTTTGTAATTATGAGTTTCTACCTGGGAGCATTTTGTCATTTTTAAACCGATTTACGAGCAAGAAAGTAACTCAATACTTAATAAACCAACTACACTAATTTTCTGTAACAATATTAACACCTTTTACTAACCTTAAATATGATAATCCAAAATAATCCAGTTCAGCACACAAGAGATTTCTAATATTTGGTATTTCACTGGTTTTACACACTTTCGAACTAAATAAAGTAGTTTTAATGAAGTAAGAACTCAATTAAAATATAAATTCACTAAAATTTCGTAGTTTCTGACCACATAAATAACTTAAATCAATTTTTTAATACTTCGTCAGATGCACTTCACTTTTAACATTTTTTATCTCAAAATCCTAGAGAACTTTCGAAATAAAAAGTAGATTTCCGGGAAGACCTAAAAATCTAATATCACATATAATAATTTCAAGTAATTCCAGGTAATAGAAACGACAGTCGTTTATAGAGTATAAGGACTTAAAATTTATTTAACAATGAAAACCATGTGGTTAGATTAGAAATTAATTACAACCGTTCAAAAGTAGATACAGAGATGAGATAACTTTCAGAACACGTTATTTAATTCAGAGAATATCTTGGTAATTTTATATTTGCGATAAAAGTAATAGAAATAAAGTTATAAAATTAAAACTGAAATTGCACTTTGGTTACGTCGTAGTTAAACTTTCCCTGCACCAATCTTAATAAAAATTACACCAATAAACTCAGGAATTTTAGTAGAACACGGTGATAATAATATTATTTGCATAAATTGTGGCGTTAATAAAATGACGAAATATAGAAGTTTCTCGAACAATAGTAATTCCCCAGGGTAGGAAAGTAGTTCACTCCTGCACTAAGATCTTTTAAACCAGATGCTTAAAGTTAATCACTAAATATCCATTATTTCACAATTAAATAAGTATAAACACTGTCACACCTAAAGTTTCGCATAGTTGGTTAGTTACTGAGATATTTCCGATCTAAATCGTCTAGGTGTTAGTAGAAAGTTGTATTTTGGCTCTGACGTCAGCGAGGTTATAAATCACGGGGCGGTGAGATGACGCTGGGCTGTCCGGGTTTGAACGTTGTACTGACATGACGTGCTAGGTGCGTGTGCGTTGGTGAGGTTGGTAACTCAAGTTTTGAGTTGGTACCACCGGGTCGGCCATTTTGGCTTTTTGGGGCGTGGCCTTTGTTTATCAACATGAACTTATAATTTTCATCAAGGGGTCGGTCGGTCTTCATTTCTCTCCACAATCTGCAAACTTTTGGAACGAGTGTTCGATATGCCTAATCAACTGTAAGAACGCTGTTCTGAACTTTGGATTTCATTTGAATAAACTTGAAGAATTTTGGGAAAGTGAACTGTTTTATTTCCGTAGCTACTAAATTACCTTTTCAATATTTGGGGTCTTCAAATATTGTGGCGACCTGAAGCGTTCTAGTTGAATATCCAGGCAACATGGTCAAAGCAAATTAACATTTTCAGTAAGTTTACATCGAACAGTGAAGTGTTACCAAGAGTTTAAGTTAAGGCACTTAGACGATACTCAACCCCGGTATCGGTCTATGTCCTTACAATAGTAACCAAATAAAATGTAATGAAAAGTAAAATAAATAAGAATTTGTATCAGAAAAAAATGAAAAATTATATATAATATAAAAATTAATACAAGGCTGTGTGTGTTAAGGTGCCACTACATTGTATTAGAAAGTTACAATGGGACCAAAATTTAGTCCTGTCCCCTGTGTATTGGGCATCCTGATTGTGGCTTTAAGGCAGTTTCCCATAGTCATTTAGGTGAATTCTGAGAGTGTCCACAATCTTCTATCTCAGGAATGGTACATGTCATCCCACCCTCATGATTTTACCACTGGACACCTGTGCACATATGCTGGTATCTTGTGGTCTGCAAGTGTTGATGCAAAAAGAAAACCATAAAAATATTATATTGATAATAAAAAATATAAGATGGGTTTACTGGTGAGGTCTTATCAGAGGTTAAGGCCAGTGTGATGATTATTATATATTTTTATGTATGACCTCATCAATGTCAAGGTATTAGAGGCAGGAAAGGACTGAGGGCAAGGAACATTAAGGAATTCAGTACTGGCATTTTCCTGGAGTGATTTGGGGAAACGATGGAATGACCCAAACCTCGATGGCTGGACAGGGATTCAAATCTGCATCCTCCCAAATGTGAACATTACAGCTTATCCACCATTGGCTAATTTGTATCTGAATTTCTGAAGGGGTAGTAATATCAAGAAAATCTCTACAGCCCTCATTAAGAAATAGTTGTTTAAGTTGTTAGAGATGTGAAAAGTGTCATGGCATGACCTAGGTTACCAGTATAAATTGTTTGTCTGTGGCCTTTATCCTGGGGGCCTTTTGTTAGTGGTGAGGCCTACATTAGAATTGAAGGCAGGCAAGTTGGTTAATGAGATAAGTAGCTGTGTAATATTTGGAAAAGATTCCCATGTTATAGGAATGGAATAGGTATTGGTGGCTTGATGCCTTCTGCAAGTTGTGCAGTAAAATCTATTGGATTGGAAAGATCCATGTGGTAGTCGAGGTATTTGGGGGGCCAAGATGTTCACTAGATTGGGTAATCTGCTAAATCATATGTGAAGCAGTTGGAAGGATTTTGGAAAGGGTGCACTTTCCAGAGAAGGAACATAGAAAGTCACGTCCATAGTGAAAAATGTGTTTAATGGACTTGAGACCAGGACAGAACTATGGGGTTGCAGTTAGTTTCAGGGGGTGCACACCACAAGTTGTGCAAGCAGTGGATGGTAGCATAATAGATTTGTTTTTGTACAAGATCAGGGAGTTGCAGCGGAAAATGAGGGCTTGTGTGAGATTTTGGGAATACCTGGAAAGTGACACAAGATCAAAACATTTGGTGTGGAAGGGATGGCAGCTTTTGGAGTGTGGCTACTGTTGTAAATTGGTGAGCTTGATGTGCACAGAGGTTTTTAGGCTACCTTGTCTTAGCCTATAAATTTACAATAATACTAACACTTCAATAGTTGCCATTCCTTCCATACCAAACAATACCTTCATTATAGCCTTGCTATCCATGGCAGATGTATTTGTTCCAATCATGTATCACTTTCCAAATATATTCATAACCTAAACAAGCTCTTATTTCCCATTGCGAACCTCATGATCTTGTACAGAAAGAATCTCATTCTACAACTTGCATACTTCTCATTCTGCACCCCCTAAAACTTACTGCATCCCCCCATTCTTCACACATTTCTCTCCTGGTCTTGAGTTAATTAACCAGATCCTTTGCCATGGCTACAAGTTGATATGTTCCTTTCCTGAAATGTGCATAATTTTCCCCACCCACTGTCCTCACAGCTTCAGCAAACCACCTAATCTCAAAAATATATCGATCCACAAATACTTACCTTCTGATTCTCCTAGATTATTGCATGGAGCAGACCTCACTGCAAAATTTTCAGCAGGAATCAAGCCTACCAGTAGTTATTCCTTTCTGTCATTGGAGAATCTTTTCATAATGTTGCATATGCTACATTCACAGTTGCACATCTCTTTTACCAACTTGCCTGTCTTTGCTGCACAGCTTCTTATACAGGCTACACCACCAACCATCCATCAGGATGAACCACCTCAGACAAACAGCTTTTATTAGTAATCTAGACCATATGGTGACAGCCCATGCCAGTTCCTACAACTCTTAACAACCTGAATAACTATTTTATAGTTAGAGTTTGCAGAGCTATTACCTCTTGAGAAGTCCGTACATGTGAAATAGGCTGCCAAAATATCATTGATACCAGGCAACCTCTTGACCCTAACCTAGGGTAAGACCTTACCAATAAAAATACCACTTATTTTTTATTATACATATAATTTTTATATCAGTTTGTAGCATAACGGGTTCCAAAGATAAAATAAAACAGAATGACAGTTACACTGAGATAAAAGTTGGCTGTCATGGGGACAAAGAGTAACAGGCAGAGAGCGATTAATGTTGATAGTGTGTGTATGGGTCACTACTATTCACTCAATCACTGAATATCGGATCTTATAATCTTTTGGAGATCTTGTTTCTTGAATGTAGTTTGAATGGGACTTGTGTTCACTGGAAACCAAAACATATAAAGAAATATTATGACATAGCTATACATATGACATGGCAACAGTGACAGGACATGGAATTTGTGTTTTTTTGTGCCTTGCTTCAATTGTTATAAATTGTAAAAAAAAATGTAAATTGTATTATTACATAGGTGAAGAAGATTAGGAGGCCTCCAATATAAACCCTGAATAAAAAGTGTACTTTTTCAAAGTATATGGTAATATATTGGGGAGGGTTGTAGCATAATGGGTTCCAAAGAGAAAATAAAACAGAATGTCACTTACTCTGAAATAAGAGTTGGTTGTGATGGTGACAATGAGTAAGAGGCAGAGAGCAGTTATTAACGCTAAAAAGTGTATGGGTCATTACTATTCAATCAGTCACTGAAAATCGGGCTTTATTATTTTTTGAGATCTTATTTCTTTAATGCAGTTTGAATGAATATGAAAAGGAATGAATGACATTAAAATGAATTTACTCAAATATAAAATACTTCATTCTTTAATTTGGAGATTCAAGTTCAAAATGAACTGAATGGGACTTGTATCCCCTGGTGACCAAAAACATATAAAACAAATACAACAACATAGCTATAAATATGACAAAATGTAATTTTTAATTTGATCTAGTCACAATTTTTTTATTTCATTTTGATGTGTTTATTATCCCTATCGAGTCTCATCATTTACGCATTTTCTCAGTCACAATTATTGATATAAACAGTATAATTGTTGGATGAAAAAATGTATCTGAGTGGAATCTAAACATAATAAGGAAGCAGAGATGAACCATCACATGCCACAGGTGACAATACAGTGATGCATGAACAGAAAAACACACAAACTTGAGACAATAACTCCTCATCAGAAGTAAAACTTGGAGTGGACAAGGTGGAAATCAAATTTATTTTAGTTGTGATGAAGCAGTGGATAGATCAGAAAGAAAGCTCATAGTGTTTTCCAATAGAGAAATATATCACAGTTCCAGAATAGGGTTGTAACAGAGGTCGTGTTTGTGGATGCATAGGTTCAGAACTTGACCTCTGTGGAAGTGGAGGTTTAGCAGAAGTGGAGGAGGAGGAGGTGGAAAAATAAGTTTATAATTTGATATTATATTAAAAACTTTCAGATAATACTAATTTAAGCACATCATTGCACTCACCACCTGCCATTCCACCACTCTTCTTTACATGCAAGTTCAAATTTGCAATACTGTGCAATTCACTGTTACTTTCATCACAAGACCTCATTATTATTATTTAAAAAGCTGTATATGTATATATTTCTGTATAAACAAAAGCAAAACCTCTGTTATACCTTAATGTGGAAGTTCCACACCTGCAGATGCAGAGCTCTTTTTCATCCCTATTGCACAATATTTCACTGAAAGAATAGATGACTTTTGGTAAACAAAAGGCCAAGACAGTCTTATTGCAGACTTGTTTAATAATGGGAAAGTTGCTTTTGAATATCAATTTGCTTCTTTTTTTTTGCCATCTTCCTTTGGTTGGTGGGATAACTGTTTTTGCTATGGGTTCTTTGTCATGCAAGATGGAGGAACCATGACAAACACAAACAGATTTACCATTTTCTTTGGCTGATTGATAGGTGCTGGAAAGAATAGATATTGTCAGCTAAATGGAAAGGGGTGAAGGCAATATCTCTCCTAAAAAAAAGGCGACAGAAGAATATTCTTATCTATAGAGTTTCTAATTTTCTCAACAATAGATAGAAAATCTATTCCAGAGTAATAAAAAAATTGCTTTAAACCTATTGCTGATTCAATTTTGCTAGAAGAATAAAGTGGTTTTAGGCCAGAAAGATCATGCATACGCTTGTCATAAAACAAATAATGGGAAAATGAAGCTAATTTGATTTGCACATGATCGTAGCCTTCTTGGATTTGGTTAAAGCATTTTATCGTGTTGACAGGAATGTTGTTTGGTGTATCTTGAGTAGGAAAGGTTTCCACCAATATATATTACAATAGGCCTATATATAAATAATGCCCTACAGAAATTTTATTTTAATCAAGGCATATGACAAAACTGTAATTTATCACTTACATGTTTTAATATCGATACAGATAATTTTTTAAGAAAATGAAAATTGAGGTCTGATCCCAAAATTGAAATTAGTGAAATGTCATCTCGTAATATACTGCTGTCTGGATATGATTAAATAATTATAAAGGACTCCAAACCAAACTCCTTTGATCTTTGAAATTGTTTTACCAACCAAATAAAGAGTTCAGTCTGAAAATTTCAATCAACAAAATACAGTTTTTGGCATTTAAAGAAAAACATGATGCCCTCAAAAATTGTGATAGAAGATAAAATTCTAAAACAATTAAAATGGTTCATTTATCTGGGATGTGAATTAAATGTAGGTAGAAACCCTGATTTTTTTAATGAAATTAGATAGACTATAAGTGATATGTGAGTCAATTAGAAGAAATGCAGATAATATTTTTACAAAGTAGCAGCTTTGCCAATGTTGCTGTTTGGGAATGAAACTTTGGTGTAACCAAATAAAATGAAAGAAGAGTGGAACTAGCTAAAATTAGATCCATGAATACTGTTATGAGCTGTTCACTCCTGGGAAAATCTGAAGTAAGAACATTAGACAAGAGTTTGGAATCCACACAGTAAGATCCAGGCACAAACAGAAATGGACAGAGTATCTAGAAAGAATGGAAACCTGTAGATTTCCAGAATGTGCTCTATAGTATCAATCATGAGGAAAGAGAGAACTTGGGTGTCCTGGCCACTGAAGACAAGTAGGATACTAGAACAGGACAGTTGACCTAAGCCATAGATAAAAAGAAGAAATAGAAGAAGAATGTGAACTAAACTATGCATAGTTTCAAATAACATATGTTGAATGTAGAATTGTGAATAAGTTATTATGCTTAGATTTTATTATAAAGTTTGATTAGTTTTATTGAAATTATTACTCAGGGAACATCTGGATCAAAATTGCAGGTGGTTGTTGGAGTGAAACATTTAGGAACAACAGTGCAACTGGTGTTCTAATTCACCATAAGATTGGTGATATGCCATGCACCTATGGAATAGCTGGCTACAATAAGGTATGTATCTTTGTGATCCCAATTCATTTTTCAGAACATGCTGAGAGTTTGACAAACAATAGAGATACAACTAGCTTTTCGAGTTTCGTGTGATGATAGTGTTTTAATTTCTTTGTGCATGGTAACTATGTAATTGTAGAATCTCTTGAATTATGGAATGTTTCTCTTAATGTTTTTTAGTCAAATAAATTTGCATTTGATTCTTGTGTTAACCCATGCTCACTCTTAATTATTAGGATTCTTTATTGAATCTTAAATTATTTGAGTGCAATATCACCACGCACCATCTATTGCCCTTTATTAATTTTAATTTGAAATTATTTCAGTGTTTGTAGTAGATAGTTAATGATGTCCCTTGGTAATTTATTCCAATCAATAACTCCTTTGTCTACAAAAGAAAATATTTGCTCTCATTTACACCTGGTCACCTTTTCCCTATTATATACTACTTTAAATTAATCTACAAAATTCATCAAGCCTTGTTGCCAATATACACCTTATAAACTCTCAGCAATCTTTTCACCTGTCTCCTGTCCTCCATTCACTGCCAACCAAGCTTCTTTATCATGTAAATTATTGTTTGTGCTCTACAGTAATTTCCACAGACAAATCTAGCTGCCATCTTTTGTACCCCATCCAACACTTTTTTTAGACACCCAGAATGTGACCCCAAATATACAACCATATTCGTTTAATGGTTTGACCATGGTTTTGTAAAACAAATCTCTGATTCCCTGTTGCTTACTCTCATCACTACCTGTCCCATGTAGTTTACCAACAAATGTTATAGCAAGATATTTACACTTAAGGTCTTTAACAATTAACTCTCCCCCCTCTTTATAATAATTAAAGACTTTTAATTTTTTATCAGCATATCTATCTAGTTGACTCTTATTGGCATTATTCTACATTCAATGACAATCTACCCAGCTACATATCCTGTTCTATTCACTGTCTTCTCTCATCTAAGTCTTATTGGATATCTTTATGTTATCAGCAGACAATTTTATTTCTGACTGTAAACCATCAACACAATCATTCATTAGAATAATGAAAGGCAATTGTCTCAGCACTCTATCCTGTGACACGTCTATTTTTTTACTTTTGCCTGTTTTGATACTGCATTTCGTACCATAATTTTTCTTTACACCCACCAAGCAAGTCACTTTTTCATTCACTCTAGTAGTTTTTACCTTATTCACCACCTTAAATGGCTCACTCTGTCACAATGCCTACAAGAGATCTAGAGCTAAACTACCAACTTGACAAGCCTGACCCATTTAATGGGAAATATCTTGTATGTAATTTTGTAAATGAATCCGTCAAAAACAACTGTTTTTTTTAATTTGATTCCCCAGACGCATTTCGCCCTTATGGTGTAGGGCATCTTCAGTGGCTGTTAAGTGTTTTTATATGTGTTGTTACAATAATTATCTACAATACAACTCTTAATAAATACGTATATACATATATACACACTGTACTCACAGATATAGTGCTATTCCTTTACATGTCGGTCTGGAACAGCACTTCACATGCTTTCACATCACTGTTCATTACAGTGATGTGAAACCAAGACTTTCTATGTTTTTTCCATGAAATTTGTATCGTTTTTCATAAAACCCTACCCACTGACCCAAGCACATGCTTCAGCAGACCATCCAATCACAAGAATATTTTGGTCCACAAATACTCACCTTCTGATTCTTCTAGACTATCACATGGATCTTTACCATGGAACAGACCTCGCTGCTAAACTTACAACATGCGTCCAGCCACCACTGCATATTTCAGTCCTATTATAGGTATCTTTTTATATTGTTGGACATGTCAGTTACACAAATACACAGCTTATTTACCAGCTTACCTGCCTTGACTGCACATCTTCCAATTTTGGCCTCGCCACTAATCAACTGTCCATCAGGATGAATGACCAAAGGCAAACAGTTTATACTGTAAGAGCTGTCAGAGTTTTTTTTTAAAAAAAAATCTGTGGATAGGATCTAGACTACCAACATATCCTAGACACCAGACATCCTCCTGGCCTCAACCTCCATTATCTTCAGTAAGCCTATCACAAATGTTCTTATCAATATACAATTAAATCTATACTATTATAAATCTGTAAGCAAGCTGCGTTTGTAGTGAGGCTTGATCTCTAATAACGCAAAAACTACCGCATCAATTTGCATGGTGTTTCCAAATTTTTAAAGCTAATGTTGCTGATCAACATCTGCAGAAGTAGCTAACGACTAATATGTACCATGGGAAGAAGAAAGTCAGTAAAAAACTTCAGAAATGTGAAACTGTAGACCACAGATAATTATACACATTCAGACGGTCACTCCTTTCATAAAGAGACCTGACAAAATTTAGGATCATTTTTCTGGACCGCAGTACCTCAAAATAAAAAGAATACGTGAATCAAGTATAATCAGCATTTACTTGAATCGTAACAGGTCTGTTGAATTACGAAAAAGTTGTATTACAAATATTGAAGACGTATTGTCTCTGGTAGACTGTTATACAGTTTGTCTCTGGAACAAAATTGCTACGTGAATTCTGTACAATACAGCCACAATAAGCCAATACTTAATACGAAATTCAGTTTTTTCTCGAAGAGCGATGTCTGAAAAAACAGCTATTATAAATATCAGCAAGTAATAAAACATACTTCTTTCATAATGACTTGTGGGGAATTGCACATATTTGGAAGTACTTTATTCGATTAATATGTCTCGTGGCTATAACGTGCAAATATAACTAGGCATCCGAAAATTCAGGTACATGCGACTCAAATAATTACATAGAAAATACGGATATATTGAAAGAAACTCAAATAAAAAAAAAATCAGATCCTAATGCTACACCGCGTAAATTATAAAGCTAAAACAATCGTCCCTTTGGCCTATAACAAAGCATATCAGCTGTCATCACTGTCCAGGTTGCATTTCAATCGATTTACAACTTGCGATAATTTTGCCACTCAGAAATAATTGCTTGAGTTACATGCACATTAGTACATATACTGTACCGTGATCCATTTTGAAATTTTTGAATTAATTATATCTGACTGAAATAATGACAATAATGATACGACGGTTTGAAACCAAGATTAACTCCAATTCACGTAAATTTCTATTTTAAAGCAGGAATAATTGATGGTGTATCAACATAAAATAAAAACCAATATCCAAACAGCAAAAAATAAATAAATCAGAAAAAATTGAGATGCTGTGATTATTGGTAACGAATTTTTATTTCAAATATAACTAGGCATCCTAAAATTCTATTCAAAACTAAACCCGTTATGCCTGATGCTAAACAAAACGAGTCAATTGTCATTTGGTCCAGGCGGTTGTTTCGCCAGGTACTTACATGCGACTGAAATAATTCCATAGAAAATACGGCTATATTGAAAGAAACTTAAATTAAAAATGTTTCATATCCTAATGCTACACCGCGTAGATTATAAAGCTGCAGGCATCGTCCTTAGGCCTATAACAAAGCATCATATCAGCTGTCAGGTTGCATTTCAAGTGATTCACAACTTGCGATAATGTTGCCACTCAGAAATAATTGTTTCAGTTACATGCACGTTACTATATAAACTGTACCATGATCACATCTCGACATTTTTGGATTAATTATATCTGACTGAAATAATGACAGTAATGATACGACGATTTGAAATCAAGAGTAGCTCCAATTCACGTAATTTCTATTTTAAAGCAGGAATAATTGATGGTGTATCAACATAAAATAAAACCAATATCCAAACAACAAAATATAAAAAACAACAAAAATAAATAAATCAGAAAAATTGAGATGCTGTGATTATTGGTAACGAATTTTTATATTTCAGCACACTTCCAAGAGGACTAAGTCGTAGATTACTGCTATATTTACATAAATTTATGCCACCGCGGTTATGTTGCAATCCTCGGTATCCACATTTAAAAATAAACTTTTTTTAGTTAAGTATCATGGAAAGAATATTTTTCATTAAATCCAGAGATACATCCTTAACAAAGCTTATACCTAGCTATATAATCCCAGGAAAAGTTTACACATAAAATCGCCAAAAAAAATTACACATAATGATTATAATATCAGCTTTCTTAACGTTACAACTGTTATATATCCATTTAAATTTTCGGTACCACGGTTAACGTGGAATCCTCCATATCAGCATTTAAAAATATTATGTTTTAGCTGAGTTAAATATTGCTTTCAGAAATAATATTCGGCTAAATGAGAGTGAAATAGACCGACAACATCGTCTGCAACGTCAAAGAGAACTAGATGAAATAGCTAGAGCAAATGAAAGTAACCTGCACCGAGAAAAGCGATTGACCTATAACCGGGTTCTATACGCTAAATCCATAGCTTCTGAAAGCGCACAGAAGAAAGAACGTCGTTTGAACCGTGAAAGCCTTTCTAAACAATAAATGTTTATACTTCGCACAATAATTACAACCACGAATTACTACTGTTAATTTTTCAGGAACCTTTTCTACTATTGAATTAATTGCATCATGTTAAAATATGAATAAAACAACTCTCTGACATCAGTATGAAAACCGAACCTAACGTATTAACCGAAATTAAACGAAACTATTCAGAATACATTAACAGTTCATGCCTTTCCACGTTAATGTCTGATAAGAGAATAAAATCGGTAAATAATTTCTACACCTGCCAAGGCATGCGCGCGTGAAGCAGCGGGCAAATGCTAGTTTATATATATATTTAAAGTTTTGATTCATTTTATTTTACTTTGACTGGCCATTTCAGAGGTTATATTTTCTTGTAATTACCCCACTATCACAAACCCCGATCTTCCCCCCTGTGTAAGCTATCTATTAAATTTTGTAGCTGCGTGACAAAATTTTATTCTTAGAACCATGAGTTAGATTGGATAATATTAGTGCATTTCATTTCTAAAATTAGTTTCTATGATAATTCAAGATAGGTGTCAGGTTTTTATAGCTTTTAAGATAGTATTTTCTGTTACATTAGATTTCGGCATTCGCCTGGAGTGGAAGTTTGTATTTAAATTATTTATTTTTGGCTAAAGTATTAATGTTACAAAATTTTGTATAATAACTAAAGTTAACATTTACTTAAAGATCTAGCTATTTGCAAAATTTTAGAGAGATTGAATTATTTTTATTTTCAAGGTAAAATTTTATGTCGAATCTTTTTCTTAGCTCAGTCGTACAGAAGCTGTCGGCGCAACACCACATTAAGCTCAGTCTGCCAGGAACCGCGAACTCGGTAGCATGTAGGCGCAACACGACATTAGCCTCAGTAACATGTAGCTCAGTAGGCCTGCAAGTTTCATATCCAGCACAACTGTGCTAGTTTTATTTTGGAACAATGCCGCTTCTTTTATTCAAGTTAATCATAATGTTGCTGTAAAATAGTATTTAGCCAAGTGGGGCCTTGGGATTGTTTAAATTAACTAAACTATTGAACAATGGGATCGTGTGATGAACTTTTATTGGTTTTCTTCTACTAATGATGAAATTCTTTGAAGTATTGGTCTGGCTCGAACGGTTAATCGAACTTGCAAATTATTTCTTTGGAAAAGTGTCTGATTGCCTGTACAGTTTTTGGCTTTGTGAAATTGAAGAATATAATTATTTAAATGGCAATGAACTATTTATCATCATTGAAATTTTACCTTTCCATAGTTTTTGGGTTAAAATCTATGTGGCGACTGCATTATTCTATTTAAGCCAGTACTGTAGCATCCAAGGCGATGCACGGTCAGAGCTCCACCCCAAGCATAAGCTACTGTTCTTACACCTGGTTCATCTTTGACTTAGTCATGTATTCAGTCTCAGTGTGTACACATTCCAGTCTCTTGTCATATTCCTCCTTTAGTCATGATTAAGGTTCACACTGAAATTTTGTAAAGTGTGTTCATATTTTGTGTTTGTTGTCACCCTACTGTCTTCATGTGTGGTGATTGATGGGTTTACTTTCCCTATCCTTCCTTATTTTTAAATTGTAAATAGTTTAACTGTAAGAATATAAAATAAGCATGGATTTTTATGTTATGAACTTATCAGGAATATATCACGGTTTTTTCATTCTCTGACTGATAATATGTCTTGCATTTAGCATCAAAATCTTTGAATAATTTTGGTGTGAACTAGAAATATGTAATATTAATTATTTTTTTTAGTTTTTGGATGCAACATCACCTTAATATTTTGTTTAAGAGGTTACAGTTACAACAATCTGTGTTATGTTCTTTAGTATTTTTTGTTTGTTTGAGCTTATAACGTGGATACACTTAACCATTTTTGGGGAATCTCAGAGCAGTTAGACATAATTATTTCATTCAATTTTAGCTCTATTAAAAAACTGTATTCATTATAAAAATATGCATTGGTTACAGAGTTCAAAACGAAATAAATAAGTCTCAAAATTTTTTACCATATATACCTCAGTTTTATTATAACATTTGTTTCAGCTCGGTAGGAGTAATATTTCAAAAAAGTTATGGCAATCACATCTTAATGTCTCTTTTCTCCTATTGCTCATCTATCCTCTAATATCAAATAAAGTATTTTACCTAATTTTGAAAGTGGTATAAAACTCGAAAACAAAATTTGACTACTTGAAATATTCAAAGTATCGACTTGAAAATAACTCCAAACAAATATCCCTATTGAAAAACGGTTGCTGTAAAAAATTTGGAATCTCTAAGTATATTCCCCTATTTATTACGAATTTTATAAATATCACTCCTCCCGAATGCCGTATGATATTGAACCATCTCATCCAAGCGTTTCTTGCGCCTAAACCTCTTTTACTTTATTACAATCAAATGCTTTAATATTTTGAAATAAAACTTTTTCAAAACCCTCTTTATTTAATTAAACTTTACTCTGAACATAATTTCTTCTCATTAATTCCCAAATAAGACTGAAATATTTAACTTTTTTATGAAGCAGATGTCTTGCTATACCAGATTATATTTAAAAACTATCTTTAAAATCCATTAAACTTTCTAAAATTTTAATATGTTGTTTCAACCGAGATTACATGACTTTAAATCTATCACTTGACTTCTTAACTGTTTACTAATAACTGAATACTTCGATTTTGGAGTGGAAAATTACGTGACAAAATTCTAAACCGGCAAATCACTTTTAAACATGTTTAGACTCTAAGTAAGATCTTCTAACAACAAACTTAATCATCTTCTGGCTATTTATTTACCTAAACATCTTCTGAACTAAAGAACTATATTGATTTAGCAAAGTTATATGAAAGTCAGATATTGCATGTCCAAATCTGAGGTTAAGTTTCTCAACAGCTGTTTAAATGATTTTAACTATTGAATTTACTGTTCATACTTAAATTTATGCTTATGTAGGACATATTACTTGGGATTATTATTAAAATTAACTGGAAGAATGGCTTTAAAAGGGTGGTGCCATATACTTCAATTGAACTCGCTATCTTAGAAACTAATTTCGTTATGCGAAATTCTAAGATGTGTTACACTGCAGTAACAAGGGGCTGTTGAAGAGAGTTATGATCATGATTAACTGCATGGTTGTTTGTTGAACATGTGGCAGACATGTTGAGTGAAGACATGATCATTGAAAGTTCATATGCATTTAGTTCATTTATGAGAGATGTTTATTTAATCCCTGTGGTATGTTAGGTTGTTTGTGTCCTTCAAGAACTTCACTGAGCAATGGTCTCCAGACATGTGGTAGTGACTCATAGATGACCTGAATCCAAGCATTATATGATATCCGCATTTCCACTGATCACTGCAACAGTAATGTTTTCTCAGTTGACCCGATATGGATTCCTGAGCTCTTGCAAACTGGCAAATTGTAAATTCAACTGTAGTGATCTAAACTACAACTTAAGTGTGTGTGTTTTTTTTTTCTTTGAAATAATTTCTCATGTCTCTCCATGCACTAGCTGAGTTACAATCTCCTTCTACAATGTGAGAATTTTGGAATTGTAAATGAATTAATGAAATTGGTCATGTCATTATTTTTATGTTGCAATTAGTCAAACTGAGTACGTTTCATGATTTCTCAGTCCAGATATGTTTGTTGCTTCATTGTGGTGCCCAACTTATTAACTTTAAATGTGTTTATGAGTTTACTATTAATTTCAGTAAAAACAATTGTTAATGACGTGAGGTGATGGGACCTCCCCCCCCCCCCCCTACCAATTGACCTCACAACTTTTTGAGACCTTTTTTTTCAGGTCTCTTGGTCTACTGTTCTACAAGAATTTCAAAACCTTACGTAATTAATGGATGTTCCCTAAGGGAGGTTTTCACATGTCATGTTCTTTTTGACTTTTTACTTGTTTACCTTTTGGTTTGGTTGCATTATTAGGGAAATGTTAATGTTACTTTCCACTTATATTGAAAAGATGTTGTGTTGCCATATGTTTGTGAAATGTGTAAATATGTTCTGTGATACTAAGGAAGAAAGAAATGGCTTTTGGCAATATAAATGACAAAGGAAAGGGAAAATGACTCATCTCTCACCAAAGTTGAAGGCTGCAGTGAGTGAAAAATATATATGATGAACAAAAACATATACAATATTTTGGTTTTACACCTTATTCATGTGCTAGGGAATGAGTCATATGGTTTTGGAGGTGTGCACAATCCAAAGTTTATCACATGACTGAGTGAACTATCGATTTATCGGAAAAGATTAAGATGTTACATATACATAATAAATATACCGCAGATGCTGATAAAATAAATAATATAACAAAGTGTACAGAGTGTTAAAATGAACCATAAATAAATACATTTTGGAAGAAATTTGTTACTAGTTACATCATAACTCATAATACTAATAATAATGAGTGATGGGTAGGTGGAATTTTATCGCTTGCTGTGGTTAGGTGGGTGTCTGGTATCCAGGATATTTTGGTATGCAAGTTCCCATCTCCGAAGTTCTGAAGCAGTGGTGGTTTCGAGGAAAACTCTGCTCTCACAGTGCAACACTCATTGAGATTAAAACGAAATCTTCACAGGAGTTCTGCCAGATAGCATTATAAAAACACAACATTTCAACAGCTGGCTCTGCTATCTTCATCAGGTGTACAGCTTCAGATGTTGCTATCTGGAAATTGAAACGCGCTTCGGTGTTAACTTCTTTCTTTAGTCGTAATTTTCAGAACTAGAAATAATTCATATACATATTTTCAATGAAGGAAGGCTCGTTTTATAATAACTCAATTTTAATAACAACGATTCCTAAAGCTAAACCAACACTTGTCATACAATCTACATGGGTTGTTGTTTAAGACTTCCTTTCCGAAAAATTGCGGGTTCATGAATTGGTAATCTGATTTCACGACGTCTACTTTTCAATAAGTTTTAGTTCATCTGTTTGTTAATAATGACCAGCGAGAGGTAACAGGAAATCCAAAGCATATTTATTTAATGTTCTCCATGGAATTTTAATCTTTCATTTAACTTTCTTAAATGGTAAATAATCTTATAAAGTTATTGCCTTCTGGTATTAATCAGCCCCGTTACAAAATCACAACCTAGACTGGCTTAGCAGAGTTGCTGTGTAGTGAGACCTACTACACAACTACTCTCAGTCAGAATGAATGGCCACAAGCAGTCCACACTTACAACTTATACCTTCCAGTTCCAGAACATGCTAATTACCACAATTCTAACAACCTCAATTCCTGTTTCACTGTTAGAGCAATCAGAGTTTTCCCCGAAACCATGGCTGCTTCAGAACTTCAGAGATTGTAACCTGCATACCAAAATATCCTGCATACAAGACACCCAGCGGGCCTCAACCACTGATAAAATTCCCATTTTGACCCATCACTCATTATTATCAGTGTTATCATTTAACTAGTAACAAATTTCTTACAAATTTATTTATTGTTCTTTTAACACTTCATACACTGTTCTTATATTCTTTATTTTATCGCCATCTGTGGTATATTTATGTATATATAACATCTTAGTCTTTCCCAGCATATTGATAGATCACTCAGTCATGTGATAAACTTTGCCGTGTGCACACCTCCCAAACCACTTGTTCCCTAATACATGAATAAAGTGTAAAACTGAAATGTTGTATATGTTTTTGTTCATTCATTGCAGCCTTCAACTTTGGTGACTGATGAGTCGTTTTCCCTTTCCTTTGCCATTTAACTATGTTTTGTGTGTTAATTGTATTTCTGTTTGTGGAATGTGTAGGTTATGAGCAGGAGATTGGGGACCATCTCAGTACCCACCTTCATAATTGTGGGATACTACCTAAAAACCACAATCAAGATGGCAGGTACATGGAGAACAGGACTCGATCCTGGTCCCATTATACCTCCACGTTCCAGTGTGGTGGTGCATTAATGCAGGTATTAAATGTCTGGAATTTTGTTTAACCACATGTTAGATACAGGCGTAATATTTAATTGTAAATTGGCCAATATTCAAGTAAAAAAGCTGAACAAATCCCAGCTTCACTAAATGGCTGTTTGGCATAGGAGTTGTAGATGGAAATGAAGTACTAATACTTGATGTAAGGCATAGGGGAGTGGGAAAATTTTCTTTTGTAAATAATAGAAGTACTGAACAATTTATCAGAAACACTGAAAGAATTCAAAACTAAAATTAAAAATTAGAATTAAAATTTATAAATATTAAAGCAGGTTGGTGGTGGAATTGCACACAAAGAATTAAATAAAAATTAAATATAACTCTATTTCAGGTGCATTTTAAAAACTATAATTATTCAATTTCTTTATATTCCAGGCTGTTAATAATGTTACTTCCATGGTTCATTTTGATCCTAATGGTAATGGAAAGGAACTCTGGGATCAACTGGAAACATGTGGAGAACTGGATGCAACTACACAAAGAAGTAAACCAACAAGTAAACAAGCAAAATGTTTTATTTTAAAAACAGATCATGACACATTTGGAGAATTTTTATCAGACCATAATGCTCTGTAACAATTCTGTACAATATCAATTCATTTTTTGGTATAGGGAATCATGAACTGAAATAAGTTGTTAATGGAGGGTTATTTATTGCCAATATAACTCATACAGTAAAAGGATTTAATTTAAAAATGTGAATAATATAGAATAAAGAGTATGGGAAAGTTGCAATCAGATAATAAGTCTGTAATGGTTAATAATAATTATAAATACATGTGAAGTTAGCCTAAAAAATGATAACTTTAAGAAGTCATTAAATGGTGAACAAGTGGCAAAAGTTGAAGGAAACTCTAAGTAGTATTTTTATCTTAATTTTGATCTAAGTTGGTAAAGGGGGCTGACAGATTCTGAGCATTGGAAATTCATGATGAATAAAGGCGAGCTGATAAGATATTGGTCTCACACAGAGATGGCATTGGTAACAGTGTAATCTTTTTTCTTTGATGTTGGTATATGACAAATTAATTACCATCTAGTTCCAACTTGATCTTTATTTTTTTTTTTTTTAAATAGATCTATCATGCATGTTTTGTTGAAATGGATAATCTGGAATACCATGCTATCATAAAGTTCTTTATTTTGTATGGTTTATTGTCAACAAAAGTAGTAGAAATTGGTAAAGGTTTACTGGTATGAAGTGCCTTTGCCTTCATTTTCATTAGTGAAGAAGTTAATTAAATTAATATAACATTGGGGAAGGTGTATAAGAGCCTGTTGTTTCATTTTTCAACAGTGATGAATTGGGCAGATTAATTTAAAAGTTGTCAAACATCTCTTGAAAGACATGAAATCACATGAAGGACAATCAAATACTGCAGATTAAAACACTGACAAGGTGTACAAAACAGTAATTCAGTGATCAGGAATTAGAGTAGATGAGGCTGTAGGCATATCAGAAGAAATTTTGATATATGTTACACAGTAATTAAATATGAAACTGCTTTTAAATAGGTGTCACAGTTGTGAAATAGCTAAAATTAACTAATGTGAAAATGAATTTCTCAGCCATGTTTGTATCACATTAAGAAGCATCCTACCAGCTTTGTTTTTAGTTTTATTACTATGGACCAGTGCATTTCAGAAACAAATCAATCAAAACATTTGGGGGAAGCTGGTGAAAAAAGTAAACTTGATTTCTTTATGGTCAAGTTTTCTGGGATGCAAAAGGATTACTTTTTATTGATTATTTTTTTAAATGACAAAACAATAACTGGTGAATACACAAGTCTTCTAGACTAACTGGAACAAAAGGGTTGTCTTGAGAAGAAGTTTGGCTTAGGAAATTTTAGAAAGTTATCTTTTATCATGACAGTGTAACCACCCAAGAGTTCTGCAGTGCCAGTCATAGGAACAACCATCCTATTCATCAGATTTCCCCCTCTCACTTTAAACTTTTCCCAGATCTAAAGAAATTTATGGCTGATAAGATGAGAGATGAAAGCACCTTAGATAGGTATTTCTTAGACAACACAATAAATTCATTAGAGAAATGTTGATCAAAGTGCATTGAACTATAGAGATTACACATACAAAATAAATCCATTTATAAATCCATTTTGAAAACAGAAATCACACACTTCCTGTCAGACTTAAAAGGATGTAACAAAATGATGTATTAAAATTGTGCCTTGATTCTGTTTTCAGTTCACAGTTAAGTTTATTTTTAATTAGCTATCAGACTTGACAGCTACACAAACACACAGTTGTATCAATGACTGGTGACATCAATCGACGATTTATTTAACGCATACAAAATGAAGTAATAATATTTTCAGGCTTAAAAGTAAACTCTATACCTAACCAAGGACTACTTACAGTTAGTCTTTCACTCAACTGCTAATTTCAAGATAAAGTAATTAAAGCTGCCAAATGCTCTGTTTATCAATTCTTGTGTACATTGCAAGACTTTTTTTTTTTTTTTTAACAAAAGACAGCACTACCAAAAATGTTGAAAGAACTTAAAGTTAAAATTTGTAGAAGACAAATGTACGTGAGTGCAGGAAAGGGGGAAGATGGGTGTGTAGGGAAATTACCACCGGAGTGTGTGCTCCATTGCAATTAAATTAAATAAGAAATTGATTGCTTTCAGACGAATGAAATTTTAGTTTATGCTTCAAGAGAAATATTAGATCTCCCTTTAGTTTGGGTGACCAAGATGTATATCTTACTACTATAAAATCCATTCTCAAAAATAGTGCAAACCTCATAAATACTTGAGTAGATTGAGAGTGTTTAACAGTGTAAGCATGTTATATAAAGATGTTCTCTCTTATGTGGTAATATATTTTACAATACCAAACAGATAATTTATAGGTATTATGTGTAACATACATGAAAAGCAAAAGATGCTGCTAAAAATCTCTTAAACATATGACAAAGTTCCTTACAATCCACTCAAGTATGACAATTTTTGAAGTGTCACACTATTTTTGATATACATATCTTAGAACACAAAATTGGATTACTGTTTCCATTTGCTTAAAAGTATTTTTTCGCTATTGTTATTTCAACATTACCAGATTAATATCATTTCAGTTACTAGACTTCTTCAGTGGCACAAAACCCAGCAATTTAGAAGGGCATTTTAAAATTTCACCATACTGGTTATGAGAAAATACTTGGTTAAAATCCTGCTGTTTACTTGTAGGATATACTGTGTAATGAGTCCAAAGAAGAGCAGAGAAAGTAAACCAGCAATGTGCCAGGAGAACTGCAAAATATAATTTACATGATCTGTTGTTAATCATGCTAGAGAGTTAGAGATGTACAGTAAGTAGGATGTTACCTAGTGAATCAAATGTTACTGTTTGACTGGTAGAAATCAGCTGTAACTAGTGGAAAGTTGAACAAAACTGGGAGGTGAGGCAGCTAAAAAGGTTTGTGAAAAGACACCATTTCAGAGTTAAGAGACAGAAAGGCAGTAGAGAATACTTGAAACAACTAAACAAGAAATTAATAGTAGCAAATAAAATGGCTAAACATGGGTTAATATTTATTATCAGTGCAGGGGAATCATTAATGCACGTGTCTAGAAATTTTTAAGGCTATGTTAGAAAACTGAGGGGAAGGGATGGTGTTGAGGCAATTATAGATATGATGGAGAAGAAGTTATTGAAAATTTGAAAAAGGAAGAAATTTTAAGTAACTAGTTTAGTGAGACCATTAGTGATTATAATTCATGAATGGGAAGATTTAGATAATATTACTATAGACTTGCCATCCACCGCTTCTAGGAAGTTTCTATATGCGATGATATATTCTTTATGACACAATCTACTGACTTCAAAACATCTGAAGAAATTCTTCACAAACTGAATGAATATTTAAACACTTGGCACCCGAACCTGAATTTAAATAAGACACAGGTCAGCTCTTTTCACATAAACAATGGACAAGCCTACCATAGACCTCAAATAAAATTCAGCGACCAATTACAGAAGTACAAACCTCACCCAAAGTGTCTAGGCGTGGTTCTGGAATGGTCACTGACATACTCAGATTTCAGAGGTGAGAATAGAATGATCATCATCGGCGGGGATTTAAATTTACCAGGTGTAAACTGGGAAGGGAATAAGATAAATAACACAAGGGAACAAAGATTTGCAAATACTGTATCTTAATAAGGGAAGGAGGATTTACACAAGTGGTTGAGCAAAACACTGGGGGACAAAATAGTTTGGATATATTTCTAATTAAGCCCGATGAAAACATTTTGAGGTATCAAGTAACTGAAGGAATAAGTGATCATGAAGCAGTTCTGATGGATATTAGAGGATTCAGTAAACCAGCATCCAAAATTGAAGGGGGAAATAGGTACAATTATAACAAGGCACAGGTTTCAAATTTGAAGAGATATTTCAGAGAACAATTCAGCAAATGGACGGAAGGCTCAGGTACAGTAGAGTCAAGGTGGGAAGAGTTCAAGGAGATAATAAAAAAGGGGGAAGAAAAATTTATTCCAAAGCAGAAAATAAAGAGAAGTAGAGAACCTATGTACTATAATAGGGAAGTGAGGAGGTTAAAGAGGTTGGTAAGAAAAGATGATAACAGAGTTAAGAGACAGCAGGGTAGTAGGGAATATTTAAAACAACTAAACAAGGACTTAATAACAGCAAAGAAAATGGCTAAAGATGGGTTTATGAAGAGTATTGTCAGTGCAGGAGGACCATTGACTGATGCATCTAGAAATTTCTATGGCTATATCAGGAAACTGAGGGGAAGGGAGGGTGTAGAGACACTTATAGATAAGGATGGAGAAGAAGTTACTGACGATTTGAAAAAGGCAGAGATTTTAAGTAACTGGTTCAGTGAAAGCATTAGGGACAATGAATCAGAAACAGGAGGGTCTAATTCGGAGAATGAGATTAACAACACAATTAGAAATGACGATAGTAAAAAGTTTGATATCCATCCTGAGGAAATCATGAAGGAAATAAGAAAGCTGAAAAAAAATAAAGGGGCTGGTGAAGATAATATTACTACAGATATCTTAAAGATAGCCGGATGTGACATAGTACCTTATCTTGAAATATTATTTAAATTGAGTCTAGACACTTGCTGCTTACCACAGGACTGGAAAAGTGCAATAGTAGTACTGGTACATAAGGGAGGGGTGAGAAATAGAGTTAAGAATTACAGGCCAATCAGTTTGACATCAGTGGTAGGTAAATTAATGGAAAGATTGATATGCAACCACATCAGAAATATATGTGAGGAACGTAAGTGGTTTTCAAGCAGGCAAGGATATATGGTTTCAGGCAAGGATATTCATGCGAATCTCAGTTGGTGGGATATATGCAAGATATTTCAGATGAAATGGACAAGGGAGGCCAAATTGATAGTGTAGCACTAGATCTGTCTAAGACATTTGACAGAGTAAGCCATAAAATGGTAGTAAATAAGGTAAAAACCATTGGAGTGGATAAGAAAGTCATTTGCTGGGTAGAAGAATTTTTAAAAGGTAGAAAACAGAAAGTTAGGGTAGGAAATGTAGTATCAAAAGAAGTTGAAGTAAAAATGGGTGTGCCACAGGGTAGCGTATTGGGACCATTGCTATTCATTATTCTAATGAATAATTGTGTTGATTATTTACTATCTGAAATTAGATTGTTTGCAGATGACATAGTGCTGTATAAAAAAATCAAAATGATAGAGGATTGTAAACAGTTGCAGGGTGATCTGGACAGGATATCTAATTGGGTTGGTAAACATGGAATGAAGATAAATGCAAAGAAGAGTCACCTTATTAGATACACAAATAAAAAACAAAAGGTTAATTATGAATATAAGGTGGGGAAAGAATTGCTTGCTGAAGACTTGAAATGTAAATATCTTGGAATTACTTTTGATAACAAACTTAACTGGGCAGGACTAGTGTTGTAAAAAAAAGGTTTTTTTTCTGGCTTGAAAAAAAAACATGAAAAAAAAACTTTGAAAAAAAACATGTTTTTTTTCTGGAACACGTTTTTTTTCACAACTACTAAATCTCAAATTTGTAAGGCAGTTATCGTTTAAAATGACTGTTTTAGAGTTTATTCTAAGTACTTATCTTAGTTTAAAATCTACTGTATTTTTCTGGTTCAGTAGGAAAAAAAATTACGAAAATATTGGCAAAATTGACTGAAATTTTCTTTATGAACGGGGATTTCCCGAAGAGACTAGGTTGCGCGAGAAGGAATCCCCATTCCCCATTGTTTGGATTGATACTTGCAGTTTGAAATAGTGCTGCCAGCCCTACAAAATTACCTACAGATCTTTTAAAAAAATTAGGAATTTTAAATTTATCCACTGTTTTTTGCCTCTTTTTATTACTTATTGGGCTTTCTTTATATTCGTATACTTGTTAACTCTCAGAGTATAGTGTATAGTGGTACTGACTCATTAAATTGTCAGTAAGGGAGCTTGCATAAACCACATACCATGTAGCCCTACGTGGCTTTTGCCTACCCCCCCTCCCCCCTCTCACGTAGCACGTAGCTTTCTTCCGTTTTGATTCCAGAAGACATTTTCATTTTTTACTGTTTTCTCGTCAAACTATTGTAAAGTACATATGGATATAGTTAACTGAGGGAAATAAATACTCACATGCTGTTGTGAGTTCAGTTCCTCATTTTAACTGTGAAAAATGTTACGAAAAGAAAGTTACGTTGCCTGGCTCGGAACCCCCCCCCCCCTCTCCCCACGTAGCCCAGCGTAGCCTTCCAGCTAACCCCTCCTCCCTCTGGACCGACCCACGTAGTTTGTGCACGGTCCCTAATTATGAATCGTTTCCTTGCAACTGTTGGTATAAACAAACGATTTAAAAGAAGTAAAACTCCTATTTTGTTCGATAATAGATTTTAATTCAAACTTAAAAGACTGTAATACAGAACTATCGGCACAGCCTTTATGCACAGTGTGTACTTTGCTCACAATTTAAAATTGCAATCTCAAAATCTTTTGCGTACAATACAAGAACAAGCAGTAAAAGAAAATTTAACTATTTCTGAAGTTATGGATCTAGAGGAGACAGAAGAAGAGACAGAAAATTCCGACTCCGATCGAACTAGTGTTGGTAGTGCTGATATAGTGAATGTGGTACTGACATAGAGGATGAATAAAATTATGTTACCTATATAGATACACTTATGAATCATTATGTGAGTCATTATATGATTCAGTAAGACTTAAAACACACTTGTAAAATGGAAGTTCCTTAAATAAAACTATAATTTATCAAATATATTGTTTTCTGAAAAAAAAAAAATTAGAAAAAAAAAAATTTAGAAAAAAAAACACGGGTGCCAAGTTTTTTTTCATGTTTTTTTTCTCAAAGCTGAAAAAAAACAACATTTTTTTTTTCAGTTTGCAACACTAGGCAGGACACATAGGACAGGTGGTAGGAAAGGGTTTCAAACTTCTGCACTTGTTGGAGAGAGTGATGAGGGGATGTACGAGAGAAGTCAAGGAATTGGGTTACAAAACTTTGGTCAGACCATTGCTCGAATATGGTAGTGTAGTATGGGACCCTCATTTTACGTATCCATTACAGGAGTCGGAGATGGTGCAAAAAAGGGCTGCTAGATTTGTTTCTGGAAATAATCGCAGAATGCAATCAGTGACGGATATGATAAAGGAGCTGGAATGGGATTCTTTGCAAGACAGGAGGAGGGTCATGGGAGTGTACAGGGCATATTCTGGCAATGAGGCATGGAAAGATATTGCAATAGGTATGAAAAGTAGTGCATGGAAGGGAAAAGATGACCATGACCACAAGCTGGCACTCGATTTCAGGCACAAGGGGGTGGGAAGATTCTCTTTTTTAGGTAAAGGTGTCAGGGATTGGATTGAGTTACCAAGAGAAATGATGAATAATTTACCGAAACCTTTGAAAGAATTTAAAGATAAAATTTGTAGAGGGCAAATGTAGGTAGGTGCAGGATAGGGGAAGATGGGTGTGTAGGGAAATTGCCACCGGAGCCTGTGCTCCATTGCAATTAAATTAAATTAAATTATAAAGAACATAGCCATAAAATAGCGGCAAAAGTCAAAACTTCAAATAAAATCCTTCACAAACTTCCAGGAAAGGGTTGGAGAGCATGTACTGCAGCTCTCAGAACTTCAGCTCTTGCCGTGATATATTCAACTGCTGAATACTGCAGTCTTGTATGGCCAAATAGCAGTCACTCAAAAAGGATCAACATTCAGCTAAACGATACAATAGGAACAATATCTGGAACTGTAAAATCTACACCTACAGATTGGCTGCCTGTATTTTCTAACATCACCCCAACAAGTCGCCGAAGACAAGTGGCTTTAAAAAAGGAATTGCAGAAATATTTAAGGTAAACAGACCCTCCAATTCATCAGGACTGTGCACATACAACTCCAAATAGATTAAAATCTAGGTATTTAGTGTGGAAGTTTCGTCAAGTGCTGTTCCAAAATCATTTCAATATAAACGAAGCATGGCACGCTGAGTGGAACAAATTCCAATCCTGACAAACAAGTACTAATCCAAGATTCTTCAAGACAAACACCTGAATTCAAGCTACCTAGAAAAATCTGGATGATACTAAACCTAGTGAGAACAGGACATGGTAGATACAACTACTGGATAAAAAAAAGTGGTGAATAATAGTGACTGTGGCAAATATCAGCAAACTATTCATCACATTGCTATGGAATGGTGTCTTAGGAGATTCAGTGGTACAATGCATCAGATTCACGAAGCAACCACAGAAGCATATGAATGGCTGTAATCTTTGGACATCAACATCCATGTTTGGTTCTACAGTAAAACTCCAATTATCTGAATCAATTGGGAACGTTCCCCATTCGGATAATTGGATTTTTTTCTGAAAAAGGGTCTATTTGAATTAATTATTGTATGCATGTTGAAAATGGGAGAAAAAAACTATATTTAAAAGAAAAGAGCTTTTAATTTATTGAATAAAAAGGCAACACTTTTACATGTTAAGCGTAGTTACAAGTGCTGTACGTTAGTACAGTATGTCCCATACTGTAAATAAAGTCATTGCTTGCTGAACATCTCTGTCAAAGTCAGCTGTTTGACTGTATTCATCTGTTTTCTAGCAGCAAAGTCACTCATCCGCTTGACAGTGTGAGAAGTTTCATGTGGTATGTAGGCAGAATAATTATTTCTTAAATTGCAGTACGTTTCCGTTTTAATTAAGAAAGCGATTTGGATAATCAGCGATTCAGATAATCGGAGTTCGGATAGTTGGAGTTCTACTGTATCTGTTGTGATTCAGTGTAGTTACGGTCTTTGTATCCTTGTGCCATATGAAATGAATAAATAAATAAATAAATCCTACTGATGTCTTAAGGATTGCAGGATATGACATAGTATCATAGTTTGAAATAAATTGTGTATGGATACTTGCTGCTTACCAGACAATTGGAAAAATGCGATCATTGTACTGATGCATAAAGGAGAGCTGACAAATTAGGTAAAAAATTATAGTTCAGTTAGTTTGACATTAGTGGTAGGTAAATTAATGGAGAGTTTCCTAAGCAAAAAAATCAGGTGTGTCTGTGAGGATCGTAAGTGGTTTTCAAGTTGACAATATGGTTTTAGGCAAGGATATTCATGCAAATCTCAGTTAATACACTGTATAATGAAAATAAGGAAAATTGAAGCGGCTTCTAGGCGATACAAATAATGAAAGAAAGGGAAATTAACCCACCACATACCAAAGTTGACGGCTGTGATGAGAGAAAACACTTAGGTGGACAAACAAATACACAATATTTCGGCAACTGCCTTCTTCAGTAGTGAGGATCATAAGTGGTTTTCAAGTTGACAATATGGTTTTAGGCAAGGATATTAATGCAAATCTCAGTTAATACACTGTATAATGAAAATAAGGAAAATTGAAGCGGCTTCTAGGCGATACAAATAATGAAAGAAAGGGAAATTAACCCACCACATACCAAAGTTGACGGCTGTGATGAGAGAAAACACTTAGGTGGACAAACAAATACACAATATTTCGGCAACTGCCTTCTTCAGTAGTAGATAAACGTCATTGGGTGACATTCTGTGTGTGCACATGTACGGAGCCTAATGACCCGTTTATCTACTACTGAAGAAGTTGCCGAAATATTGTGTATTTGTTTGTCTGCCTAAGTGTTTTCTCTCATCACTACCGTCAACTTTGGTACCTGGTGGGTTAATTTTCCTTTCCTTCATTATTAGTACACTATATGCAAGATATTTCAAATGAAATAGACAAGTGAAACCAAATTGATAGTGCAACACTAGAAAACTTTTGACCGAGTGAGCTATAAAGTGGTGCTAAATAAGATAACAATTATTGGAGTGTATGAAAAAGTAATTTGCTGGGTAGAAGAATTCTTAAAAGGTAGAAAGCAAAATGTTAGGACAGGAAATGCAGTATCAAAAGAAGTGGAAGTGAAATAATTGTGTTGGTGATTTACTATCTGAAGTAAGGTTGTTTGCAGAATCAAAACAGTAGAAGAATGTGAACAGTTGCAGGATGATCTGGGCAGGAAATCTAGCTTCATAGGTTAACTTGGGATGAAGATAAATGCAAAGAAGAATCAGCTTATTAGGTACACAGATAAAAAACTAAAGGTTAATTATTATTTTAAGGTGGAGAAAGAATTGCTTGTTGAAGACTTCAAATGTAAATACCTTGACATAATATTTCGTAGCAAACACTAGGCAGCAGTAATGAAACTAAGGAAAAAGGAAGCGGCTTTAGGCACTATAAATTACAAGGAAAGGGAAAATGACTTGTCACTCACCAAAGTTGAAGGCTGCGATGAGTAACATATAGGATTAGAAGTAGCATTATTGTCATTTATTTAATTACCTTATTTTATTTTCAAAATTTAGCCGTCCATATTTATTTACTTTATTTCCCCCCCCTCCCCCCACCTTTTTTTTTTTTTTTTTTTGTCCTAGTGTTAGTTGAACCACCATCTGCGATTTACGTATTTATACACAATATCTCAGTCCCACCGCCATATTGATAATCCATCTAGTCATGTAGCAACCCTCGGCGTGTGCACACCTCCCGAGCCTCATGACTAATTTTCTCCATCATGATTAAGGTTTAACCGAAATATTGAGTTTATTTGTGTGTTTATATATGTTCTCCTCTCGTCGCTGCCGTCAACTTTGGTGAGTGATGAGTCATTTTCCCTGTCCTTACAATTATATATGACGAACACTAGGATACACAATATTTCAGTTTTACACCTTATTCATGCTGTAGGAAACGAATCATGTGGTTCGGGAGGTGTGCACACGCCAAAGATTAACACATGACTGAGTACATTATCGATATATCGCTAGAACCTGAGATGTTATATATAAATACGTATATCACAGATGGTGATAGAATTAGTAATATAACAAAAGAGTAAGGAATGTTAAAACAAAAGATAGACAAATAAATTTTGAAAAAAGTTAAATGATAATACTAATAATAATGAGTGATGGGTCAAAAAAAAAAAAAAAAAAAAAAAGAAGAATTTTATCAGTGGTTGTGGCCAAGTGGGTGTCTGGTATCCAGGATATTTTAGTATATCTCCTAAGTTCTGAAGCGGCCATGGTTCTGGCAAAACTCTGATTGCTCTCACTGTGAAACAGTCATTGCTGTTGTTAGAATTGTGGTGGTTAGCATGTTCTAGTATTGGAAGATATAGATTGCAGGTGTGAACTGTTTGTCTATGGCCATTCATTTTGACTGAGAGTTGTTTTGTAGTCAGACCTATACAGGAACTAGTGCAGTGGCGTCAAGTTAGCTGGTATATGTTGTGTGTTGTGGAGCATGTGGCATGTCCAATGATGGGGAAGATTTCCCCATAGCAGGGCTGCAATATGTTGTAGTGGCAGGATGCATATTCAGGTTTTGCAGCGAGGTCTATTACAGAGAAAAAAGCCGTCTGATAGGGGATATTTGTGGACCAAGATGTTTTTGAGGTTAGTTGTTCTGCTGAAACATGTACGGTGGACAGTTGGAAGAATTTTGGTAACCAAACTCCCACCTGGCCTCAAACAGTAAAATTCCTTTTTATGGCCCATCACTCATTATTATTAGTAATATCATTATTATCATTTAACTTTTTTCAAAATTTATTTATCTATTTTTTGTTTTAACATTCCGTACTCTTTTGTTATATTACTAATTCTATCACCAGCTGTGGTATACGTATTTATATATAACATCTCAGTTTCTAGCGATATATCGATAATGCACTCAGTCATGTGTTAATCTTCGGCGTGTGCACACCTACCAAACCAAATGACTCATTTCCTACAGCATGAATATGGTATAAAACTGAAATATTGTGTGTTCTAGTGTCCGTAATCTTTGTTTTTCACTCATCACAGTCTTCAGCTTTGATGAGTGATGAGTCATTTTCCCTTTCCTTGTAAGCTATAGTGCAAAAACTAGGCACGGCAAATTAGACAGGTAGTAGGAAAAGATTTCAAAATCCATTACTTGTTGGAGAGAGTGATGGGGAGATGTGCCAGAGAAGTATGAGAATTTGGTTACAAAACTTGGACAGACTATTGCTTGAATATAGTGCTGTAGTATTGAACCCTCATTATGGGTATCAAATAAAAGAGTTGACGGGGATGCAGAAAAGGGCTGCTAATTTTTTCTGGAAATTTTCACAGAACACAATCAGTAACTTATTTGATAAAGAAGTAGGAATGGGATTCATTGTAACAATCATGGGAGTGTGCAAGGCGTATATTGTTGATGAAGCAAAGAAAGATATTACTAGAAGAATTATGAGAGGTGTATGGAAGGGAAAAGATGACCAAAACCATGAGCTGGCATTCAATTTCAGACGTAAGGGCATGGGAAGATTTTATTTTGCTGGTATGGGGGCCAGTGCTTGGAATAAATTCAAAAAATGCTGAAAGTATTTAAAGTTTAAATTTGTAGAGGCCAAAAGTAGGCAGGTACAGGAATGCAAAAAAGGGGGTGTGGGGAAATTGCCACCAGAGTGTGTTCTTCAATGCAATTAAATTAATTTTGTAATCTAAAGAATTGAAGGTGCAGAATGGCAGATGGTCAGACCTCAGTGCTTGTGACATCAAGCAAATGAAATTGTTTTTGAACCATGTCTGTTTGGATTTGGCCCTTATGAGCCAAACAGATGCTTAGATATTTCTGAAACATTCGTGGCTGATTCTGAAAGAGGGACTGCTTTAATGGCTTCATAGTGATTTCCAGGATTAACTCCTGATATACTCTGTAGCTGATGTTTTGATGCCTTTTTCACACAAATACATATTTGTGACCATACTATAAGAAACACCCCATCTAATAACTGATATTGGTTGATGGTATTTTGTTACCTGTGTGACCAGTTTTTTAGTTTATTTGGATGATCATGCGTAAATCCTGTCATGTTTCTTATTGAATTTTTGCTGTGCAGGGAAGATTTTTTAATCAGTAAATACAATGTTTATGTCACCCAGAGCCATTTTGATGTAACAACTCGATTTTGTTTAAGAGCCATAGTCAAACATGGCAGTAGTGTTACAGCTGAAAAAAATGTGTTACAGATTTGTCAAATTGAATGGAGTGGGACAGTCCTGAATATAAGAAAGAAGCAAATATTTAGCAAATTTTGGTGTGAAAATACCATAATTCTCTGTTTATTTACTTAAAACGCTGTTATGGAGCAAATAAAATTAAAAGACTCAAACATTCTTTCAGATATTCATCCTTCTCTTATTTGAAAGTGAAATGGAAAAATAAATTGTGAAATATAACAATGTTTAATACACACTCTCTCAAAATATTAATTGTGGATTGGCCCGTATAAATTCAGTGTGCATAATTTGAATACATGTCATGAAAGACTTAAAAAGTTTTGCCTCATGGAACAATTTGGTGGGACAAGAGAAGATGTCATGGCATCAGAGTAGTTAAGGAATAGTTTCATCTGACCCTAACTGTTTTACTGCATCATACTATGGCTGTCGTGATAGATAGATAGATAGATATGTTCACTTTGATCCCATGTGAGAATTATCTCGGGGATGTGGAACAGTACATACACTTATTAGTAATGTCAATATTACTATATAATTGATAATATTATTATATATTGACAACAAGTTAGCAACAACCCATTAGTATAACCAATATCTACTGTCATCTACAAATACAATCCCGAGTTAATTAATACTTATTATGTGGAACAGTGTATACACTTGTTACCAGCATCTAATAACCAGTTATTTTCTTACCAACCAGTTACCATGATACGTTTCACTGTAATTTGTGACTACATATTATATTATGTTAGTTGCTATTTATGTGGAACAGTACACACACCCATTAGCAATATCAATTATATTACCAACAACTCATAAGCAGTCAATTACTTAAAAACCTGTTGGTATGATAATTTTTCACAGCAGTTTTTGAGTGCATGCTATCCCAAGTTAGTTACTATATATGAGTGAAATTTTGTAAACAGTGTAATTAGTTCATTTGTCAAAAGTTTCAACACAAATAAAACCATATATCATTTTAGTAATTGTGGATAATTTTGTAACCTTCCCCTTCCATATACCATATATACTATTTTATCAGTCATTCTTAGTTACCAAATTCCAAGAAGAAAATTCTTTCACAGAGTAGAATGGGTTCTGAAGCAGAAACTCTTTCAGTTTGGACTTGAAGTAGTTGGGTTTTTGTAGATAACATTTAATTTCTGTTGGTAATACATTGAATAAGGAAGCTCCAGTAATTGTTAACCCTTTCTGTACAATTGACAGTGATTTGTAATCCTTGTGAATATTATATTAATTCCTAGTATTATGTCTATGTATGTCAGCATTAAGATTGAAGCGTTCAGGATTTTCCACTACAAATGATAGTACAGAGTATACATACTCTGCTGGCATTGTTAGTACACCCAGGTTTTTAAATAGATTTCTGCACGACGTCTGTGGGCTTGCTCCACAAATAGTTCTTATAGCACGCTTTTGCAATTTAAATACCCTCTGTGCTTGTGACGAGTTTCCCCAGAATGAGATGCCATAAGTGAGCAGGGAATGAAAATATGCAAAATATACTAACTTTCTGGTTTCTATATTGGCTATTCTAGATATTACCCTCAGTGAAAATGTTGCAGAATTCAGTTTTTTAAGAAGTTGTTGAATATGCTGTTTCCAGTTCAATTTCTTATCTATATATACACCCAGGAATTTTGTGAAACTGCTTTTATTGATTGCTTTTCCTTCTGATATCACATTATAGCTGTCCTTTGTTTTATTTTTTGTAACAAACTGTAGTAACTGTGTCTTTTCTACATTAAGTATTAGTTGGTTGGCATTAAACCACCTGTTAATTTTCTTTATAACTTCATTTGCTGTGTTTTCGAGGTTTTGTGCTGATGGGTCTTTCAAGGATATGCTAGTATCATCTGCAAAGAGCACCATGTGTTCATTATCACCTAGTATGTGTGGGAGATCATTTATATAGATTAAGAACAGCAGAGGGCCAAGAATTGAACCCTGAGGCAACCACATTTAACTATACCCCATTCTGAGTTTATAACATCTCCTGTATTAGCATCTTTCAGTGATACACATTGCTTTCTATTTTCCAGGTATGATTTAAACCAATGTCCTGGCTTACCACTAACTCCATAGTGGTCTAATTTACCTAGTAGAATCTCATGATCAACACAGTCAAAAGCCTTAGCAAGATCACAGAATATACCTAGGGAATTTAATTTTTTATGCATTGATTCCAGTATGTTGTTTATTTATTTATCAATCTTGTTCCATGGATCCCTGCTGAGGAAGTACCTCTGGGATGTGAAACATGTCATTGTTGATACATATACACATAATATGAGTCATATCATAGTAAATATATATATATACATATTTTACAAATACAAGAAATAATAATAAACATACATTTTTGCAACTGAGTTTTGCAAACGTCATAATGAGTGTAATTAATTATTTTCTTCAAATTCGTGAATGGAGTAGAAGGAGTTGCCAATAAGATAATCTCTAAGTTTTTGTTTGAATACATCTTTATTATCTAAAAGCTGTTTTATACGATTAGGTAGTTTATTAAACAGATGTATCCCAGAATAATTAACTCCTCTTTGTACTAATGACAGAGATGTTTGTGTTTTATGCAAGTTATTTCTGTTTCTTGTATTGAAACTGTGTACCTGTGAATTAGGTGTAAACAGGTTAAAATTTTCTATGACAAAGCTCATGAGAGAATATATATACTGAGAATACATTGTAAGAATATTGAGTTTCTTAAAGAGTTGTCTGCAAGAAGTTCTTGGTTTTACCCTACGCAGAAACCTAATAGCTCTTTTCTGTGCTATGAAAACTTTTTTACTTTGTGAAGAGTTTCCCCAAAAAATTATGCCATATGACATTACTGAATGAAAATATGAGGAGTACACCTGTTTCATTAATTCTAGATCTGCTGTTAGAGAAAGTGTTCGTATTGCGAAGGTGGCACTACTTAACTTTGTCAGTAGTGTAGTGATATGATCATGCCAACAGAGTTTCTGATTTATTTTAATACCAAGAAATTTTATACTCTCTGTTTCTAAGATTGTGTTGTTTTTATAGTTTATACATATATCTGGCTGTGCATAGTTTTTTGTTTTAAACCTAATATAATGTGTTTTTTTCAAAATTTAATTTTAATGAATTTGCCTTAAACCAATTTGCTACTACTCTAAGTACTTCATTTACATTAAATTCTATAGTACTGTTTGGTGTTTTACGCACAGTCAGGTTAGTGTCATCTGCAAATAAAACACTCTTAACTTTGTCCGATAAATTTCGAGGAAGGTCATTGATGTATAACAGAAAGCGGAGGGGACCTAAGACAGAGCCTTGTGGAATTCCATGTTTTATTTTCTCCCAGTCTGATGAAGCATCTTTACTTATTTTAGAATCAAAAATTGAAACTTTTTGCATTCGGCTTTCAATGTATGATTTAAACCATTTACCTGCGGTCCCAAAAATACCATAGTATTCCATTTTTTTCAAAAGTAATTCATGATTTACACAGTCAAATGCTTTTGCAAGATCACAAAATATTCCTACAGGATTCATTTTATTATTCAGTTCCTCAAATATGTTATTTAAAAATGAATATATAGCCATTTCTATGGATGATCCTTTTTTGAACCCAAATTGTGAATTAGTGAGGATATTATAGTGTGTAACAAGTTTTATTACTCTACTATACATGACTTTTTCAAAAACCTTTGAGAATGTTGAAAGTAATGAAATGGGACGATAGTTGTCTACACATGTTACTTCTCCTTTTTTAAATAATGGTTTTACAACAGCATATTTTAGTCTATCAGGAAAAACACCTTGTATTAAGGATTCATTACAAATGTGAGCAAGTACATGACTGATACAGTCTGAACATCTTTTCAGTAATTTATTTGAAATATTGTCATAGCTGGAAGAATTTTTAGGTTTTAATTGTTTAATGAGTTTATTTATTTCTGAGACTGTTACTGGTGGCAATTTCATCTCCACAAAGCTATTTGGGAAAGCAGTCTCAAGAAGCCTTAGAGCACAATGTGAGGATTGCTTTTCTATGCCTAATTTATCTACTACTGACGTAAAATGTTTGTTAAATATTTCACAAACTTCCCCTACTTCGCTATGCACATATCCATTTTGTTCTATTTTTATGTCTTTAGAGTGATTTACAGGTTTTCCTGTTTCAGTCTTTATTATATTCCATATTGTTCTCATTTTATTGTCTGAATTTTCCATTTTCGCTGATATGTACCTGTTCTTGGCCTTCCTTATTACATTTCTTAGTATTTCAGAATAAAGTTTATAGTGAACTTTCAGCGCATAGTTATCTGATTCTCTCATTTTTAAATAAAGGTCCCTCTTTGTTTTACTAGAGATTCTAATACCCTTTGTTATCCATCCCATGCCCAGTTCATTGTTTGGAGCGTTGAGAATTTTCCTTTTTTTGAAACTACCTTCAAAAAGTGTTAGAAATATATTCAGAAAGGAATCAAATTTCACATTAACACCCTGCGCATTATATACTTCTAACCAGTTTTCATTGTTTAAGGTATCTATGAAGTGTTTTATATTATTTTCACTAATATTTCTTCTATAAACCCAGCTTTTCTTTATCTGTTTAACAGTGTTCCTGGACTCGATACTTAATAGCTGGGCATCATGATCTGAGATACCATTTATTACTAGAAGTATGCTGTAATTACTGCACTGAGAAATATTAATAAAATTATCAATTGCAGTCCTGCTATTATTTTGTATTCTCGTAGGAAATTTACAAGTGCTATTAAGTTAAAAGACAACATCAAGGCTTCCATATCTAATCTATCATTGCTGTGATTTAGAAAGTCAACATTGAAATCTCCACATAATACTATTTGTTTGCTATTTGTAAAACTTAGTAGCAAAGACTCTAAATGAGATAAAAACAGTCTGAAATTACCTGAGGGGGCCCTGTAAATTGCTATCACTATCAGCTCTTCCTTATCATATTCTAGTTTAGTAACACAACATTCAAAGTGTTGTTCTATACAATACTTACTTACAACTACACTACTGCATTCAATATTATTTTTAACAAAAATGGCAACTCTCCCCTTTCTCCATTTTACATCTGCAGAAATGAGAGCTTAATTTATAATTTGGGATGGACAGCTGAGATATTCCTGTGTCAGACAAATGATGTTCAGATATGCACAAAACATCTACATTGACATTTCTGGGATTTTGAATCTCATCTAGGCAAAGGTAATGTCATCAGTTTTACTAAATATTCCTCTTATATTTTGGTGGAAAATACTGGTCTGAACACTGTGACGCAATGACTTTGAATTGTTTATTTTATTATTACATACTGGTATATCAGTTGGAATTTTTAATTTCAACAAATTATGATCATCAGAGACATTAATTTCCTTTAGACATCCTAATAAATCTATTTTATTTACTCTAAAAAAGGCCGCGACTTAACACCATTTATCACAGGAATACCTCTTTTACTCACCTGGCATCCTCTGACCTCATCAGCAATAAGAAGCGAAAGCTTCCTCTTACCTCTGACATTCAGATGGAGTCCATGGCGAGTATAAATGTCCCTACCAATGCAGGCCACATCAATCAAACCAATGTGTGAATTAGCTGGCTGCCAGAGAACCCTTTCCAAGGATGCATTTGTACGCCTGATGTTATGTCACATCCAGGGTTTATCGTAACGCTCAAGCAAACCAACAAATCTCACACTTGTCTGACGTGTGTTCCTGGAAATGTGGGCAATGTCTCCCTCAATTGAATAATTGAGGTCTTTACAAAAGCAAAAATTGCTGAATCTGTTGAAACGCCTTGTCTAAAACCAAACTGTACTTTACTGAGTAGGTCATTCTTTTGTAGATGTGCATACACCCTTCTGTACATTGCTTTTACAAAGATTTTTGAAAATGCTGGTAGAAGTGAAATGGGTCTGTAATTCTCAATTTTTGAGGTATCATCCTTTTTATAAAGCGGTTTGATTATTGACTTCTTGAGTGAGTCAGGGAAGATACCTTCTTCAAAAGAACTATTACAAATATTACTAATAACTCTACTAATGCTGGTGTTACATTGTTTCACTACATGGGTTGAAACCTCATCATAACCAAATGACTTTTTATTTTTGAGGAATTTAATAATTTTTTCATTTTCATTTTGACTGGTGGGAAATATAGACATAGGTGCTGTTTTTGGTGACAAGGATTTAAGTATTGCTATAGCATCCATATTCCCAATATATTTTCCTTTTATTTTTTCAGCAACTGTTAAGAAGTAGTTATTGAAAGCACTTCCTACATAAGAGGGGTCAGTTACAAGCTTATCATTAATGCTTATAGATATAGGTTTATGTTCAAGGGGTGATACAGTTGTTTCTCTTTTAATAATGTTCCAGACACTTTTTATCTTATTATCTGAACTACTAATCTCATCATTTATGGCCAAACGTTTAGCTTCTTTTATTACTTTGGTTAAAATTCTACAGTAAGTTTTGTAATGTTGTCTGAGAAGCATATTACCAGTATTCCTAACTTTTACATACAATTCCCTTTTATGTCTGCAAGATGTTTTAATACCAACTGTAACCCAATTTTTGTTTACTCGTTTTTGACCAATTGGAGCTAGTTTTGTAGGGAGACACATTTTGTAAATTTCTAAAAACCTTTGGTGAAAAGTAATTGAATTTATTGTTTACCCCTTTTAATTTATAAACAGTGCTCCAGTCTTCATTGAGAAGTTCATCATTTAATATTTTTATTGAATTGTTCTTTAATGGCCTAACTCTGACAAATCCTTTCTTTTTGTTTTTTTCATTTCCCACAACATCCAAAGTATTTATTTGAGCATTATGGTCTGACAAACCATTTTCCATTGGAACTGTTTCGTGTATTTCTAATTTATTGTGCTCTACAAAAATGTTATCAATAATTGTACTACTATCTTTTTGTGTTCTAGTTGGGAGATTTACAGTTTGAAAGAGATTGAATGATCTAAGCGTTCCTAGAAGATAATCTGTCTGGTTACATTCTACAGCAAAATTTATGTTGAAGTCTCCACAGAGGATAATTTCCCTTTTAGTGCGTGATAAGTTTATTAGAACCACCTCAAGTTTATTACAAAATTTACTGAAGTCTCCTGTGGGAGCCCTATAAACTGTCAGCACTATAAGATATTTGTTTTCTAATTCTAACTGTATTGCACAACATTCAAAATCTTGTTCTATACAGTATCTACTTACATCTAATGATTTTGTCTCAGTATTTTCTCTTACATATATTGCTGCACCACCCATTCTCATCTCTGACCTGCAATAACAAGAAGCTAATCTATATCCAATAAAAGGTAGGAGACCTATTTCAGAATTCTTCAGATGATGTTCTGTCAGACATACGATATTTATGTTAAGATTCAAAGATTTTTGGGTTTCTTCTATAGATATTATCAACTCATCAAGTTTGCTTGAGATACCCCTAATGTTCTGATGGAACAAAGCTATTTTGGACTGACATTCTTTATTTTTTACTGTAATACCATTATGTATATTTCTTAAGTAACTCTTCCTACTCTTGACATTTGGCCTAAAAAAGACTGAGTCCTACCACTAATTACCACTGGGATGGGGTTCACATCCAACCTGCCTCTCCTGATGCTATTGGCAATCAGTTGCGTTAGCTTCTGCTTGCCCCGAACATTTAGGTAGAGTCCATGGGAGGTATGGTCACTCCGTGTTATGTCAGAAACATCTATCAAACCAATGTGTGTTCGGTCAGCCTGACACAATGCATGCTTCAGATCTGCCTGTATACGCTGTACATGACCACGCATCCAGGGTTGATCATAACGCCTGAACAGGTCAACAAAAAACCAACATTGGTGTGAGTGGTGTTTTTAGCAATGTTGTCAATGTCTGTTTCAACACAATAATTGAGATTTCTGGACAGACTATTTCCAGGACCACCCAACTATAATTATATTCTCTTTAGTAAGATCTTTCCCCAGGCTTGAAATTTCATCCACAACATTGCCAAGTTCTGCATTAGGCTTAAATATACTACACACCTCAACATCAGAGCCCAGGCTTGACTGTAGCATTGCACTTAACCCCCTACCATGACTACTTCCAAGCAATAACATCTTCTTGTATTTCTTTTTACGAGCTTTGCACAATGTGTGCTTTTTTACAGCTTTGTTGCAATGATGTGGTATCTAATACATCCTCATTTAGATTCTCCAACACCCCAAAAGTATTGGAAACTTCCAACTGAAAATTTGTAGAATGCAGGTCCTGTTGTTTCATTCCAGTTTTGGCTGCAATCCACTGGAATTCCTTAACATTTAATGCTGCTTTTTCAGCCTTCAAAACATTGAGTTCTTTTGATAATTCAGCCACTGTGGATTCGAGACAAGAGATCCTACTTTCTAGTTCCCTCTTTTCCTTGCTACTTTTGCAAGTCAAACAACTCCAAGGAGAGTGAAGTGCATTTTCAGCTTCCATGTAGCCACATTTTGGATGAAAACGAACTCCACAATCATTACAGCTGTTTCCCTGCTTTACAACCCTGCGACAGCCACCACACTTCATGCTCATTGAGATTTTAAACAAAACAAACTATGTGCCCTTGAAGCGAGTTGTAACTTAACCTATAAATACCTTTCCTTATTATGCAATATAATTTCCACAAGACACACCTTTCTCCATTTACCACGCAAGCAAACCAATTTTAACAATAAACCTGTTAGTAACTGCTTGTTTCCTTCACCAATAGAAGATTAATTCCCTATAACTGTTATTAGTATAATGTAAACAACACACACGAGTTTTAAACTTGTCGAACCAACACCTTTTTGAATTATTTAAACTATGATACTTTTACTACACAATGTTACTACACTCAAATTCGCTAAACACACCACCAGACAAATATTTCTACACGTTATTTAATATTAAAAGTAATTTAAAAGAGCTGGTATCAGTTCACAACTTCCGCGAGTAAGAAACCAGATATAATGCCAAACAAAAGAAATGTGAAATGTACATACAAAGCTAGCTAGATTTGTTTGTGACAAACTTATTTGTCTGGGTTACTGACATCACAAAGAATTGTGATAAGCATTTGCTGTCAGGGAAAATAGATTATAAAAATATGGGACCTCTTATCTTAAATTGGAAAGTCTCACAGCTGCATAATTTGATACAAGAGTAAGAAGACTTTACTGTAAATCATTTTTAACATTATGAAAAGACAATTTCATGTGTGGGTTGGGGATTTTTCTTTTTATTATTGCCTCTACATTTAGATGTTTCTTTCAGCAAATGGAAACGATTTGGCCTCAGCAGTGTGTGTCAAAACCTTTGTTCCGAAATTCAGTTGTAGTCAAATTAAGTTTTCTCTTTGCTGGGATATGCCAAAAATTCATTTTAGTGGAAATGCCAAGGACTATTACAGGTACAATACTAGTAAAGCTTTTGTAACACTTCATTTAATTGAGTTTTGTAGAAAAAGAAATATTTACACAGTAAATAATACACTCCCTCTGTACTTATCCTTCAGCCTCTGCACATAATTACTAAATATATGTATGTGATGTGTAATAAGCATGGTTATTACTATTATATGCCGTAAATACATGAAATAATACATTAAAACTTACTTATGCATTTTGTAAAGGCTACTATGTGATCATATCAGACATATATTTCTAAATTCTTGGACAAAGTACATGCGGTTGTGAATTAGGTAATATTTCTTTAAACATATTTTTGTTATCTACAAACTATTTTTGTTTCTCTTTAGAAACTTATTAAACAGATGGTTTGTACAATAATTAATGCCTCTTTGTATGGAAATGAAGTCAGTTTTATGTAAGGTATTTCTGTTTCTTGCATTGGAATTGTGAAACTGAAATTTTACTAAAAAACTCAAGTAACAAAGCACATAAGAGAAGATATATGACAGCACAAAAATAACGTTTAGTTAAAATAATACTCTGTTATAAGGCATTAATTCATTTCTTGTATCTTTGTTGATAATACTTTCATTGAGAAGAAGATGAAATGGAATGATAACTGAGTGTTCAAAATTTTTCTTTGCAATATGTTATTGAACAAAGAAAGAATTTTCGCTGTGAATACTAGTTATATAAGGGTACTAAATGCCACATTGAAGAGGTGAAGAGAACATTTCAAGTGTAATCATATAGTCTACAGATTGTCTGTGATGTTATACAAAAATTTTAAAATCAAGATAATATTTTGAATCAAGATAATACAGGGTGTCCCAGAATTATCTTTACAACTTTGACATTGAATAAATTATGTTTGGAACGAGATATCACAATGCAGTTTTTTGCATTTTGAAGAGTATCTCTCAAAGTTTTGTTTCTGTGTCTAGAACACTTCAACGTGTGCACCATTAGTTGTCCGTACAATATCAAAGTGATATTCAGTTTCTTGCGAAGTTCTTTGGAGCATCTCTTGATCAATTGTCATAATTGCTGCAGAAATCCTCTGCTGAGATCTGCCAAATTTCTAACCGGGGTTTGATGCACGATGTCTTTTACATATCCCCAAAGAAAGAAATCCAAGGGGATTATGTCAGGTGAATGAGGCGGTCAGTCAATTGTACCCCCTCTTCCTATCCACCGACCAGGAAATTGTTTTTCTAGAAAATCATGGACATCATGAGCACGATGAGGTGTGCACCATCCTGCTAGAAGATGACTGTCAGTTGAAGGACTTCCAATTGGGGAACAACAAATTCCGTTAGCATATCCAAGTAAAATGGGCCTGCGATTGTCTTCTCAGCAAAGAAGAAAGGGCCAATGATTTGGTTGTGCATAACACCGCACCACACATTAACCTTTGGGCTGTCACGCTCTATCTCCCTAAATGCATGCGGAGGTTCAGAACCCCAAACTCGAATGTTGGGCCTGTTAAGTAAACATGAAAGGTGGTCTCATCTGAGAAGAGAACATGACAAAGGAACTCATCCTCAGTGTCCATTCTCTCCAACATGTTTGCAGCAAACACAGCACGTCTCTGTTTATCTCCTGGCTTTATGGCTTGCAACAACTGCATTTTAGATGCATATAAGTGCAACCATCTGTGTAATACTCTGTGTATAGTTGAGTGTTGTAACTGCAACTCTCTGGTGGCAGTGCAGAGAGATTTTTTGGGACTACGAGTGAATGCCGCACGAACCTGTTCAACATTCTCGTCACTTGTGCATGGTCGACCAGCACCTCTCTGATGGAGGATATTACCAGTTTCCATGAACTGCCGATGCCACTGACAAATTGATGGTCTTGTTGGTGGTTCTTTCCTGTATGTTGTCCGGAAATTGTGTTGCACTTGTATATCCGATCGTGTCTCTATAAATGAGGAAACACACTGAGCTTTTTCCTGTGGGGTGTATATTTTCAATAAATGTGATGTAACTACCTACTTTTCACCAAACCGCACCTGAAATGAAACAGGAAAAAACTTTGAGAGATACTCTGTGACATGCAAAAAACTGCATTGTGATATCTCGTTACAAACATAATTTATTTAATGTTAAAGTTGTAAAGATAATTCTGGGACTCCTTGTATTATGAATGCAACTTGTGGTGGGAGATCTAAGACAGTCCAAGGAAGTCTACAATTTAATATCAACCAAAATGACATTGCATGAGCGTAGTTTGAAAATGTACATTCCACATCCATACCCAGCACTAGGATTCTTGGGCCCCAGGTAAATGTTCTTAGCCTGCCCCCTCCTCCTCCCCACCAGACAAAATTTTTATCTTTTGTATTTTGGATAAAATCAGAAAATTTTAGTGCAAAAATATTCAAAATTATAGGTGCAGATTTTAAAACTTGATTTACTTTTCCTATTGTTCTTTATTTTTATACAAATATGTATGTATATATACCTTTATCCAATTTGTTATTAGTTTTAATTTTTTATTACTTCATTTGGCATTTCCAGAGATTATGCTTTCCTGTAGGTATTGATTGTCTACTTCTCTTCACATCATTGCAGTCCCCATTCTTCCCAAATTGTTCATCTTGCTTTAGTCAAGTGGCAAGTCTTATTGTGTACAGATCTGACCCTCTTGCTGTATGTCTTACCTCTATACATGATTAAGATTTATTCCAAAATAATGTAAAGAGTGCTCATGTTTATATGTTAGTCATAGTCATCTGTCACAGATGACAGCAGGATGGAGTCAACACATGAAAAAGATTATTTATTATTTACTTATTTTCCCATATACAACATAGCTCAGCACCTAGAATCTACTCTTGGCCCTTGTTTCAAATTTTTTACAGGTATGTATACTTATGTCTTAAGTATTTAACATATCCGCTTTATGAACAATGAATGTAAGGTAATTTGATTTGATTTAAGTTCCAATGTCAGACTAGTTCAGTAATACTACTTATGCTGTTATTACTACTACTACTTCTACTACTACAGCAATAGTTGCTAGTATTGCTACTAATATTAACATTACTACTAATACCACTATTTTATAAAATGTTCTCAGGCCTCCCACTGGGGGAGCACGTCAATTACAAATAACGCTTCAAAGCCAGTGTCTGATTCCAAATTCCACCTTTGCCGGAAGATGGAGTCTAAGACTGGCTTCGAAATGTCACTTCAAATTGATATACTCCTCTGGTGGAAGGCCTGAGAAGATTGTATATACTGGATACACCAGGAAAGTCTCTATTCTTTCAATAGCACTATTACTACTAATACTAATATGACCACCACCTATTGTCACAACCATTGTTGTTGATTGTGCTACAAAGGTAGAGTTTCTGCCAATGCTGTGAGCCAATGAGTTCATCAAGAGCTGGCCTGCTGGAATACCAAGACCCACCTGTCACTTTGGACGGTCTCTCTGGAGCACACTAAATTTCCTCTGACAATTGATATATAGCTTGTTGTCATAGGTTACCTTCTATCAATCTGGTGTTGTGAAAGTGAGACTTTCAGCTTTCTTGTTATCTCTGCAACTGGTTCCGGAGTTAGCTTCCAGTCTTTTACCAGTTGCAGTTGTGTTCTTTTCTTCCACTATCTGAGGCTTTTGACTTTGCTTGGCATATTTCCTTTCTATAAATTTCTCCTTCCAAAATTTTGAGACTATATCTGAATAGTCATGAAACATTGTAATTATCAGGTATATATCCCTCATCAGTTAAAAAATGTGGTGCACATGGTGGGAGTCAGTGGCCAATTGCTGTGATTTACGCTGGTTGAGAAAAATTGAAGTTGAGAAGGACATGTTAAAAAATAAATAAAAACAGGGAGTGAGGTTGGACAAGAAGATAAAAAGAATGTACCCAAACTCCGTAAAAAAAAAAAAAAAAAAAAAAAAAATATATATATATTGCTCTCTCAATAGCTACACTGAAACACTTTCCTTACCACCCTAGGCCTCATGATACTTAATAACTATTTTTCCTTCAATCTCAAATCTGTAGCACTGCTATGGTTACGTGGATACGTCCCTATTATGCAATCATTTGTTTGGTCATATGGAACAATTATTTTTAAGTAAACTCCATTTGAAACCCCTCATGTGTCCCACATTTACAGATGATATTTTTATAATATGGACACAGAGGAGAAACTACAATGACCGGAATTGCAGTTGCTAAGGAAGGTAATTCCTTAGCAACTCCAATTCCGGTCATACTCTCTACTTCAAATGACCTTTGTCACACAGCCATATCACCTTCCTGGATGTAGATATGTTCCTATCCACTGGCTACCTCAGCATGTCAGTCCACATCAAACCCAGCACCCTGCAACAATATGTCTGTTTTGGAAGCTTCCATCCTTATCACTCCAAATGCTTCCTCTATCCTTCGCATGTTGAAGTAGGATAATGCCAAAAATTTCTGTGGTAGGTTTAATTCTTAAAGTTTCTGTTTGTGCCATGCTGTTATTTTAATGGTGTTTTTCTTGCAGGTACTACACTAAGTACTTTGGCAAAGAAGGTACAGCTGCTCCACTTTTATCTTCTTACATCTTTGAAAATTTAGGAGCTGGGAAGAACAAATCGAGAAATGGCAACAACCAATTCTTTTGCAAGAGTAAGTAAGGACATGAATTTTCAGTATCCCTAGGAATTCAAGTATCACTGTTTTATATTGCACAGACTTACCTGACAAAATAAATAAATAAAATATACTTGATTTTTGTTTATGTGAATGTCTTTAATGTACTTTCAACATTGATTTGGAGAAATGTATAAACAAAGACACCAGTCACCCATTTAAAATCATCTGTTAACTTTTCCACTTCTGCGAGTCGTTCGATTTATAATGTTCTGTACAAGATTCTTCCTCTTCCCTTGGCTTCTGTGTCTTTCTACTATTGGTCCTTCTATCTTTTCCATGGTCTTCCAGTCAATCTCCTTCTCTTCCCTTTGTTCAAGAGTGCTAATTGTGGCATTCTCCTTTCCTCCATTCTCATGATGTGCACTCTTCTCTTCTAATGCTTTGATCTTTATTTTCATCATGTTTTAGTGTTTGATTCTATACCTCCTTGTAACTTGTTTTATGCCTCTCAGCTAGCTCATCTCTGTCATCTGTAGTCTGTTTAGATTTATCTTCATCCAGGTCTAGGTTTCAGAGCCATAGTCTGTGTGGTAGTTTATTTTACAAAGTAACATTTTGGCTTCCCTACGTTTCACCTCCAGAATATATCCTGGATCAGATGATAAAATTTTCCATCCTTATTTGCATATGAGAAATAATAATAATGTCCACCCTTTCTTATTCTCTGTCATATTTCCTCTACTGTCTGTCCTATCACTGGTTGTTTTGCTTCCCAAGTAAACAAATCGCTACACCATTCCAGACTCTTGCTTGTATGGGGAGAATTTCTTGATACATTCATTATTTTAGTTTTTTCCTTCATCTCCAAACCAGTTGCCCCATTTTTCCAGTTCTCTTTCCAGATTCTGCTTTGTCTCTTCTGCATATTGCATCACTTCTGGGTTTCTGTATCCCTGAACTTCATCTAAAACCATATTAAACAAAGCAGGTGACAGACAGTGTACCTCCTTGTCTTACTCTGCTTTCTGAGTGTTTATTATGTGCTGTACACACAGTTTTCACAATTCTTACAAATATTCCTTATTAGTTCCATGATTCTATCTTTTGTTGTTCTCCTTTTTTGCTTGACAATATAAATTTGCTTTGTACTTTATCATAAGCCTTTTATATGTCTACTAGCTTATCAGGCAAGGCTGCACTATTGCTAGTTTTGAGTATATGTTCCTGTGTAGATTATGTAAACAAAATTGAAAATTTGATATGAATGTTTGTTTTTAGTTAAATTATATATTTACATACACGTTATTATTTTTATGATTTGGATTTTATTAGTTGTAATTACCCTTTATTCAATTTTAAATTAATTGCAATGCTCTTAGATATGCAATCTTTTTGTGATTCCATTAGCCATATATACAAACAGATACCTTGTTTTTCCTACATAGAAGCATGAAATGTATAATTGATCATGAGAAAAACTTTGTTTCTCCAAATTCAACCCAAATACTTGCTATACTTGATTTTGTGATTTGTTTATCCATATTGAAAAAGCAAGTTTAATTGGAAATTACAATTGTTTGAATTGAAATGTATCTCTTTGGTATATACAGTATTAGCACAACCTCTCCTTGGAATTTTGTGGTTAAAATTGTTGCTTCAGTTGTTTAGTGATCTTTTGATTGCCAATCAGGAACATTATAAAGATTGGGTGAGTCAAAAGAATAATTTATACATCAATCTTTAGCTTAATGATACGAGGGTGGTCTGAAAAGTTTCCGATCTCAACGTGAGGATGGGAGCACTCATAAATAAAAGCTAGTGAATTTCGTTGTTTATCTGTTGACAGTTACTCACCAAAGTTTCAGCCATTTTGCATGCGCAGTTGTTATGTAACAGTCGTTTGAGTGAGTTGATGTGAGTGTTTTTGTGAAAATGGACAAAATCAAGTATCGAGCTGTCATTAAATATTTGTTTTTGAAAGGGAATACGCCTACGAAAATCAAAGTTGAGTTGGATTCTGTGTATGGGGACTCTGCACCATCACTTACCACAGTGAAATTTTGGGCAGCTGAATTTAAATGTGGCTGTAAGAGCTTGGGATACAATGAACGTTCGGGACGTCAAAAAACTGCAACTACCCACGAAAACATTGCCAAAGTTCACCAATTGGTGCTAGACGACCGCCGAATTAAAGTGAGAGAGATTGCAGAGGTTATGAACATTTCAAAAGAACATGTTTGTTACATATTAAATCAACATTTAGGTATGAAAAAACTGTCTGTGCGTTGGGTGCTGCGTTTGCTCAAATTAGACCAAAAACTGATCGAATGAACATTTCCAACGCTCTGTTGGCACAGTTTAGGCGCAATAAATCTGAGTTTTGGCGCCGATTAATTACTGTAGATGAAACCTGGATACACCATTATATGCCCGAAACAAAAATACAGTCCAAACAGTGGACTGCAAAGGGGGAACTGGCTCCAAAAATATCAAAAACTGTTTTTTCAGCTAGGAAAGTGCTGGCGACTCTTTTTTGGATAGTCATGGAGTTATTTTAATCGATGACCTTCAAAAAGGAAAAACCATTACAGGAGCATATTACCCATCATTACTTGACAAGCTGAAGGCAGAACTTGTGGAAAAATGGCCAAATTTGCAGAAAAAGAAAATCCTGTTTCACCAAGACAACGCACCGTCTCACACGTCAGCGGTTGCCATGGCAAAAATTCACGAATTACTGTTTGAACTGCTTGACCATCTGCCTTACTCACCAGATATAGCCCCAAGTGACTTCTTTTTGTTCCCTCATCTAAAAATTGCGCTCGGAGGACAGAGATTTTCGCCAAATGAAGAGGCAATCACCTTCGTGAACAATTATTTTGCCGAGAAAAACGCCGAATACTATTTGGACAGGTTACAGAGATGGGAGCATCGCTGGGAGAAGTGTATAGAGTTACAAGGAGACTATGTTGAAAACTAAAAAAAAAATCAGAAAAATTGTCTTGTATCTTTGTTAGGTTGGAAACTTTTCAGACCACCCTCGTATGTGATGGCAATCAAGAAAAATCAGGGAAAACTTCAGTCGTATAACTGCTTTACCTTGATTTAAAACAGTGTCTATTGATTTGCAAGAAACTTTTTCTCCTGGTAATATATTTGAATGCTGATATTAATTAAATTTAAAATCACTTTTCTTGCAGTTAAAATTGCACATTCATTTAACCAATGATAACTTTTGTTTGATATCTGGACGTAAGCATGGAACCAATTCCTCTTGCGAGTGATCCTGTAAAAATCATTTGGTAATTTAATGCAGCCTTTTGTTTATTCAATTTATGTATTATAGTGAAATACAAAATGCTGAAGTTTTAACAGTTGATTAAATCAGTTAATTTTCAGGCATAATCAACTATTGCCACATTGTTTATTTTGATTATTGTAGGACATAGATTATCTTAGTTTTCTAATTCTTAGCAGAATTTCTTCTTTTCATGCTTCTTGTGGTTGTGATGATTCAGTAGCACATGACTATGATATCTGTAATCTATTTTGTTTACTTCTTTGTGCTTTCTTTCTACTAGTCAGATCAAGGATTTTAGTAGCTATAACCAGTAGTCTTTTAGTCTATAGTGGACACACACAGTACCCGATTAGCCACGTAGCAAGAGTTAGCAAATGCTATGGGCCCCGCCCCGCGCCTTCTGGGGGGTGCCCCCCATGCCTACAATTCTCGGGGGCCTTTCTGTCAGTCCATACAGTTTAGCTCTACCACTGCCCATGTTGGTAAAAACTAAGGGTCCCGTGCTGTTTTAATCTTGTTCTGGATACACATACAATCATTGCCTTTTATATATGCACACTGCATCATGACAGTGTGCTGTGCCATGGCGCACTCATCGTGAGGCAACTGTTGGCCCGATTCGGCATTGTCACATTACCGTACCCCACCTGCAGTCCAGATCTGGCTCCATCTAACTTTTTTTATTCCCACGGATGAAAATTCAGCTGAAGGGACAGTGGTTTGACTTGATTCAGGACGTTCAAGCAGCAATAACAAGGCCTCTCAAAAGCATCCCCGAATCTGACTTCCAGAAGGCGTACGGCCATTGGCAGCAGTGTTATTCTAAGTGTGTAGTTGCCCAAGGGTACTATTTCGAAGAGTATTAAGGAATTGTAAACATATCATCAATTTTTTTTTTTTTTAAATCAGTCCTATTACTTTTGGTATGGACCTTGTATATTACATGTTGCCATTAATCACTGTGTTACACTTACATTGGTTGTAGTGCTAATAATATTCTTTGTTCTGATTTTCTATCACCAGCTCACATATTTTTAGACAATGGGGTCTGCATTCCTGACCTTGTTGATCATTATAGTTCTGTTACCAGAGACTTATTCACATGTAATTGAAAGTTTAATAATCTTATTTTCATAAACAGATCTAAAGACACCTATGTTGATTGTTACATGGCTGCCATCCCTTATACTGGGGGAAAAATTATATTTGCTGTACTAATTGTTCACAAGTGATGACAGGTTACTTTATGAAAATAACAAAGTTCACTGATTTTAGAAACCACTCATTTAATGCCATTACCAACACAATATCCTATACCAATAATTTCACAGCATTGCATTTAACAATGGACTTCGATGTTAATGAAGAGTACAAGGCTATGTTTTTAAATGGTTAATTCACTAGATTTACATTATTCACAAACTTTCACAATCATTCTCCCTAGTATTTGTTAAAACACAATATTGTTACTGAACATTACTGTGGTATTCGTGTATCCTGCTAACATCAAACAGTTCAGAGAGGCTGTTATCTACTCTATCCAGTCCTCACACTTTACAGGCACATCCGTTCTGGAAAGAAAATATGGCCACTGCCCAGCCTACCAACCTGCTTCCAATCACTACCGCCCCTTACTTCATGCGACATTAACTATCCAATCTCGAATTTAATTGAATAAACTTTATTTGAAATTTCTCTTGGGCTTTTTATTATCTCTGTTACAATATGAATTAAATAAAATAATATTGAATTTTATTTATTTACCAACTTTTCTCATATTAATATAAAATTACATATCCCATTTTAAAACAACTTCTATGTAATGAGAATTTCACAATACACCTTATTTTTCTGATGATTAATTTCTCGAAGTCTTGCATGGTGAGTTACTTTCGCTCTGTCCAAAATGGGTTCATTAGTATTTCGTAGAACTGTTTCCTTACCACTTTCAATTTTTCTTCATTTTTCATCTCATTTTTGTTTTCATCCAGCTAATTATGATTTTTATTTGTGGCTTTTTTAACATTCTAGACAGTACTCCTCCATTGTCTCCTAGCTCCCCTACTTGAGATATGCTCACTGCATCTAATCCTATTTTTAAGTTTAATCTGCTGTTATTGCTGGTACATTTTTTATGACTTTTCGATTCTTTGATTTATATTTAGTGCAAATCCTTTCAGAGTATTTTTGTTCATTCCGTTCACATTTTCTCCGTGTTTTCACTTGTCTACTAATAGAATAATATTAACAGCTTACTGATTGTGGCATAAGGGATCGAGGAGAAACATTCACACACAAATTGAACATTACTCATGATAGACTACCACCTTACCTTACATCATTTTAGCTTTTTTTTGTCTCTGATGGTTCTCTTCTATTATTATTATAGTCATCTGATTCTTATATGGATTATAAATAAAACAAAGGACAGCTATAATGTGATATCAGAAGGAAAAGCAATCAACGAAAGCAGTTTCACAAAATTCCTGGGTGTATATATAGATAAGAAATTGACCTGGAAACAGCATATTCAACAACTTCTTAAAAAACTGAATTCTGCAATATTTTCACTGAGGGTACTATCTAGAATAGCTAATATAGAAACCAGAAAGTTAGTATATTTTGCATATTTTCATTCCCTGCTCACTTATGGCATCTCATTCTGGGGAAACTCGTCACAAGCACAGAGGGTATTTAAATTGCAAAAGCGTGCTATAAGAACTATTTGTGGAGCAAGCCCACAGACGTCGTGCAGAAATCTGTTTAAAAACCTGGGTGTACTAACAATGCCAGCACAGTATGTATACTCTGTACAATCATTTGTAGTGGAAAATCCTGAACACTTCAATCTTAATTCTGACATACGTAGACGTAATACTAGGAATAAATATAATATTCACAAGGATTACAAATCACTGTCAATTGTACAGAAAGGGTTAACATTTACTGGAGCTTCCTTATTCAATGTAATACCAACAGAAATTAAATGTTATCTACAAAAACCCAACTACTTCAAGTCCAAACTGAAAGAGTTTCTGCTTCAGAACCCATTCTACTCTGTGAAAGAATTTTCTTCTTGGAATTTGGTAACTAAGAATGACTGATAAAATAGTATATATGGTGTATGGAAGGGGAAGGTTACAAAATTATCCACAATTACTAAAATGATATATGGTTTTTCTTTGTGTTGAAACTTTTGACAAATGAACTAATTACACTGTTTACAAAATTTCACTCATATATAGTAACTAACTTGGGATAGCATGCACTCAAAAACTGCTGTGAAAAATTATCATACCAACAGGTTTTTAAGTAATTGACTGCTTATGAGTTGTTGGTAATATAATTGATATTGCTAATGGGTGTGTGTACTGTTCCACATAAATAGCAACTAACATAATATAATATGTAGTCACAAATTACAGTGAAACTTATCATGGTAACTGGTTGGTAAGAAAATAACTGGTTATTAGATGCTGGTAACAAGTGTATACACTGTTCCACATAATAAGTATTAATTAACTCGGGATTGTATTTGTAGATGACAGGAGATATTGGTTATACTAATGGGTTGTTGCTAACTTGTTGTCAATATATAATAATATTATCAATTATATAGTAATATTGACAACACTGTTAAGTGTATGTACTGTTCCACATCCCCGAGATTATTCTCACATGGGATCAAAGTGAACATACCTATCTATCTATTTTTCCATCTTGATATTTTAAATTCAACCTATTTAAAATTTTGAACATCTTGTCTCATCTAATATCATCAAAATCTTTTTGTAAATCCAAATAAAGGCATCTTTATTTTTCTTGTCCTCCAATACTAATCTTAACATCTGGATTACTTCTCTAGCAACCTGGTTTTTCCTAGACCCAAACCTATCTTTATATGACATGTCTTCTATTTTGCTGTGTATTCTTCTTTATTTTATACCAGCCAGTAACTTTGAAACAAGTGATGTCAGACATGTTGTGCGAAAGATTTTCATATTTGTCAGTTGTACATTCGTCTGAAGTGTATAGATGCCACTTAAATTAAAATTGGATGGAATTTCTCTTGTTTTGCAATGTTTCATTAACTGTTTGAATTATCATTCTTCCACTAGAGAGTTCTGCAAGAATCTCATCAATTTGTAAAGATTTATTTAAGTTAAAATCTTTTGAAGCTAAGTCAAATTCTGTTCATGAAACAGGCCCTCCCTTTATTATCAGTATCAACATATTCCCCTTATTCAACCATATTGTTGTTCAGGCAATCCCCATTTTCAATTGCTCTATCTATTCTTTCCATCAGTTAGCATTATCTGTCTGAGCATAAAATATGTTTCACATCAGCACCTTTAGTGTTTCTATATCTTTTATTAATTTTCCCAGAATTTTGATTGTTCCTCATAGAAGCCATGTCTATTTTCCCCAAACCATTTCCTTCTCTACTTGTTCAAACTTTTCTTGCAGCCATTTCTCTTTGGCCTTCTTGCCTTTCCTGTTTATTTGCTGTCTTTGACTATCTTGAGCTTTTTTCTGTCTTCTTCTCTGATCCACGTACCATAAGTTTCTCTACCAATTTTGAAGTCGAGTCTAAAATATCAATATCGAAGAATATAATCTATATGAGAATCACTGGACTATAATAAAAGTAGAGAAGAGATGATACATCAGTTAGAAAGGGTGTGAGACAAAGTTATAGACCATATCCATTAACATTCTTCTTGTATGTAGAGGAAGAAATAAAGCAAGTAAAATTTAAAAAAATAAATCAGTTTGCTATGATTTTCTGATGACATTATTCTGTTAGGAGACAATATTGATAAGTTAGCTAATGGCAAGTAAGACTTTGAACTAAATATAAACCAGAGCAAGACAAATGTGATGATATGCAGAAGAAATGATTACACCAAAAGTATATTAATTATAAAATAAGATCGCATGCGGTAGGAGAAGTAAATGAATTCTGTTACTTTGAAAGTAAAATACAGGGTGTTTCAAAAAGGACTTTATAACTTTGAAAATTCATGTAAATTTTATGAAACAAGGTACAGAGCTGGTTTTGGTGTTGTTTTAAAGGAAAACATTTCAAGTTTTGACTCGCGTAGTCCGCTAGTGCCTAATTGCGCCGCACAAGCGCTAGTGGCAGTTACATTAAAGATGGCTGCCTTCACTGGACCCGAGCATGCTAGCTGTGTGTTTTGGTTTGAAGAATCGAAGTCTGCGACAACAGTTCAGCGTAATTTTCGTACCAAGTACACTAAAGATCCTCCTAGTAGGCCTACAATTTATGAGTGGCATAGATGTTTTGTAGAAACAGGGTACTCAGTAAAACAAAAAATCCTCAGGTCGTCCAAGCACATCTGATGAGGTCATTGAGCAAGTGAGAAAAAGTTTTGTCAACAGCCCTACGAAATCGACCCAGCGTGCATCTTGTGAGCTGCAAGTTCCACATACGACGGTTTGGCGTGTGTTGAGAAAACGTTTGCATTTGAAACCATACCGATATTCGCTTTTACAAGCAATTAAAGACACTGATAAGATTGCATGTAGGAAATTCTGTGTGGATATGTTAAATCGAGTGGATGATGATGAACATTTCTTGGACAACATAATCTTTTCTGACGAGTCAAATTTTCACTTAAGTGGCAAGGTTAACACACATAATTGTAGGATTTGGGGCAGTGAAGATCCAGATGAAACATTGCAACATGTTCGTGATAGCTCTAAAGTGAACGTTTTTTATGCGTTGAGCAAGAGGAAAATGTATGGCCCCTTTTTTTCCAAGAGAGAACCATCAACAGGATGACCTTGATATGTTGCAACAATTTTTGATACCACGGATCGATGAGGATGGCCGAGAACGAAATGTTTTCTTTATGCAAGATGGCGCACCAGCACATTATCTGACTGCCGTCCGGGATTTTCTCAATGACCGCTTTCCAAGTCAATGGATTGGCCGTGATGCACCAATTGCATGCCCCCCCCCCCCCTCCCCGTTCCCCAGACCTGACACTGCTAGATTTTTTCTTCTGGGGTTTCATAAAAGATATGGTGTACGTACCTCCTTTGCCGGCCACTTAGAGCAAGAATTTATGCTGCTGCTGAGCAGGTTACACCTGAAATGCTAGTGCGAGTCTGAGAAGAAATCGACTACCGATGGGATGTCTGCAGAATAACCAACGGAAGCCACATAGAACATCTTTAGTTTAAGGTAAAAAAACTTGAAGTGCTTTCCTTTAAAACAACACGTAAACCAGCTCTGTACCTTGTTTCATAAAATTTATATGATTTATCAAAGGTGTAAAGTCCTTTTTGAAACACCCTGTAGAGCTGACATTCAAGGCAAGGGATGATGTTAACAGCAGAATAGAACTAGTAGAAAACACTTTTCTGAAAAAGAGATATCTTTTAGTTAAATATTCATCTAGGACTCAGAAAGAACTAATAAAACTCTATGTGTGGAGTACAGTACTTTTTGGAAGCAAATAATGGGCTTAAATAATACCAGAAAGAAGGAAAATTGGTGTGTACTAAATGTGGCTATAGTAGCATGCGGAATCTAAGTGGACAGATAAAGTATGTTTTGGATATATTGAGTGAGGAGATAAGTTATTGAAGAGTGTTACAGAAAGAAGAGAGAGGCTGGTGAGTCACATTTTAAGACATGCAGCATTGATAAGTTTGTTAGTGGAGAGAACAGTCAAATGTAAGAACTGTAGAGGTAGACAAAGAGTAGAATTTATGAAGCAGATAACTTAGGTTGAGATGAAAAAATTAGTGCATGACACGAAGAGATAGAGGATTGGATCAAACTAATCTCCACCTCATAAAGTACACATTACACAAACAAAAAATACACTTAGCGCATACAGAAGATAATTACACATTTATCAGACATATAGCAACACATCTGATCTCCCTTCAAACTACAACAGGCCTAACAAGCTGGTAGATGGACAAAGACAATTCAGAAACTTGATAGCAGATCCAACATATGATTGGAAACTGCTCTAGAAGAGAATTAGTAGTAGTAGTTGTGGTAACAAATTTTTAAATTATTTAATTAAGAAAAGAATATAACTCGTGCAGAAAGTAGTTTGTTGATGCTTTGTTAGAAGATGAAGGATAAGTTATCGCTCAGCAGTTTTCTACATATTTAGCAGGAATCATTACCTTTTTTAAAAGTATTTTTCAATCTTCCCACATTACTTTTTAGACAATTATTATTATGAGTTCAGATGATAGAATCAACAATTTTGAAGCTGTTTTTTGCATCAGATACATTTGATGTAATTTGACTCAAATGGGATGTACAGAAATCAAATCAAATATGAAATTTTCTCATACATTTTTGAAACAGAATATCTTTGTTTTAATTTTTTTAGAAATAGGTATTGGACATGATTATTTCTTCTGTTTTACTCGCCCGGTTATCAGGTTTTTTATTTTCTGTGATGCCTTATTTCCTTTAAAAGGTCATCACCAAATTCCTACCTATTTTGTGTCTCAAATCCTCTTGCACCACTCAGGCTCTAGAGATCAATGAGTAAATAAAGAAAAAAATCTATTTTACTGAATATTTTTATGTTCTCTTAACTTTTATACTGAAAAATAATAATTAATATTACAAGTTATTTATAATCTTACCAATTATTTTTTTTTTTTTTTTTTTAGATCTCTTCCTACGTGGTACAAGAATGCACTATTCAATGAACTGTATTATGTGTCTGATGGAGGCTCTGTTTGGTTAGAAATGGAGGACATTGAGTCAAAACATCCAGGTGATCCCAGGTAATTATTTATGTCTGATCACAAGTAAACCTAGCCATGTGCTTCAACTTTTGTAGTCATGAGTAAGAACACAGCCGGAAATATTACACTTTTAGTGTTTTTTGTTGCTGTAGCTCTCCTTCCCCCAACTGTGGTAAGTGATGGGTCAGTGCACCTTACCTTTCAATATTAATTTCACCTTGTGCCATTCTTCCTGCTCCACTGTTACTGAGATTTTTGGGTGTTGTCTTATTTTACTTTTCTTATTATTGCCTAGTCTTGTGCAACCCTTTAACTTTTCGTAGAAACTTCATTTTGGCCACTTCTAATGTTAATGTATCCCTGTGGGCTACAATCCAATTTTCAAAGCAGTACAATATTCTTGGAATTGCTATTGTCTTTTAGAATTGTAGTAATGTATCTTTCTTGGTTTTATTCTTCTGTGTCAGATGTATGATGTCACATACATTCTGAAATCTTTGTAAATTGTTATGTAAGTTGTAATCTTATAAATGAGAAAATAGTGTCAGGTAAACTTAAATTTTGTTATTTCATAAGCAAATTTGTTTAGAGAACATTGAGTTCACCATAGTAACATTGCAGTTCAGGTATAAAGTCATTTGCTTAAGTATTTCAAGTCATATATCAGAGTAAACAATTATATAAAATCAGAACATAGTATTAACATAACTGGTATATAGGGTTCAGATTATTTTGGAAAGGAAAAAAATCACCTTCGTTTTCAGAGCTACTTTAAGTCATGGGTATTCAAACGAATAGGTAACATCACAGCTAGGAATTGTTCCTTGAAGCAGAATGACACAGCACAACATTTAAAGTTCTAGGAGTGACAGTTTTGAAGATATAGAAATGATTTATAGCTTAAAAGAAGCATGATTTTTTGTTACACATCATATTAAATTTTGAGAGCAGTAACTAAATTTTAAAGGTTGGTTTTGAAGCAATTTGAGGAAATTAATCACACATGATAAAGGTAAATACGACTAGCTTGAAGAATATAAACAAATTCAGCAGAAGATACTACATTCAAAAGAAAGTACTTTTCTGTCTGAATGTTTTGCAGTTTTGTAAATTAATAATAAATCAAGTAAATGAGATAACAACTACACAACAACACACCTTATAGATAAAGTTATGCAGAATCGGTGTCAGACCAGTAGAAGCACTAGTTTAGGAGATATAGATTTTAGAAAAATAACCCGATTTACACTTTTTGAATTTAATACAGTTAGAAAATTGTGAAAAGGCTCATTTATACATTAAATGAAAGAGACAGTCCTATAGAACAGTTTAGAAGTTATTTCGACTTTGTAATTCGAAGATTTTGGACGTGAGAGGAAGTTTGAAGAAATCTGATGAAAATAATTTTTTACAGCAAAACTAGGACAGACACAAGAATTTTGATTAGGATGAGTTTTTACATTTGCCAAACAAGCTATCTACTGTAAAATTTCAAGTCATTTGGAATAATTTTGATACCCGGAAGTTTTGGATGATGTCATGAGAACGGTTTTTTTTTTTCTAGAGCCCATCATGGTCAGTCAGTAAAAGTCGATTGAGCAGGCATGTTGAAGGCTGGGCCAGTGTTTGGCGTGGATATGTAGTTGGTAGTCAGCAAACAATACTGACGACTTGAAAAAGGCAGAGATTTTAAGTAACTGGTTCAGTGAAAGCATTAGGGACAATGAATCAGAAACAGGAGGGTCTAATTCGGAGAACGAGCTTAACAACACAATTATAAATGATGATAGTAAAAAATTTGATATCCATCCTGAGGAAATCATGAAGGAAATAAGAAAGCTGAAAAATCATAAAGGGGCTGGTGAAGATAATATTACTACAGATATCTTAAAGATAGCCGGATGTGACATTGTACCTTATCTTGAAATATTATTTAAATTGAGTCTAGACACTTGCTGCTTACCACAGGACTGGAAAAGTGCAATAGTAGTACTGGTACATAAGGGAGGGGTGAGAAATAGAGTTAAGAATTACAGGCCAATCAGTTTGACATCAGTGGTAGGTAAATTAATGGAAAGATTGATATGCAACCACATCAGAAATATATGTGAGGAACGTAAGTGGTTTTCAAGCAGGCAAGGATATATGGTTTCAGGCAAGGATATTCATGCGAATCTCAGTTGGTGGGATATATGCAAGATATTTCAGATGAAATGGACAAGGGAGGCCAAATTGATAGTGTAGCACTAGATCTGTCTAAGACATTTGACAGAGTAAGCCATAAAATGGTAGTAAATAAGGTAAAAACCATTGGAGTGGATAAGAAAGTCATTTGCTGGGTAGAAGAATTTTTAAAAGGTAGAAAACAGAAAGTTAGGGTAGGAAATGTAGTATCAAAAGAAGTTGAAGTAAAAATGGGTGTGCCACAGGACAGCGTATTGGGACCATTGCTATTCATTATTCTAATGAATAATTGTGTTGATTGTTTACTATCTGAAATTAGATTGTTTGCAGATGACATAATGCTGTATAAAAGAATCAAAACGATAGAGGATTGTAAACAGTTGCAGGGTGATCTGGACAGGATATCTAATTGGGTTGGTAAACAAGGAATGAAGATAAATGCAAAGAAGAGTCAGCTTATTAGATACATAAATAAGAAACAAAAGGCTAATTATGATTATAAGGTGGGGAAAGAATTGCTTGCTGAAGACTTGAAATGCAAATATCTTGGAATTACTTTTGATAACAAACTTAACTGGGCAGGACACATAGGACAGGTGGTAGGAAAAGGTTTCAAAGTTCTGCACTTGTTTGAGAGAGTTATGAGGGGATGTACGTGAGAAGTCAAGGAATTGGGTTACAAAACTTTAGTCAGACCATTGCTCGAATATGGTAGTGTAGTATGGGACCCTCATTTTACGTATCAAATACAGGAGTTGGAGAGGGTGCAAAGAAGGGCTGCTAGATTTGTTTCTGGAAATTATCGCAGAATGCAATCAGTGACGGGTATGATAAAGGAGCTGGAATGGGATTCATTGCAAGACAGGAGGAGGATGAGGAGGGTCATGGGAGTGTACAGGTCATATACTGGTGATGAGGCATGGAAAGATATTGCAATAGGTATGAAAAGTAGTGCATGGAAGGGAAAAGATGACCATGACCATAAGCTGGCACTCGATTTCAGGCACAAGGGTGTGGGAAGATTCTCTTTTTTAGGTAAGGGTGTCAGGGATTGGAATGAGTTACCAAGAGAAATGATGAATAATTTACCGAAAACTTTGAAGGAATTTAAAGATAAAATTTGTAGAGGGCAAATGTAGATGGGTGCAGGATAGGGGGAAGATGGGTGTGTAGGGAAATTGCCACCGGAGCCTGTGCTCCATTGCAATTAAATTAAATTAAATTAAATACCATGACATAGTGTTTCCGGCAGACATCTTGGAATTTTGGTGCACATTTGAAATACTTGCAAGTCCTCGTGTGACTGTAAGCAGTTAAGGAATTTATGAGGTTGGCCTGACTCGAATCATTTATCAGTACTTGCAATCATTTAGTTTGGTGAAGAATTCCGATGCCTAAAGAATTGTTCTGCGAACTTATAAATTTTTTCTGAGGAATAAAGTAACGATTTAAATTTTCAATATCAGCAGTGACTTTGATTTCTATATACCTTTCCTGATTGAGGTTATCCAATCTGGTGGTGACCGATCAACAGCAAGAACAATCTTTATATCCAAAGGCAACACAGCATGGTTGAAGTTCAAGCTAAGCTGTATATCACTAACCCTGGTATTCAGCAAAGTTGTGACAAGAGGAACATAGAAATAATTAAAGAAACAATCTATACAGAATGAGTGATGCATAAAGCAGTAACCCAACAGAGAAGTGGCATATTTTTACCAAAGAAAAGGTGGGAATAGACAACAGAACAGATCAGTATACCTAATTCTTGTATGGAAAGAAAACTTTGAACATTGTTCTTTGTTGACATATTCGAGTTTCTATGCTATTTGCCATCACATACGCTACATGACATAGTTCTTACCAATCAAAAAATAAACTAATTGGATAAAGGAAACAAAGAAACTGCCGCGAGGCACTGAAAATAAGATAGGATAGGGAAAATAAACAGTTACCCGTCACTTACCACAGATGAAGGCAGGAGGGCGAGACACCTGCCATATGTCTCGCCTCCCACATGACTAAGACTAAAGTCGAAATATTGTGCAATTCGTTTGTTTCTGCGTTTTTAGGTGTCTCGCCCTCCTGCCTTCATCTGTGGTAAGTGACGGGTAGCTGTTTATTTTCCCTATCCTAAAATATAAACTAAGCTTTAAATACTGATTTTATTTGAAAAATGGAAGAGATTTAAAGTATGGTACATACAGTTTATTGACATAGCTATAAAAGACTGAGCATTGTTAAATAAAACTATTTTTGAAATACCACCTCGTGATTATGTAAGTTCATTTCAAGAAGATGTAGTTATTCTTAATTGATAACCATAGAAATTAAATTAGTGTTTATTTCTTCCTAACACACAAAATTGGACATAAAGAAAACACTGTACAAGATATGAAAAAGAAAAAGCACCAGAACCCAATTAGAAAAAACTGTGAAACCTTAGTATCTTAAAGAATTTTAAATGTGTCCGGGAAGAGCATTCTCCCCACTCCCAGATGTCTGGGAATAAATGTAGTAACAAGAACATACCTTCATTGTTTATAAAATTGAAATCTCAATTCATTTTTACCAGACTTTTAAGGATCCTTTAGATATTCCACATGTTGGTAAAATGTAGCAACTTAAAGAGTTGTTATGTCTGATCTATATTTTGCTTTTTTTTACTTATTGTGACTAGTTGAGGCCAGACTGAAAGCTTTAGAATTTAGTACTATCACATTATACAAGAAAATACAAGAATGAATGTGACATATTTACTATTTATGATTATGAAAGCCAAGATGGGCTTAAACAATACCATAATATATGAGAACTTTGTTTTTAATTCTTTCTTTATTGCCTTTTTTTTAATAACAGGAAAGAATATGGGCAATTTGCATATTTAGAAGGCCATGAATATCGCATGTATAATACTTATGATGTCCACTTTTATGCATCATTTGCCTTAGCTAAGTTGTGGCCAAGGCTGCAGGAATCAATTCAGTACAGTATGTTAGATGCCATTGAGCAAGAGATAGACACAATGCGTACTCATTTATTTGATGGTCATGTCAGTCAGCGAAAAGTCAAGAACACGGTTCCCCATGACATTGGTGATCCAGGTTTGTAGTTGACTAGATTTTATTCTATTCATCAGGTTAACTCCTAGTTATCTGATATATATATATATACAGTATATATATATATATAAATATGTTGCTGCTTAAAGTTTTTTCTTTAATTGCTCTAATAATTAAGGATTAAGATGACTGTGTTTATGCATTTTAGTACTGGATCATCATCGGTGACTAGTTTTTCATTTCCTCTTAATACGTTATAATACAGCTTTGTTCTGTAGCAGTTTCTCTCTTATTTTGGCTGTCTGAGTATCTTGGTTCTTTCATTTCCTCTTATAAATACATTGCTGCATAGAATTTTTGTTGTTTACACTTTTGATTTACCAACAGAAATCTATTACTAGTATTTGTATCTCAATAAAATTGTTCTTTTGTAAATACAAAGTGGAACTATGAGCGAAATTTCTGTTCAGCGGTGTATTTGTAACATGAAATGTGAGCAATCAAGACACATGGACAGCTGTAATAAGAAATAAGCTATCACAGAACAACTCTATATTATATTAAGAGCAAAAAGAAAAAAAAACTGGTTCTAATTATAGTTAAATAAACCATAACAGGTATGCCAAAAGGAAAGTTGTTTATTTACTTGCAATCACCTTAAATCTTAATTAAATTTGCATTTACCATATACTAACTGTTCCTTATGTTTGTATAAAGTATGTCAGCTGTTAAGTGATTGACATACTGTTTAGATTTTAAAATAGTTTGTTAGGAAATTTCACAGTATGAAGAACATCAGTATGAAAAGCATGTACACGTACTGATGCAGCATGAGATGTAAGATAGTATTATAAAATTTTGTATTAAGTCTCCAGTTGTTTCATAGACAACTAATTCATTATAAAAGATAATTCTTTTTAAAAAGAACATAGTAAATTAAGATAAATCTTACATGAGCCTACTTGTTTAAATATGATGTTTTGCAGCACTTGACGTACCTGTCACTATTTTTGGCTTGTTAAACTAGTTAAATTTATGTAAGACCGGAGCTTTCCCAGCATATGCTTGAAATGAAGTCTTAACGGGTGTACCGTCGGATACACTATCCGGCGGTACACCCGTGAAGCCTTCATTTCTGTTTAAATTTAATAAATCTGTTTTATAATCATTTTGTAGTATTTCTAAAACTTTTCGTAATATCACAGCTTATTTTTCATAATTTCAGATTTTTTTTGGACGTTTAATTAAATCTCAACATTTGTATTCAGTATTTGATAGTTAGAATATCCTTTAAAATTAATTTGGGCTCATTTTATTTAGTACTTGCATAACTAGATAGTTGTATAACACACCGACAACTTATTGTGGTTGTAGTAACCAGGAGAGATATCCTGCCAGGTCCCTCCCGAGAGCAAGCCAATAGGCAAGGATTGCGTGGTCGGATTATTGCCGAGCGCACACAACCAGTCCCCGTTTATAAGAAGGAAATCAATTGAATCAACACCTGCAGTGCATTATGTACAGCTTTATTACAAGTAAATATATATACACGTATCTGTCAGATTTAGGTACAATGCAGTGAATTGTGACTGAAGTAAGACCTATAGGGTGAATTGCTGTCATGTAATATTTAAAGGCACTAGGGCTGAATACGAAAGCGAGTGGGCATGAACGTGGGAGTATTATTCTATAGCTTCCCATGACTCCCCAGGCATCTGACCATCCCACAACCAATCAGCAGAGTGTTCCCACCTGTCTGTGCTCAATGAACGTGACGATGTTGATGGCAGCGGCTTCTCTGCTACTGGCCAGTTACCCCGAGGCTGTCCCTGCGACACCTCTGACGGCGGCGGCTGCTACAGACGATGGCGGCAGTGGCGGTGGACCCCAAATTCGACATCGCTCCTAGGTTTTTACCCCAACCCCCACCCTCTCGATTCATGGATTCATGTGGCGGGGATTCTGTGGGCCTATCAAATCACTCCGTAATGCCGTCATGCTAGTTGGGTGAGTCTGCTGTCTCGGCGTTCTACTTAGAGTGCGATGCCTGGCAACTCAGCGGTTTTGTATGCCCGCTGCTCCGCAGTCAGCCATTGGGTAATTGTTATGAAAACTGTTACAGTGGCCTGTGGCCACTACATCTCCACCCTCGCAACAAGGTGCGACATCCACTCGCGCCAATACTTAGTCTAGTTACAAGTGATATGTACATACAATGTTTCTTAAATCTAATTCCCCTACTTAATTAATTAACACCAACAAAAAATGGAAAGAGGAAGGTTAAGGTCAGGGAGGGACGACACGTCTGCCTCTGGCGTTTGTTGTGCTGGCGCGGAGACTCCAACCGTGAGTGCTGACGCGGCGAGGCCTCGACCTTGCTGTGCTGGCGCCGAGCCCCCGTGCTCAGCCTGCTGTGTCAGCTCCTTGCTGCTCGCTGCCGTAGTTAGAACACTGTCACGTTCTGCTGCGATACTTAGGATGGGTAATAACTGGTATAGGTTGAGGACGCGTTAGGACTGTGGGATTGTAGTTATTGTGTGACTATGGTATGCCTATTTGTGTGTAACGGTTTGTGGTGTGGTGGAATAGAAGGTATGTCTATTATTAATATGGCTGCCAATAGAAGCGATCCCTTCATCGCCTCTCCTGTGCAGAACATTCTGCTGATGATAGCTCCCCCTCATCGTGAACAATGACCGCTGCAGGTTGAGACTCATCTCGCCTGCTGAGGTAGCTAGTTCTGACATGCGCAGTGACGCACGAACCACACCTTCCCGGCGGCCTGGCTTCTCCGGCGCCGACCTGCATCCTCTGCTGATATAGTCTGTAACACTGAAATAGCACATAAGCGCAACACACCAATGTACTACCGACCCCAATACTCATGAAGATCCGCGGTGTGAGGTCTCGATCGCTGTAGGCTGCAAACTCCCCCGGATATTGCCGGGTAAGAAGACTTTGTTCCAACTCTTGTACACTTCTCCCTATGCTCCTTAGATCGGTGAGGTGGTGAATTAGCGACTCTGTGGGAATGTCCAAGAACACGTTGGTAAAATTAGCTCCTTGTTTAGCATTCGAGTTCAGCTCGAATGTCATATTGACGTCGGGCAATATGTCTGGAATGTAGATATCAGTCTGTATGACCCTTTCTGATTGTAACAGCACTTGGGCCCCATAAGCGTTACAGTTCTGGTGAAGTATCAGCTTCCCTGTACCTGAGAGCACGATGTCAACTGCCTTTTCCTGTCCACAGAGAATAGTGAGACTTTCCGAGTAAGGGTTAACGTAGAGCCATTCATGGCTATTTAGTTGTGTCCACACAGTAGCCGTCAGTTTTACTACTTGCCGACGACTTGACTTGGGAAGTTCCTCGACCGTCTGTAACAGCTGTGATTCGCATGTACCATGGGTGTGTGTAGACATGAGAACAAAGGTCTGTTTGCAAAGTTGTGTGTTTACAGTAATTTGCAATCTAATTGATCCCGGTTGATCTGAGCATACTGGTTCTTAGCTTCATTTATCATGAGATATTCCCAAGAGGGTCGAATATACTTAAATACATGAGTCTGCTTATCGATTTCAACCGGTAACGGCAAAACTTGGTATAGTTGAAGTATTGGTTTTCCACCAGTGGTATGTGTATGATGTAACAAAGAACTGGGCCTGCTAAGAATGCTTCAATGTCAATAACCTGGAGTAATTGGTATCCCGCTTCTTTCGTTAATGCAATAGGAAATTTCTTGTTACCGATGTCATCTCTAATCAATTCTAAATAACGCACAATTTGTTCAGGAGAAATTAGATGAGGTTCCATGACTCCCCTTTGAGCTTGGACCACCACAGTGATAAGCCGCTCGTGCTGCCAATTCATTTCCTGGTACATGGTAGTCAACCGAACTAGCATTTCGTTCATCGCGATCATTACAGCTAGTTCCTTTAACATAACGTTAGTACTATTCTCATATTCTGCAAGATACTTAGTGACACAATGGATACCATCTGACAGCATCTGCTCGTTTCGTTCAACGGTATCAAGGGTTACATTTATTGCGTCTTAAGTAGTCTTAACAATTGTCAATTGTTCCTGGTTGACACATAGTAACTCTCCTTGCTCCGCTTCCAACCGATTAATGTGCGAGCGCAGGTTGCGAGTATCTTCTTGGGTTAGAGTCTCAAACAAAATACGGCTTAAATCTCCAATAAATCCTAGAACGGCCCTTTTTGGTCGGGAACCCCACTTGGTAATATGCCCTAATAGATCTTGGTTCCACCCTATTTGCTTATTGTGCCATCCGACCTCCTGCTCCAACTGTATGCATTCACGCACATCCCCCTTGTAATTGTAGTTCCACTTTACAATAGGAAATGGTTTGATTAGCACAACCGTTAGTTTGGGCTAACTCCTGGGTCAGCTCCTCCAGACTGAGGTAACTTGCTACCCGCCAAATAGTACTAGATACCTGGATCCTACCTTCCCCGTCAAAATACACCCCTGGCGTTGTCTGGAAAGGTTGGTCTTCATAACTGGCTCCCTGGGCGACTCCTACGGTGAATAGCCACACAAATGCCCGTAGCGCCATCTGCAAGTAAAACTAACGCACTGTCACTGTGATTCCCAGAATTATTACCCCTTATTATTTACAAATTACAAAAAGAAATTAGCCTACGCAATACGCATTCCCCGCTGCTTCTATCACGACTAACTACGACCTCTAGTAACCTTGAGCACCTAGTGTACACCAGGTGTGCTTACTGCTGCGGTGTTTATGCTGCGTCAGGGGCGCATGGCTGCTTCGCTGATGGCTGTTGTTGCCTCCTTTTGGCCTTCCTTGACTCAGCGCCCTGCTTGCATGTTTAGTAGAACATCTTCAGCCTGTATGCATGCACTGTCATCAGCTTGTTTCCTCGTCCTCATAATGTCGCATTCGGGGATGGGAACTCTCGACAACATACGGGCCTCTAAACGGTGGTGATAATTTTTTCGACCTTCCTCTCAGCAGCACTGGATCGGTTAATAACACTCGATCTCCCAGCTTAAAGGCCTTGTTCTTTTCCTTCCGAGCCTGCGTGAACTTCCTTGCTTCCTCGTGAAGAAACTGCATCCGATGCTTTAAGCTGGCGACATAACTATCGTAGTCGTCCCTAGGATAATCTGGTTTTCGCTGAAGAACCCCAGGTATGTTGGCTGGTCTTCCATAGAATAATAAGTGAGGCTCATAGCGAGTCGCCAAATGCGGCGTCGTGTTGAAAACAAACACGGCGAAACGCAAGAGCTCATCCCAATTTTCCTGAGCCTGGTCTGTGAAGTGACGTAAGTACTCTGCCAACGTCCTGTGCGTCCGTTCAAGTGCGCCATTAGATTCTGGCCTGTATGGGGAGGTAAACACCTTCTTGACATTCAACAATTGGCAAACCTGCCTCAATACCTCGCTCGTAAAGTTAGCTGCGTTATCCGAGACAAGACGGCTCGGTATCCCGTATCGAAGGATCACCTCCTGGACTAACGCCTTGCTTACACTTTCGGCATCCTGACACTGGATCGGAACTGCTATTAAATACTTTGTCAATGCATCCTGGAATGTCAGGATATATTTGTTCCTCTGGGAACTGACCTTGAGAGGTCCCACGATATCCATATCGCACCTCTCGAAAATATACGTGGGTTGTGTCGGTAATTTTTATCGGCATTCTGGTTTTCGGCTGGGTCAATTTATTGAGCTGGCACTTTTTGCATTTTTTTATATAGCGCGCGATGTCTGCTCTCATCTTCGGCCACCACACACGCTCTTTCAACCTGTTATATGTACGAGAGAGACCCTCATGGCCGCCAATATGAGTATCATGGGCCTCCTGTAGAATTTCTTGCTTCTCTTTCTCTGTAAGCGGCGGCACAGTTGCCTCCGTTCTTCGCTCCGCTGTGGTTCCACTACTCGCCTCACAGCCTGCCGCGGCGCTAGGCTCGGCTACTACGCTCAGTGTGCCTGCATCGGCGTTAGCGTTCAGTACCACTGCGTATGTCTGATCCATGAAAATGCATCAGCTACTTGATTCTGCTTCCCTGCACGGAACTGGATAGTGTACTGATATTCCTGTAACTTAAGGCAAAACTTCATCAGCCGTGAAGACGGGTCTTTTACCGAGAACAGATATTTCAACCGCTTATGGTCCGTCACTTTTGTAAATTTTCTTCCAAATACATACGCTCGAAACTGCTTCACTGACCACACTATCGCTAACAGCTCACGTTCGATAACAGGGTAAGACTGTTCTGCCTTGCTAAGTGTACGAGAGGCATAAGCTACAGGTGCATCCGCCCCCAGTGGTCTCTGGCTCAAAACTGCTCCCAGGGCGTAATTACTTGCATCAGCTGTGATTATAAACTCGTCCTCGTAGTTTGGATATTTTAACACATGTGAATTTACTAAGGCATTCTTTAGGGTGCAAAATGCTTCTTCTTGCTCTTCTCCCCACTGAAATGCTATCCCCTTCTGGAGTAATTTGTGCAACGGCTTGGCTATATGGCTGAAATTGCGGATAAATCGACGATAATAGCCGGCCAATCCCAGAAATCCTCGTAGTTGCTTCACCGATGTAGGTTTTGGAAAATTTTGAACAGCAGCCACTTTATTCGGGTCAGGCATTACACCCTGATCCATTAGCCGATGCCCTAAATACGTTACTTCAGATCATAAGAATTCACATTTTGCCATTTGCAACTTTAAATTGTGTATTCTGAGCCTTTCAAAGACCTCCACAAGTCGGTCGATGTGTTCCTCCAGCATTGCACTAAATACTATGATGTCATCTAAATATGATATCGCCTTCTTATCTTCCAGACCCATCAAAACAATAGACATTAGGCGCTGAAAAGTGGCCGGTCCATCGGTTAATCCCATACTTAAACGCTTGAACTCCCAGTGTCCATTTGGTGTACTGAAAGCTGTCTTACATCGATCTGCCTCCTCCAACAAAACTTGGTGGTATCCCTTTGCTAGGTCCAACATAGAGAAATAACGAGCTTTCCCTAGTCGGTCCTATATTTCCAAAATTAGGGGCAGTGGGAATACACTATTTATCATAATCTCATTCAATTTTCAATAATCAATAATCTTCTTTGGTATCAATAAAAGCGGTGCATTCCAGCCGCTAGTACTTGGGGCTACGATATCTTCCTTCAATAGGTGCTCTATCTCTCTCTGTAAATCCTGCTTTTGACTTTCAGGAATTCTATATTGCCAGGAGTTAATAACTTTCCCTATAGCCTCAGGTTTAAGCTTAATTTCATGCTTCACTGTATTCGTGTAGGTCAGTGGCTCCCCTTCCAGATGGAACACATCGCTATAAGCCGCACACAACTCTCTTATGGCCCTTTTCTCCTCTTCATTCAAATGCTCGACTCTTAATCCCTCAATCACACGTCGAACCCACTCCATCTTCTTCTCGTTCTGCCGCGGCTCCATTGTTCGCACTTTCCTTTCCGGCTCCTCTACATATTCTTCAGCATATACACATGGGTTCATTAAGATTACTTCCTTCTCTGCGGTATTCAGTACAGGGATTACACACAATCCATCATTAATGGTTACTAAAGCTTCCGGCACACATAGCCCTTCTTGTAACTTCTGCTTTGGCACCACCACTATCTTCTGTGCTCGTTCTCCTTGATCTACCAACAACTGCACCACTTTTTCCTGCCATGGCCCTATGTGTATTCTTCTAACTTTGCATTCGCCTCCCATCTCCTGTGATGCCTCCCGCACTACTCGGCGCGTCTGGGCGGATCCTCCTTACACTGCCCGGCCACGCTTTCTCCTTCCGTCTTCATCCGAATATCAACTCCTTTAATCTGAAGCACATCTCGTCCATAATCCACTATAGCTTCCCACTTTTTTAATAAATCTCTGCCAAGAATTCCATCATATGGTACGTCTATTTCTCCCGATACAACAGGCAACTTGTCTTCAACTTCCAATTCTTCTTCTTGTCTGAAGGTTAGGCTAATTGTGCCATCTGTATGAATCGCTCCGCCGGCTATCCCTTTTATCACTATTTTCTCCTCACAATTACTGTCCTGTGGTCTCTTTAAACACTCCCTCTGGATCAAGCTTAATTGAGCACCACTGTCTACGAGTAGCTTAACAGGGTTGTGTTTGCTATGTCCATATCAAAATTCTATAAATTCATTTTTATCACTGCAGAATGTAGTATACACATCTCTTCTCTGAGCGTGACGCGACTGCTCCGTCACACTCATTTTCAGTTTCCCTGACTCGTCTGCGACTTTCCCTGTTCCACCCATGGATAAGCAACACAGTTTCTCTCTCCGTGTCCCCATCTCTTGCATTTATGACACACAACTGGCATAAAAAAAATGGCATTCTCCTCTGTGGCGCGACAAATTACATCTTCCACATAAACCCGGCTTCCCGAGGTTTGTCTCCTCCTTCCAGTTTCCTCCCATATTATTCTCTGTTTGACGTCCCGGTCCATCCCTCCACTGGCGCAGTTCCGCTAAATAATTTTCTCTTTCTCTTGTTTCTTCTGAATATCATTTTTATTTCCCACGGCAGTGACCTCCCATATTTTCGGCACTCCCCTGCACTCTCTTGCGTTTTGCCCCGACTTCATGCATAGTTGGCAACATTGGCATTAACTCGTTGCGTGGCCTTCCCAGCCACAGCTTCCACACTTCATACCTAAGTCTCGCCTCTCCACTCCGTCCTCCGTCAACCTCTCGATGCACTCACTTCTCTCTTGCCGATAATATTGCTGCCTCTTCCGCTAAAGCGATCTCAACAGCTGTGGGCAATCCCATATCCTCTCCTCTCGCTCTCAGCACCGCAATGATTCGTTCGTCCACCAGCCCCTGGACAAATACACCCCTCCCCAAGGTATAGATTAACTTGAACGCCCCCGTTATTTCATTTTCCTGCATTGAGTTTTTCGCCGCTTCTCTAAACTCGTGCAACAAACCGTCGCTTCGGCTTGCCCACACAGCCACCGACTCCCCCCCTTTTTTTTACTACTAGCAAATAGACGAATTGCGTAATGGTCCAATGTTCTCTTTGGTTGGTAATTTTCGACCAGAATAGCTCTTACATCCTTCCATTTTTTTGTACATTCCCGAACCAACAATGTATTTCTTGCCTCACCAATTATTCATGTTTTCACAAACTTTAGTAAAACATCATGATCATCTACATGTACTAATTCAAACGCGGTGTCACAGTTATCGAGGAACTCCGCCAAGGACTCTTTATCCCCACTAAAAGACTGAGGTATCAATTTTAATGCTTCTGTCAAGCTCACAAATGACATTTTCGCTTCACCCCCTTCCGCAGTCTCACTCATCTCTCTTGTTGTAGGCATGACTTCGCTTTGCGTGCTCTTACTTACAGTTGCTGATACGGCACCGCTGCTGGCTCGATGTTGACGCTGCTCTCCAGACTGCTACTTCGTTGCGCCAACGGCCTCCATGCTCCTGTGAAAACACTGCGATACTGATCTGGTTGGGTGGTTTGTTGTTGCCGCTTCGCTTTCCTGCCCTCCTATTTGTATTCAGCCCTACCGCCGATTACTGGCATCGGGCCGATCGGTACTGAAACTAGACTTGGTTTTATTTTATTTCCCACTTTGAATGAAACTACTGCTTCTCCAAAACTGCATGGGACTATCCTCACACCTGTCACCAGAAATCCTGTAGTAACCTGGAGAGATATCCTCCCAGGTCCCTCCCGAGAGCAAGCCAATAGGCAAGGATTGTGTGGTCGGATTATTGCCGAGCTCACACAACCAGTCCCCGTTTATAAGAAGCAGATCAATTGAATTAACACCTGCAGTGCATTATGTACAGCTTTATTACAAGTAAATATATATACACGTATCTGTCAGATTTAGGTACAATGCAGTGAATTGTAACTGAAGTAAGACCTATCGGGTGACTTGCTGTCATGCAATATTTAAAGGCACTAGGGCTGAATGGGAAAGCGAGCGGGCATGAACGTGGGAGTATTATTCTATAGCTTCCCGTGACTTCCCAGGCATCTGACCATTTATTTATTTTATTTATTTATTTATTTTCCATATGCAACATAGCCCAGCACATAGTATCTAATCTGGGCCCTTATTTCCACTCTTTTACATTTACATATATTTGTATATATATATATATATATATATATTAACATATAAACATGAATGAAAGAAAATTTTGATTCGATTTCCAATAACTATTATATCTACTGCTATTAAACAGAATGGGTACCACACCACTACTAAATCTACTACTACTGTTATTGCCCCTAATATTACTACTATCATTACTACTACTACTACTAATACCATTACTACTACTACTAATACTACTATTACCACCACCAATTGTCACAGCCGCACTTCGGTCCACTATTGTTCATTTTTCTTGGTGTTGTGTGCACTCCAAAGGCAGAGTCCCCTGGAACCGGCAGCAAAGTCAGCCACCCAGGCCATCAAGAGTTGACCTCCTGGAATACCAAGACGGCCCCAGTTGTCGCTCAGAAGACGACCTCTCTGGAGCACACTGAAGTTCCTCCGACGATTGATATTGCTCATTGTCGTAGGATATCTTCTGTCAATCCGGTGTAAATGTGTTCTCCTCTTCTGCTATCTGTGGCCTTTGATTTCGCTCGGCATTTTTCCTTTTTATAAATTTCTCCTTCCAAAATTTTGAGGCTAGATCAGCTGCCTCGTCCAGCAAATGCCACAAACTTTCGTCGCGCAGTATGTCAAATATTCTCCTACCTTGCAGCCGAGCTTGTTGGTGTTCTCTCAAACTGGCTGTTGTTTCACACTCCCATACCACGTGCTCCGGCGTACTCTCTTCACCACATTCGCACCTGTCTGAGTCCACAATATTTCGACTTCGGAGCCAGCTATTGTATGGCCCGTGACCTGTAATGTAGTGTACCAATCCGGGAGAGGGTTGAAGGTACTTCAACTTTAACCTCTCCTCTACGGATGGGAACATATCATATGCTCTTCGACCTGTTTCACTGTTGTTCCATTCTTGTTGCCATTCTGCCAATAGAAGCTTCCGAATTTGCATCTCCGATGTTGCTTCGCTGCCTACAATTTCTGCTACCTTATCTTGTTTCCCTTTTCTGAGCCAGTATATGGCACCCCGTTTCCTTACTTCAAGGTCCAGTGGCCATACACCAATGGCAACGGTTAATGAATTTGTTGCCACGGTTCTGTATGCTCCTGTCAGTCTTAAAAGTATTCCTCGTTGGACACGTCTGACTCGCTGTTTTAGTTTTACTTTTCTTAGTTGCTTTGCCCACACACTTGCTGAGTAGCCCACTAAAGAGGATAAAATTGCGTCATGGTATAGTCTTATTGTTTGGACTGGAACAGTAAATTTTCGTTGGCCAATATTAATGATTTTATTCATGACCGCCACTGCTCTTGCTATTGTCTTCTCTAAGTGGGCTTCGAAGTTTAAACGTTCATCCAATTGAATGCCTAAGTACCTGCACACTGGGTTTCTACGAATTGATTTACCGTCGATTCTTATAGTTGGTTTTTGAGTCAGCTTGCCCTTGAGCAACATAAATGTTGTTTTATGTGGTGCTAAACTCAGTTTGACTTTACTGCACCATTGGCTAAGGCAGTTAAGTACTAGATTACTATTGTACTCAATCTCTGCTCTTGTTGCTCCTTCCACGAGTAGCAAAAGGTCATCAGCAAAAGCTATTAGACCTAGAAGTTCAGGTATTCTGTGTAATAGTTCAATCACTGGTTCCATCCCTATATCCCAGAATATGGGACCGCAAACGGAACCTTGCGGGCATCCTTTAGTAAGGATCTTCGTGATGAACGAGTTCTGGCATCTCAAGGAAGCAGTTCTAAATCTGCAATAGTCCCTGAAGGTGTAAAATAATCTTCTTGGACAACCAATCTCCCTCAGCCGTTCAAACAGAGCGGGCCACCATAAATTGTCGAAGGCTCCCGAAATATTAATAAATATGCCTACTACGTAGTTTTTTGTACTGCTACAAATTATTTCCATCGACCGATTTATGGCATCCTCTGTCGACTTCCCGGTTCTAAATCCATATTGACTAGGATTCATTCCCTGAACCTCTCGGTGGTTTTGTAATTTTTTTGCATAGAATCTTCTCTTGAACTTTGCCAAGCACATTCAATAAACAAATCGGCCGGTAAGATTTCGGTTGAAGAGGATCCTTGTCATCTCCTTTCTTTAGAATTACCACCTCGCTTTTCTTCCATATCCCCGGAACTCTACCCTGATATAGACATTCGTTCAGGAGCCTGCATAGGACGGGGGTTAATTTTATGATTAACTCCTGCAGGACCTCGGCTGGAATTCCATCTGGACCGGAAGCCTTTCCTTTTTTCATTTTGTTTATCGCGGTTATTACTTCTTCGGGTGTAATATTATTTCCTTCCTCTTGACTCCAGCAGGGCTGCCACATGTTCCTTCGTAGTGTAGCTTGTTCTACTGTTTCTTCTTCCGGGTTCTCATCAGGAAGCAAAACTTTTAATAACTCCTCCGCTGAGTCTCTCCAATTCGTGGTTAACTGTCCATCTGTTCTTTTTACTGTGGATAGTATTGTGGGAGGCCTAATTTTACCAGCAGCTATTTTGTAAGGAATACCCCATGGATTGTTCATGAGGTTTTCCCTCACGAAGACTTCCCAGCATTTTTGTTTTGTCTCTCTCATCGCGTCTTTGAAAATCTGTCTCTTCTGCCTGTAGTTTTCAAGGAGGAAACTTCTATCTGCTGCCACCACGCTTTGTTGATACATTCTCCTCGCTCTTCTCATGTTTACTCATAGTTTTTGAAGTTTTTCTGTCCATATTTTGTCGGTAGGATCTACTATCTTTTTTAGTGGTATCGCCCGTTTCATGGCACTTTGTATTGCAGTTGTCAGCTCTCTTGCGGCTTTGTCTACATCGAAGTGGTTTTCTGGCAAATCCGGTGGAATGAACACATTCTTTAATTTTCCCCATGCTGCTTTCTTGATGTTATATGCTGTTTTAATGTTTCTGTTGCCACTGCTTTCTTCTGTCTGCATTCTGCCCAGTTCATAGACAATCAAATTGTGATCACTTGTTGTCATGTTGTCAAGCACTCTCCAACCCCAAAGCAAATTCCCTGCATGAATGTTTGTAATTGTTACGTCGATATTTGTTCTTGCGCCAACACTGTTGCAGAAAGTAGGAGGATTATGTGCTTGGTTTCTAACCTCTAGACCCAATTCACTTAACAGTTCTTCTAGAAGTTGCCCTCTCCTGTCAGTCTTCTTGCTGTGCCAAAGAGCAGATTTTGCATTGACGTCCGCTGCAATAACTAGTGGATAATTTCCCAGAGCTGCATCTATCTGCCGTATTCTATCTAAGTATGGGAAGATCTCGTCTCTATACTGGAAATACATGCTTACATTTATGAAGTTTCCCCATGCTGCTCCTATCTCAGCACATACTGTGTGTTCATCACATAACTGCGTAATTTTTGTAACTGTTATCTGTTTATTTAAAACGATTATTGCTGCCATTGGGTTACTGCCCTCTGTTATTATTCGTGATGTTACAGGCATGTGCGGGATTTTGCTTTGCCAGGAGTACGGTTCTTGTAGACAAATAATATCTGATCTCAATTCCTCAGCCACCTTTCTGATTTCATGTAGAACCATGGCGTTTCCTTTAGTATTCAGCTGAGTAAGTTTTAACATAGAATTTACGGGTGTCTTGTGTGCACATTGCACTGGGGCCAAGGTAGTCTTGTATCTAACAGAATGCATCCATGGGTCATGACAAACTGCTTGTATGTTTCCTCAGGATCAAATATTTCTCCTCTTCTCTCGAAAATCTTGTGAACTAGTGTGAGGAGCTGAGATGGATCTGTTGGAAGATTTAGTGATCTCAGTTGTATTCTGTCAATTGCCGAAGGTTGTGGGAACGTTATGTTTTTACCGCCAGGATGGAGGACTCTTGTCAAATGTCGGAGAGCAAGTGTAAGTGTATGCACTTCTTCAAGTCTAGTTAGCCGAAGTGTATCCTCAAAATCGGCGTACAATACCGCTGGATCTGCAGTAATGGCATTCGGTTGACTTTTCACAAAGTTCGGGTGTTTTATTTGGCTGGTACGCAATCTTGGTTTGCGAAGATGATATTCGTTTTCTTTGGAATATCCGAGCCCACCGCCTCTAACAAAAGGCTGGCAGTAATACGATTCAGAGGTGGAGGAAATTTCGCCTAATTGCTCGTCTATTAACAGCTGCCGATCTGTTTGCACGCCGGCGCTTACCATCGTTTTCTGCATTTCCATCGCCTTCTTCTTCCTAAATGTTTCGGCTCTTGCAGCATTTCTTCGTCTACGAGATGGGGGGTTGCCTCTCTTCTTTTGATTTTTCATTCCCACTTTTGCAACTGCTATTTCAACTGCTCTGTATATCAGATCTGCTATATTCTCCATCATTTCTTGATCTATCCTGCAACTGGATTGTAGACTAGCCATAATCTATTCTGTTAACTAGGCGTTGCAGTAGCAGTTGATACGTGGGACAATCCTTTCCTTTGTTTTTGCATGACTTACCTCTTTTCTGGCATGGGATGCACGTTTGAGGCATCGACTTCTTATCACATTGATCACGCTTGTGATTGTTCTGACCACAATGACTACAAGTCTCTATGTCCAGTTGGCAGTGTTTACTCACATGTCCGAGGTCTCTGCATTTGACACAAGTTGGTACCACGGTGTAGTCTTTGCAATTGATTGCACTGAATTCCACGTATATTTTATGTTGCTCTAGTAATAATTTGCGCATAGCTGGGCTTACTTCTATAACGTGATGAACGGTTGGCTTTTCACGGGGTCCTGTTTTAAATTTAGGGCAGAAACCGCTTTCGAACTCCTCCTTTGATAATTTAACTTCAAAATTTTGCTCATATACCTTGTCTACTAGATCATTTATTTCCAAATTTTTTGGTACATCATATAAGATTACCAATGGTTTCCTCTTTCTTGGAAGCTCACATTTTAGCATCTCATTTAATTCTTTGTGTTCCATCAATTTTTTGACATCCTCTTTAGTTTCTGCATCTATAATTACTGAGTTATTGGTACTCCTTATTTTATTAATTTTTATTTTGTCTTTTGATGGTTTGATTATTTTGGTAATCTGTTCCACAATTACTTTTGGATTTTCGCCACGTCTTGAGCTCACGAAAAGAGAACTTGTTTTCGCGGGTGTGATTCTATTTTTTGCATCTGACCATCCCACAACCAATCAGCAGAGTGTTCCCACCTGTCTATGCTCAGCGAACGTGATGATGTCAACAGCAGCGGCTTCTCTGCTACTGGCCGGTTACCCCGAGGCTGTCCTTGCGACACCTCTGGCGGCGGCGGCTGCTGCAGACGTCGGCGGCAGTGGCGGTGGTGGAAGACCCCAAATTCGACCTCGCTCCTAGGTTTTTACCCCAACCCCCACCCTCTCGATTAATGTGGAGGGGATTCTGTGGACCTATCAAATCACTCCGTAATGCCATCATCTTTCTTCGATACGGTCATGCTAGTTGGGTGAGTCTGCTGTCTCGGCGTTTAGAGTGCGATGCCTGGCAACTTGGCAGTTTTGTATGCCCGCTGCTCCGCAGTCAGCCGTTGGGTAATTGTTATGAAAACTGTTACAGTGGCCTGTGGCCACTACATTGTTTGCTTTGCCTAATTTTTCATTGTCGTGGCTGACTGGAATGATGGAATGATGGTGTATGTGCTACGCTTTTGGATGACATCCAAATGGAGTGATCGTGTATGACCACCTTAACATACCAAAATTTCAGAAAGATTGGAATAAAAATAAGAAAAAAAGAAGTTTGTGTAACCGTGTTGAAAAACTATAATTACCGCCCCTCCCCATCCACCGGCAGTTGCTATCACTCAGTACCTGAGTGTCAGGTTGTGTTGCAAAAATAGATAGGCTCAAAGAAACTTAGAAAATTTTTTAACAATGAGGAACGATGAAATTGCAGTGTGAACACATACATTTTTTAAAGATGTAGAAGATGATCTCTGAGCTCAAGATTCAAACAATAGGAGTGAACTTCAAATTATTTTATCATAGAGTGAATTCTGGTACCTTCATCATTGCCAATTGTTTGTGGACTTGTGAATAGTTTCCTGGAGTGAACTTGAACTTGTGTGCGGTGATGACCTGCTGTCTTCATTGAAGGTTTCGTATGTTCTGATGCCAGCCTTAGTTTCACATGCTGATAGCAATTTCGCTTCAAAACTATTTTCAAGAATATATGGTTTTTCAATCAAAATGATTTGCTCATTTCTTTATGTTGATCCAGGACCCATTAATTGTTATGGGTTAAACAAGTACTATAGTTTGGTGACTGACTTAGTGAGTCATTGCATTTTTCAGTGTAAGGTATCAAACAGACTTAAAAATTTGCAAACCGGTCAAGAACTTCATCAGCAATGGTCACAGCTTATGATAAATGTATAACTCCAACAGAGTATACAAAACTTCATAACTATCCTCCAGTTGTAATCACTTCATTTTCCAGCCCTAGTATTAATAATCGCAACAATGGTACAACTGGAATTAACAGGCTCAAGAACTGTATTAATTAAAAGTAGGTTAAGAGTTAATTAAGAATTAAAAGTTTTGAGGTTAAGGGAAGTTTATTGCGAGACAAAACCGTGTGGTGGGCATAATCTAGATGGAAATCATCATGTGGTAGTGGATGTGGTCTCATTAGTGAGTGACAGATAAGGTGACGATACTCGACTAGAAGATAAATCATTTCAGCTATGTAATCATTTTGATTTGTTACTACTGTGTTTGAGTCTTTGTTTAGAAGGTAGCATCATTATGAAAGATTCATGAAGAAGTCTCAGATGAGATGGAGAAAGGATTTTGGGAAGCTGGTTGAGGTAATGTTTGAACTTAGGAAATATTAGAGTAGTTGGAGAATTTTATTATGGTAAAAGAATCAAAAAGCAGTATGGAAATTTTGCTAGAATTTCTGTAGACTAGGCACTGTGCTATCACTGCACATAGCCTATTGTTGCTTAAAGTCAATGGATTATGTGGAAAAAAGAAGGCTATACACTGATTAGTCTTATCACATTCAACAGGAGAGGTGACACGTTAGAGTTAGTAATAAGAGAGAGAGTTGAGGGATAGGTTACTAAGTCACGGTTGTGACTTGAGTGTGGCAGAATGGTTGGATTGTAAAGGCAATCATTGGAGGAAATGGAAAGTTAAAAGAAATATGGGGGATAGACTGTGTATACTAACTTTAATAGATTTAATTATAATTTGCAAATCTAATTCGCTGAGATGATTTGTGGCATTGTCAGTTAGTAAATTTACTGTTTTATGCATAATATGGTATATTTTGGTCGTAAGATGATAATGATGAAAGGATTATATGTAGGGTTTTAGGGAATTGGTTGTGTATTCATATCAATGATTTATTATTGTAGGATGAAGTGTAAGCTATTCAAGGTTTGTTAGTATTGAAAAATGTGTAGAAAAGGGCAGATTTGTAGGTATTGGTAAAAATAGGCTCTTTAAGTGGTTTGGCAGAATGTTGATGAAAAAGGATGGCTGCAAGAACTGTAATTCTTATAGTTGAAGGCATTTAGGAGGAACAGTATTTATCAACTGAATTCGTGCTGGGAATATATCATTAAAAGAAAATAAAGAATTATAAAGAAGGCAGATATATGGGAGCAAAAATATTAAGGACAAATCAAAATAAAGAAAGATAAATATTTAAAATTTGTAGAAATAAATAATAAGGAAAATGAATGAAGTTAGGCCCTTGTAGATGATGAAATACAAAAGGAACTAAAAAAATTGACAGCATTAGATGATGGCATGGATAATGAGCTGCAACATTGGAGGCAGCAGACAAATTAATCAAAGAACATGATGATATTGAAAAGGAAAAAAATATATATATATAAAAAGAAAACAATAAAGGGAAATAAAATAAAGAAACAAAAAGATAAATCAGCAACTGATAGATATCACATGTATTGTTAGTCCTAACAATTTAGGCTCTAATCAAATACATCACAAAACTTTTATACTGATTATTAAATATTTAAATGACGAATTAGAAAGAAGAAATTATTTACCATAATTTACAGTGATACAACACAAACCTCCAAAATCAAATAGAACCTGGAACAATATAATATTTGTTTCTAAACCCTTTATCAATATTACATGTCTCAATACGGAAGAGAAGTTCGTCAATATAACATGTGTATTATTCTTTCAAAATGTATATTGTTGAAGGTAGTATTGGAATAAATGGAGACTATGTGATTCAAAATAGCAATAATGGCTCAAGTGCAAAAATAAAGAGAAACAACTGATTGAAGAAAGTTAACTATATGCATGTAAATGTGGAGAAAAAAACATCTTTGAAAAGTTTTCTAAGTTCACTTTAAACATTGACTGTTAAAAACTGTTCTGATTAGTAACAAAATTAAAGTAGGCACTTAACAGTAGTGAATAAAATGCGTAACTGAGTCTGAATAAACAAGGAATGTGATGGTGACATGGCGTAAGTAATTTTAAGAGCTTAAAGTATACATAAGAAATATAAAACTTTGGAATTTAAGATGTCAAAATTCATATGTCCTGAGACATACACAAATATGTGCATAAATTTTGCTTTAAATATAAAATATAGTTTTATTGTAAACTACTTGACTTAATGCCTTGAATTAAAGTGATTATCAGTTACCCCAGGGATATATGCTGTGTTTATAATACATTTCTTTCTCTTCCGGTGATTGATCTTCTACAGTGGCCAAGTCCATTGCTGAGTATACTAGAGACTCATTAAGTGGCTTTAACTCTGAAGAAGACCAGAGACCATGGTCAAAACATTAGAAGAAAAGGCGGGGAATAATAAATATAGCATGGATTCCTTGATGAAATTTACATCACAGTGATGGTTTTAATAGCCATCAAATATTTTATGAGGTGATTTCTTAGTTATATTAGGAGGTCCTTATATTTTAAGATATTCTACAGTTTAAAGATGTATTTCCTCAGTGAGGAATCAGTTCTTTATAAAAGATGTTTCAATAAAAGCACAAGATTTGAATTTCATGCCATTTTGACTGTTATGATTCGATAGGTTGATAATTGATAGAAGACAGATAAGAGTTAGTAAACATGTAGCACTATACAATACAACACATCCTTTACTATTGAAATTACCAAAATTCCTAAAGTGTGTACAATTTTTGATAGAAATGATGTTCGAAGTTCATCAATGAAAGAATAATAAAAATTGTAAAGTACTGGTTCAGTTGTTGATGTATAACATGCACAACATGAGCTCTTAGTGGCTGTTCAGAAGAAAATATAGCAGCACTCACCGTGCACAAGAACTGGACATTTCAACAGCTACTCTTCACCATATTCTCATTGAAGATTTATGTTTCCATGCTTACAAAATCCAATCAGCTGAAGAACTCATGCAAGAAGGCAATGCACAGTAAATAGGGTTCATTTAGTGGACCATTTAATAGCATCGAATAAATGCTGATTTTGGACAAAATCATCTTGAGCTAGGAAGTTCATTTTCAATTCAATCTCTTCATTAATATGCAAAATTGCCTTAGTTGGAGCTCAGAAAATTATTGAATGATTAATGAGAAACAAATGCATCCAAAATCTGCCATGATTTGGTATGAAATGTGGACTCGAGGAATCATTGGACAATTTTTCTTTGAATACAAAGCAGGTAATACATTAACAGTAAATAGGGGATATTATCATAGTGTGATAACCCAGTTCTTAGTGCCTCAATTGGAAGATATTGCTCTTGAAAATGTGTGGTTTTAGCAGGACAATATTTCCACCTGTTCAAAATTGACAGTCTTGCTCGAGCCTTTCCTGGTCATGTCATCTCCCATTTTGGCGACCAGAATTGGCTGCCACGATTTTGCAATTTAATATTATTATTATTATTTTAGGTTTTCTGAAATCTCTGGTTTATGCCAAGGAGCCCCCAACCACCCAAGCATTAAACGCAGAAATTGAATGCAGTATCAATGAAATGCCATGACATTTATGCAAAACTTATTGAAACATTTTCCAGAAGAAGGCCACCAAGGTGCTGGCAGCTATTTACTGCATGTGTTGTTTGATACATAATTCCCAAATGAACACATTATAAATCAATAAATACTTCAATACATTGTTACAGAAAAGACATGTTTTATTTAAATTTCAAATGTTGCATTGTTATTGTAATGCCATTTGCTACAGGCTACTAATAAATAGTAACACCAGCAACAATACTGTGTAGAGTATGCATATTTTAAGTGAAAGATTTTTTTTTTGGCCAAGCATTTGGTTTCTCACTGAACGATATCCAGTATTTACATATTTTGTGACTCAATGTTGTTTTTTCAGAGGAAGAGCCATTTATATCAATTAATTCATATCCATTGCATGATGTTTCCGAATGGCGTGATCTGAATCTGAAGTTTGTCTTGCAATGTTACCGTGATTATTGTCTTTTTGGATCAGAAAGTTATCTTGATGCAATGTGGCCTATGGTGAAGGTTGTTATGGATAAAGCAATGACATGGGATACAGATGGTGATGGTTTAATAGAGAATGGGGGCTTTCCAGATCAGACATTTGATGCATGGATCATGGAAGGACCAAGGTTAGTAGAAACAGTGTATTATTCCATATTTATTTATTTTTCATATTACCTTCCTTTTTCATGCTATTTTTACTTCGCTGTATTGCATGAAAAGATTATACTGGCCAAAGTTTAATGTGTTTAAATGTGGTGTAGAAACTTTCAAGATTATGCTGTCAGGTTTCATTTTCACTTACAACTGAATTATTAGATGTACACATTTTTTACTTTTTATATCAAATTATTGTTAAGTGTGCACTTCGTTGTGTTCATCACAGTCCTCTTGCATTCATTTGTCAGGTTTCCTTAAAAAATTTGCTGGCAGTGGTGCACCATTTTCTGCTTTCCAGGTGTTAATTACTATGTATGTAACTATCTCACCTGTGTGAATATTTCAAACAGTATTGTGATCAGTCACTGAATAGTAATATAATAATTGGAAATAATTGAATGCAAGCATTTATTAATGAAAGGTATTTCATTTTGAAGAGTAATAAATATCAGTGTTATTGTCAAAAATAATTATCATAGTTTACAGCATTTTTTATTGTAAAATATTTAAAAATTAGATATTTAAAAAATAGGTATAGGCTTTGTCAGATGTGATTTTGTTTCCTCCAAAATTCCTTACTTTACAAAACTTCTTTGAAAACAGTGTTACCAGTTATAATATGATCATCATTACAGCCATTGGCTGACTTCATAACTGTTTCTAACGACAATACATCAACATAATTATTGTGAAAAAGGCCCCTAAGGTGCATGAATAATTTTAATTGTGACACATGTTAAGATTTTTGTAATGCAAATTCTGCAGAGTAAAAAAAAAACACAGGTACAATCATGCACAAAAAAAACTAGGTTGGTACTATCACAATCAAAACAAGCTATGTACAACACAAAGTGTAAATGAGTGGAAAAGCTTTTACCATGCCAATAAGTAAGGCTTTCAAAGCAATGATTGAGAGAACATTCAATTGGAACTTTAATAAACAGTGCTGCAAAATCCAGACTGGTATATGTGGAATAACATTCACCACAACAGTTGTTTGTAGACAGGGTTTTATTTATAAAATTGAAGGATGAAAGCTTTTTGAGCGTAACTTTGCACATGGTATATTTTAGCATTCTTCACCTTCAGTGTGGGGATTTACAATTATGAGACAATGTCTTATTCTAATCTTCCAACTTTCGCACATAATTAAGTTCATACAAAGACTCAAAGCACATATTAACTTTAATATGCATTTCTTCAATCTAAATCCTGAGAATTATATTTCCATCATAATAATTTTTATGTGTGTATAGTTTGTTTGCATTCACCATTCAACTGCAGATTTTGCAGTTTTGTTGCTGTTACATTAATGGTTATAATGTAGTGCCTGGATTTCTCCTATTTGGTTTGTCCCAGTCAACGGCTTAGATACATGTACAGATGTTAATAGACATGTACCTTCCACCCTCATAGGTTTTCTAAATCAATGACTGGAATTATTAATTACTATTTTGTTGGATTTGTCTTTATTTTTCACCTGGGTCTAATCAAAATCCTTTCGAATGCATTTTTAAAAGTTTGTTTTAAAACTTTTTGTTGAGTAATTTTTGTTATGAAGATACATCAGTAATACTGTAAGGTATTTTTAGCCTTAGTTTTGTTCCCCTTAAGCCACTTATTTAATCTTATGACCATCTTTTCAACCTTCAATAATTTCACCAATATTTTCTGTTGTTTTCCTTTCAAAAATACAAATTTCTTTCTTATACACAAACTGCTAATCCTGAACCTACAAACAAGCAGTATCAAAACCACTTATATGTGCCTAGAAATACTGCTATGCCCTTTTAATGTGCACAAAAATGCAACTATAACTGCAATCAGAAAAGAAAAAAAAAAAACTGAGTGTATTGAAAGTGCTAAATAGTTCTGTGATGAATATGCATCAGTTCTATCATAATAATCATGAAAAGTAAATTGTTTTAGGGCAGTGAAAATAAAGAAGCGTACTTTTAGAATGTTTCCCTACTTCTAATGATAATATTCCTCCATAAATATTGATTCATTATTTTCTCATCCCTCTCCACAACCTCTCCTGGCATCCGTGCTTTGTTACTTTGGTTCCCCATTTACTTGGCACTCATCTAATCTCTTCTCCATGAGTCTCATATACTTGCTATGAGTCTCATCTACTTGCAAGGGCTATAGTTCAGCACCAAATACTGTGTTGATTTCATAACTATAAATCACGTAGAATTATTTATTTATTTCATATGGCAGAAGAAATACAAAAACAGTAACTACATTAACTTACAATAAATATAACTATTACTACAGACTGAATGATTGCAGCCATTCAATTGCTTCTGTTGTTGCTTTTTGAATCTGATTCATTGTACCACTGAATCTCCTGAGAGGGCATTCCATGGCGATGTGGTGAATGGTTTGCTCATAGTTACTGCAATCACAAGTAGGATTCTCTGTTTTTTCCCACTTGCACAACCAGTAGTTGCATCTACCGTGGTCTGTTCTCACTCATTTCAGTGCCGTCCAGGTTTTCCTAGGAAGGTTGAATCCAGGAGGTTGTCTTATAGGGTCTTGGATTAGCGCCTGTTTGTTGAGGTTGGAATTTGTCTACTCAGCGCACCATGCTTCACCTATGTTGAAATTATTTTGGACCAACTCTTGACCAGACTTCCATGTTAAATATCTAGATTTTAGTTTATTTGGAGCTTTGTGTGTGCAGTCCTGATGAATTGGAATTTGTGGATAACTTAAGAATTTCTGCCATTCCTTTTTTAATGCCGCTTGTCTTCGGAGACTTGGTGGGGCGATGTTAGAGAGTACAGGCAGCCAGTCTTTAGGTGTAGATTTAACAGTTCCAGATATTGTTCTCATTGTGTCATTTAGTTGAACGTCTATCTTTTTTGTGTGACTGCTGTTTAGCCAAAAAAAAAGGGCCTACCTTAGGTAACAAGGTAGTAGGCTATGTAAAATCAGGAATAAAAATAAAAATTGTTTAGCCATACTGGACTGCAGTATTTGGCAGTTGAATATACCAGAGCAAGAACTGATGTTCTGAGAGCTGCGGCATGTGCTCCCCAACCCGTTCCTGAAAGTTTGTGAAGGATGTTATTTTGAGTTTTTACTTTTGCCGCTGTTTTATGGATATGTTCCTTATATGTCAATGACCGGTCAAGAACCACACCTAGATATTTTGGATGAGGATTGTATTTAAGTAATTGGTCTCTGAATTTTATTTGAGGTCTATAATGGGCTTTTCTATTGTTTAGGTGGAATGAGCTGACGTAGATGATAATACCTTTCACATGTGATTTTTGTAAATAGCACACATTCACATTTTCTTTCTATTCTTTCTGTTACTGAATTATTGTATGTGACAGTTTGTGAAAGGAAAGAATCAGGTAGTGGGATGGAAGAATGGAGGTGTCGCTGAGAGAAAAGGGGCATAATAGAGGTTAAGGTGGCACAGCTGTTTATAAACCACATTGGGGGGATACTTATGATTTATAAAGGCTTGTCATACGTCAGTGAATCATATGTTACAAGATATGATAGCAGCAATGGATTTCTCCATTTGGGTGCTAAAATAAAATTGTAGGTAGTAAAGATTTGATGTGAGAAGAGTAACAGTTATTGAAACAAAAATATTTTAAAATTTCCTTTTTTTAAAAGGGCAGTGGTATCACTTTGCATGATCTCTGAATGATGAGTCCAATTCCAATGGGTTTACTGAATGTAACTGCCCTGACAGGTCCTAAGCACCTTGTGATAATAGTTTGCTGTTGAAAATCCTGATGCTGATGGGACATGCAGGAGTATATTCAGCTTGCCTTAAAAGTGCTTTCTGATGTTACAACAGAATGACTTCAAATCTACAAACTCCTGCCAGTCATCTAGATATGACATCATAACTACATGCAGGCCTTGTAATGAGTTGTTTTGAGTGGAGAATGTCCAGTTTGGTAGCTGGGTGTGCTTCCATCCTTATACTTGTTGTTAACCTACACAAGTTGTCATTACTCTGCCACAGACTTCAGATAGCACTCTTCTGTACCTGATTATTATTTGAAGACTTAACAAAGATGAAAGATGTAATTTACTGTGGAAGGAACGTACTGGTATACCGCTGAACACTGGGTAAGGTTTTTCAGAGATTCAAAAGTTAATAATGATCGCCATCCAGGATTTGGGAAATTCATTAAAATTACTAATGTTAATGTTTGTCACTTGAAGGTTACTACTAAAGAATGTTCACCAGAGTTCAGAAGATCATACTTAAACAGTTTATTTCAAAACACAAATGCCCAGGCTGGTACCAGTTCTGCATTACAATGAAAGTTTAGACATTGAATCTCGTCTTGAAGAAGGCAGTTTTACAGTTAGAAAACCTGGCACCCTAAATAGCGCACGTCATTCTGATCGGAAAACCGTACGAATTCGACAATCTTTGCTGCTCACATTACTGCTAGACAAGATAATAGAAAATGCCTGCGACCTGACAAACATACCACATGACTCACATGGGGATCCACTACCGCACAACCGACACGTGTTACTTTTTTGGATGCTTGGAAAATACTGATACTACAACATGGCCATCTCCCTCTCTGTTTGTCGTGCAACCAATCACAATTCTTTTTGGTCATCACATGATCTAACCAACCATCACATTTCTTTAACACCTCATACACCATAGATTACTTCTTGGTGTAGCCTGTCCACTCTACTCTATTTTCTCTGTTTAACCCTGAAGTTCACTGTTCTTTCTTGCCAGAGAACATAGCCTTTGTCGGCTCAACCCCTGTACCTAAAACAGTTCACCAAATCTACATTCTTATCACTTGTGTTACAGCCTCAAATGTCATATTCTGATGAAGCTGTCACAGCTGTCACATTGCTGCAGCAGCCTGGAAGATTTCATATTCTTCACCATCAGTTCTACCAATTCTTGGCTCTGTGTGATACTATTTTGATGATATTGGTATACAGGCCTGTAATAATAGAAGTTGTAGTATTAATATACTGTTGGTATATAATGGTATTTTTTCATTTTTGTGGAGATAAAAGTTCTGCTGGTATTATTATACAAATATTGCAATTCCCATACATTAATGCACATTATATATAGGTAACAAATTAAGAATTTCAGTCTAGTGATTACTGCAGCTGCCAAAAAATAAGTTGTTGTTTAGTTAATATTTTTGTATATTTATTCTGATAGTGCCTACTGTGGAGGACTGTGGATAGCTGCATTATACTGTGCAATGAAGATGGCGGAGAGTTTAAAAAATCCTGAAGAAAAAATGTATTATTCTCAGATTCTAGAAATAGCAAAACAAGCTTATCAAACTAAGCTCTGGAATGGTATGATTTTATAATTGAAATAGACTTTAATAAATATAAAGTAGATTTTAAATGAACATTATTATGGGAAGTTAAGGATTGATAAAAGAATTAAGGTTCACAGATTATGCAGTTTAAATGATGTTGACATTTATAAGTCTGTAAAGGACCCATTTCACTTAATTATTTAGTACAAATTTTTTAAACCTTTTGTACCAAACAGTTCAATGTAGTAATTTTATTTCTTTCCTTTTAGGTTTTTTGCTTATTAGATTCTAAAAGTGCCATCCTATTGCTATAGCTTTATATTTTTGGGATTATGTTCATTTTGCTGAGTGTTTTGAAACTAATAAGCAAAAGTTATGGCTAAGTGGCCATTTCTATGCTTTACATTCTAGTAGATTCAGGGCTTATAAAAATTCCTGACCCTCCAAGTTTATCATCAAATTGTGTACACAGATCATTTTGTGCCTTTTACCATAAATTTCCTTTGTAAAGTACCTTTTTGTTCACCAAAAGCACTCCCACTAGCTACCCACAGCAGTAAATTATTCTATAGATCGATCATAAAGTTGCCGATGTTGGACTTAGAAATTTCGAGAATAAATAATTGTCAACTTTAAGGGATTTTCCTGTAATATTTCCCACAGGGACAATTCACCATAAAAATAATTTTAAAGTGTATTTATCATATCGGGAAACGTTTAGTTTAAGAGATATTCCCGTTTGTTCATGTTTTGAAACACGCGATCGGAAAAGTAGAAAACTAAGATTCGAAATATCTTTAAATTGAGTAAAGCTGCAGCTAACCTTTTATCACCAGCTATATTCAGCACTGTCCCCGATATTTTGGTAATAAAATTAAGTAATTCGGCAAAGTTTAATTAGCAGTTTTAATTAAGAGAAAAAAAATGAACTTTTTAATTAAAAGGAATATTAATTTAAAATTTATATCAGTAGATAGTCCCACTTGAGACGATTATGGAGATATCATGGTTTCGGTAAAAAAGTTTAAGCATTTGTCCGGTAATTAAGTTTTTGAAAAATAGATTGTCACTGATTGTTGTTCAAGCGCGTAAAAATTCCTCCAAGTTGGTCATGTGATGACTTTAGTTTAAAGACTTTAGAAACCCTTTGGAATGTTAAATTAAATTAAAATAGATAGAATATGACAATTGAAAGTCCCTGTAGAAATTCCAAGTTAAACCATTATGTACTTTTGGAGATATTAATTAAAGAAAGGTTCGCCAAGGTCACAGGCTCGTATAAGCCAATAAAAGACCTTGCTGTAAGCTCATGTTGTCTCATTCTTACACCGAAAAGTGATCGCGCTAGTTAGCGGCGCAGATTATGGTAGCGGTTTAGGCAAGTTCTAACATGCCATAGTACTCACTAAAGTTAGGGGGACTTTGTGAGTTTTTGTCTTCTCGTAGAATTGTACTTAATTTGCAATCTTCAAAGAAACTGTTGTCCGATGCTTTATTCAAAATTCTGGTACCGACAATGTATGAGTGAACTTTTGAAAGAATATAAGTACTGTGTTATTCTCAGACTGTGTTAAATGATTTTATCTTGTTTACCCTTCGCATTTGGGGTTTATAATACAAGTGCATGGCTACCAGGATATTTAATATCATAGGTATCAAATGGCTATACATGGTCACGAACTTAATTGTTCATAGTTCAGGTGAAGGTGTTGCAACCCCCCCTGCAGCCTGTCCGCCTGACACCTTCCCTCATATTTTCTTATCATATATACCTAATAAGTTGTCACTTTTTTGGCATCTGTCTTCATTTTGTCTTCAGATAGATATTCTGTCCTCAATCCTGTGTAACTATCCACAATTCTCTCTCACTGTTAACATGTTACACAGTATACTTTCATCTACATACAGCATATCCTGTGATGTTAACCCAATATCAGAATCATTTATTGTATTAATAATCAGCAGTGGTCCCAATACATTACCATCAAGCACTCCCGCTCACATTTCCACCATTCCTGCTACAGTATTGCCTATTCTGACTTTTTCCTACCCCTTATGAGTCTTTTGAACAAGTAAGTTACATCATGATCCACCTCAATCTTTTCAGCGTCAATCACCACTATTCTAAGGTTCACTCATTCAGATGCCTGCATACTAGTATCAGTTTTGGAAGCAAGGGAGCCCTTGTATATTTCATCTTAAACATCCCGCACATAATACACTAGCTGAGATTCATATTTTTAATCTGTCCTTTCCATAGAGACATTTCTGAAGTAGTCAAATTTCTTGCTTTTCATCAGCTTGCATGCCACAGAAATCAAACAAATCATTTTATACTTCTCATATTTATTTATCATCCATCCCATATAAACCAGTACATCAGTGCCACATATTTAGTCCTCCAGCAAACAGTAAGTAATAGTTATAGGAGTGGTAGTCTATCTCCTCCACTTATGTTTAAGACATTTGTGTTGATAATTGTTTGCAGCTATCACTTAATATTTTTACCTACGATGCTCAGAATCTATTTCTAGTTTTTTACTTTGCTTATTTCTACTGAAGTGATTAGGCACCTGCTCTTATCAGTATAATTTCTATATGTTCATTTCAGTGCCTGTGTTGTAAAAAACCTTGATTATCTCTAAATGGATTAGCACAGTGGTTCCCAATTAGTGGTACGTATACCCCCAGGTGTTTGTGAGGATGCTACAGGGGGTACGCGCAGTAATCTCTTGGCTAAGATAATCCCTGTGACAGTTAAAGAAACAATTTTGCAAACATTAACATTGCCAAAATATACTTTAAGGCAAATTGCATGTGTGTGAATTATGTTACTGTAATTCTGTGGTTGTGCAAAACGTTCAATTGGGGTGATCACATTTATTTATCACTAGCCTCGTACCCGCGACTTCGTACACGTGGATTAAGAATTTTTTTGCCAGGATTAAATATAAAAAGTTGTTGGTAACGAAGGATTGGTCCCAAACAATATCGAGTCGGCATAATATGACAGGAAAGCTATCACTATATCATTCTACCGTCGAACCTGCCTCTCGAAGAGAATCAATTTCCAACATATTTCTGTCACTATTCGATAAGATTTCAAAATTTCGTGACTACAACTGTTAATTATACTGGAAAAAATATCCTGTGCCCTTCATACAGCTTTCCTTATAAAATTCCATCACAATGATATAGCCATATAGTCGTCAAAACGTAACAAAAAGACAGAGACTTACTTCCGTATTTATATTAGTATTACTGTGGTTCACACTCACACACTGACTGCGAACAACACCTGAGGGATCATTATAACGTAAAAAAGTGTACACCTACAAAATTGCAAGACTACCTACGATTTGCCTCGCATCGCACCCCTAACTTTATAATATCTACAGTTTAACATTCAATCCAAATAACCTACGGCCCAGGCCTGACTCTTACGATGAAAAACAATTTTTAAAAACCTTAGCCTTTACGGAGATTTGAACCGGAGACCATGACGTTCGTAAGCAAGCTCTTTAGCCATTTAGCTGCCAGTTCACTACACGGAAACACGGTCTGGAGACGTCCACATCCAACGTGTCTGCCTATCGCCGTATTTCGAAGTTATGAGACAACATGTGTTATTTATACAGATAATTTTTCAACCAAATGTAGACAGTATTTTTCTCCTTGTTTCAAAGGATAAGTGAGCAAAGTTTCATCGAGATCAGATGAAAACTGTGGATTTGTATGAAGAACAAACAAACCAACAAACAAACAAACATACATTCATCTTTATATATAAAGATTACAGCTGTAAGGGGTACTCGAGGTTGAATTCTTTCTCATAGTGATAATCAGGAAAAACTGATTGGGAATCACTGTATTAGCACAGTAATTATGTAGTAGGGGAGAATGAGGGAATGGGAGCCTATTAAGGAAAAAGTGAAAAAAAGAGTGCCTTAGAAATGGTTTTTTTTTGTATTATTATTATTTCTTTTTTAATTTAGATTCTGTAATGTCTAATCCATGGACTGTGTAAAGCAAAATTAAAATGAAGGCTTCACTGAAAAGAGAGAGAGAGATACCAAATTGACTCAAATGGTTCTCATTACCCAGTTCACTGGGTAATGGGAGCCATAGCCAAATTAGTCCGTAATACTGAAAAAACTTTAGTTTTCTTGACTAAATTGGAAAATAATATAATTCTTTCCACTCTTATGGATCTACAAATTAATCATTTACTTTTTTTACATTTGATATACTTTATTTTTTCCTAGCACAAAATTTGCAAATCAAGGACAGTTTATCATCACAATCAGCACAGTCCAGATGTGATACATTTTTACACACTTCACAAGACATGAGAATGTCATTTGATTCTACCTCTGTGAAGCAAAGAAAACAAATTATTTGTATGCAGAAACCATCACTTTCACCACTGAATAAAATTGATGAGATTTGTAATAAACTGTTTGTAGTCCTAGATTTCCAATCATGTGGTCTACCCCTCCTTGCATGCACTGTTGCTTTCCTTTTTTGCAGCAGCAGAAAATGTGGATCTTTACTTCAGTGCACAATTATTGCCTTCTGTGTTTTATTTTTCTTCATAGAGTTTTCTCAAGGGTTAAGCAGTCAGAATGCTGTTTATTTCAAGCATTTTTGGGGAGTTGGTAGCAAAATTTTGGTGTAGGAGAAATTATGGGGTAAGCAGAGCTAAGCTCCAGTTTCCCCTTGCTCATGGCTCTTATTACCCCTCATGTTAATGCTTTTGTCAAAAAGTAAAAAAATATATAATATAATTTTTTCCTCCCATTTTCCATAGTGCCTGTTAAACTACATTAATCATACAACCATTACAATATATTAAGATAACTTTATAAGCAATATAGCAAATTCACCTGCTTAAGATAATATCAGTTGGACAGCCGAAAACACAGTGTCGTCTTTTGGCAAACTTAGAGTGACTGAGCCACCACTTGTAATAAGGAAGAATTATGCCCTCTCAGGAGCCTTCAGTGAAACTTGCAGGTTTCTAGCACATGATATTCAAATTATTCAGGATATGCTCCTATTGCCCATATTCTCAAATTCCCCTTTTCACCCATTATTAATTTAATTTAATTAAATTATTTATTTAATTTGATTTAATTGCAATGGAGCACACGCTCTGGTGGCAATTTCCCTACACACCCAACTTCCCCCTATCCTGCTCTACCTACATTTGCCCTCTACAAATTTTAACTTTAAATTCTTTCAATGTTTTTGGTAAATTATTCATCATTTCCCTTGGTAACTTATTCCAATCCCTGATACCATTACCTAAAAAAGAGAATCTTTGTCCACCCTTGTGCCTTAAATCAAGTGCCAGCTTGTGGTCATGGTCATCTTTTCTTTTTCATGCATTAGTTTTCATTCTTACACCAATATCTTTCCATGCCTCATCACCAAACACTTTGTACACTCCCATGACCCTCTTCACCCTCCTCCTGTCTTGTAATGACTCCCATTCCAGCTCTTTTATCATATCTGATGCTGATTGCATTCTGCAATAATTTCCAGAAACAAATCCAGCAGCTCCTTTTTCACCCTCTCCAACTCCTGTGTTTCAAACTTAAAAAGTGGGTCCCATACTACACCACCATATTCAAGCAATGGTCTGTCACTTATGACCAACTGTGAAGTTTTTGGCTCCCACTGAGCACCCACTTTACAAAAGTTTAGTCACACATGTACCACCTCGTACAATGTACTTTACAATACGTTGAACAAGATGGCCAACATGTGAAGATGGATTCACCAGTCAGAACAAATTGCTTCTTCAATGGTCTTGGCATTCTGTTCATTTAATGGTATTATTTAATGCTATAATAGCATGCCCAGCGTGTGGAAAATCCGTCAGCATCACGTCGTCATGTGTAAAGCGTTTGTACCACTTGGCCATGTTGCTGCAATCAATGCTGTTTTCCACATACATGCCCACTATCTCCCTATTAATTTCAGACAGATTTCCACATTTCCCCCCACAAAGAACAAACAACATTTCTCTGCTCTTTTAGCATAGACGACTGTAACTCACATGCTTTCTTTGCTCATCCACTCTTCTTCCTCTTGCGGTACTCCTGATCAGAGAACTGCAAGTACACTGGAAAATTTAACATATTTTCACATCCCAATTAAAAAAATGTTGTGTGTTACTAATTGATCAATTCTCATAGTAATGAACAGACTAAAAACAGGTTATCGATTGCGAGCATATTATGAGGGAATTGAGAAAGCAAAAGTATGCAAAGGAGCCAATGTGGATAGTATTTCTACAAGTCTATTAAAGATAGAGGATATGCTATTGTATCATACCTTGATGTATTATGTAGATTGAGTCTGCAGGCTTGCGGTTTACCATGGTGGTACCAGTACTCAAAGGCAGTGAAACAAATAAGGTTGAAAATTACACACTAAGTAGTTTAAGCAGTTTGATACCAGTGATAGGAAAATTTATGGAGAGGGTTATATGCATCCCTATGAGAAATGTCTAAATGGTTTACGGAGGAGAGGATCTCAGTTAGCAGGCTATATTCAAAGTGCTATAAATGAAACAATCAATGGAAGTCAGTTTTACAGTGTAGCATTGGATCTCTTCAAGGCATTTTACAGTGTGAGCAATAAATGGGTGGTAAATTAGGCAAAAACCATTGGAATTGTTGAAAAAGTGGCTATTTGTGTAAAAGAATTCTTAAAGGTGGAAGACAAAGAGTTGGGGTAGGAAATACGGTTTAAAAATGGTTAAAATGAAAATGTGAGTGCCATAGAGTAGTGTATTCATTATTATAATGAATGATTAAGTTGATGGTTTACATTCAGAAGTTATATTATTTGGAGATAACATAATGTTGTGCAATAGGATTAAAATGGAAGAAGTCTATAAAACAGCTACAGGTCTTCAAGTTTCAGTTATACCTTTGGTTGAAAATGATGGCAGAGATAGATGCCTTTGAAACGTCCCATGATTATGACATTTTTACACGTATAGAAGCCCAAGAAGAGTTTATATATATTATAGTTATTTGTGACCATCCAGAAAAGGCATTTATGTCTAAACTTTATATTTTTATTTATCTTTCTTTTCCACTAATAGGTGAATACTACAATTTTGATTCTTCCAATAGAAAACAGTCAAAGTCAATAATGGCAGACCAGTTATGTGGATTGTGGTATTTGAGAGCTTGTGGTGTAACAGAGGAGGTAAGCTTACCTTGAATTATTGCTTATATTTTGTTGCTTCAAAGAAAATCATCTTATTTATTATTTTTACTTCATCTTCCTTTTTTATTTATTATTTTTGCATCTTCTTTTGTCAAGAATTATTTCTAGATTCACCCATAATTTTTACAGCTCTCCCAAGGGTCTTGACTTATCTAGTTTTCTTATAGTGGTTTTGGCCCATGAATCAGTGGTATACTTTTAAAGACTCTTGTTTCTGTTTTCATATATTAGGAATAGTACTTTCATTCTTGATATCTTTATTTGTTTGTGTGTCATGCAAAATGTATCCTGTAATCTTCTGAAGCACTTTTCTTAATGTAACTGTTATTAGGCATTAAGAAAATTTCTCCCTAGTTGAAATTGTTATTCTATTTTATACATAAATATTGTCTGGTTACTCATATACTTTGAAACAGCATTTTTCATTACAATCATTCAATGATGTGGCTGCATAAAGTCATGAAATCTTTGCCTCATTTGTTTGGCGCTCTTCCTTTTAGTCTCTGAAAAATCTTGGATTTCACTTCAGCACACTTTTTTCCCCCTTCCATCTTTCCTCTGAGCAAAATATCCAGTCCACGGCCATCCATAGTCATTGGTTTATGTTATAACTTTAATGACTGATTTGATATCAGCTTTTCTCTTCTTGCCTCTCCTTGTTAAACCCATCACTGAAACATCTCTGAATATCATCTTTTAGATGAGCTGTTGTGTGCTTACATGACAACAATTCTCATTATCATCATCGATTTTCCACTCCAGAAGACTGGGTGTGTTCCATGTCATAAATCTATCAAGCATTCTTCATTGGTTTTTAATGGATAAAATCTGAGACATTACATTGTACCATTTTTTAAAAAATAATCTAGGTAGATGTAACAAAAATTCTTCCAGTTGCTGATTTTGTTTGCTTCACAACTAAAGCCAAGCTCAGTATTCAAGGTTGGTTGGATCCTCCTGAATGAGTTATACTTAGCATGGTATTGAAGGTAGAGTGGCGAGATCCTTTCCTCCTCACCTAACTTAACCTGGAAATCCTACTGAGTAAAGGAGACCTACACTTTAATGCAGAATCCTAACCACAGAAGCTTTCAGTGCACTTCACATTACACAGCATTGGATTTTCATCAGCTTTTTTTTTTTTTTTTGTAACTGCTTTACATCTCTTTTTAACATCGAGGTCTTTAGAGACGGGAAAGGATGGGGGGGCAAGGAATGGGAAGGAATTCGGCCATGGCCTTTTTGAAGGAAGCATCCCGGCATTTGCCTGGAGTGATTTGGGGAAACCATGGAAAACCCAAATCTGGATGCCCGGACGGGGATTCGAACTGCCGTCCTCCCGAATGCGAGGCGATTCATCAGCTAAACGCATGACTATGAGAATAGTATTCTATGAAACTTCTACAACTTTATATGACGCAGTTTTCAGTTAAGATCTAAGATAAGGATTCACCATCCAATATGGTATGGTGGCAGCTGAGTTGGTTAAGGCATTGCTGTGGATTGAAAGGTCCTGGTCTCAGCTGCTATTTTCATGGACCATTAAACTGGCTTTCATCTCTAAGGAAGCTTTGTTTTATTAACATGTAGTATGCCAGTACACTTTGTGATTTCAATTTTACTTAATACGGTAGGTGCCCATCACTGAGTAGGATTACTGGTTTAGGTTAGAGTAGTTATGGCAGTGGTGAATTATGTGTAAAATGGAAAATCTGTCCCTTAGGCAATTGAACTACTCATTGTAATATCCCAGTTAACAATGTAATTTGCATTTACTTTTACTATTCAGTATCTAATGGGTATGCAATTTTGTATAAATATTTGAATTAGGATCTGAGTTATTGCAAGCCATTGAAAATGCTACTAATAAGTTAGAACATTTAACAAAGATATTGTTGCCATATCTGAATCAGGTTGAATGGTTAAACAGACATTACTAATAGAGATGTAATGGAGCTCCACATCCACAATTGTGGAACTTTCACATGAAATTATACCTCCACTTTTGCATCTGCACCCGCAGTTTTTATTGCGGATGTATAGTATGTTTACATTTTAATTTATATTAATTATCCTTCTCTCTTTATACGAGATTTGGCTCATCCTCGCTTAGCTAACAACAATGTGACTGTTTTTTCTTACGATCTTGCAATAAAAGTAACAATGGATTGAATGGTGTTATTACTTAAGCGAAGAATTTACAAGTTTGAATTTGCATGTAAAGTGGCCTATTCACAATCCAACTTATAGGACATCCATGCAGAAATACTGTTGGATGAGCTCACCCATTCATGCTACTAGAAACAAAACGTTCCAAGCAATACTTGCCACTTATACTTTTTCATGACACACAAGTGTCCGTATCACACACTTATAGGATGTTTCCTCCAATCATAATCCAACGCCATAGCTTGTTGGACAACAAGTACTGATGTTTTCCTGGGAGCCCAACAACATTCAATACATCCTACATTTAGTCCTGCAACTCCCTTCACAGCCCATCAAGATTCCTTTATTCAAAAATTGGATCATTGTAGGTCCCACAAGTTGGACTGTGAATGGGCCTCTGTAGCGGTGGGAAGGTTGGCCTGAAATGTGATGGTATTTCCTTGTGCTCGACACTTGAATTAGTCGAGCGACAAACTCCACTAATTTCATATGACAAAGATTATTTTTTGACGCCTATGTTGTTATGTAAATAATTTAATTCACTTGTGAAATCATCTATCGTTTCTTGTTGTTGAAAGATGAGGCTAAAAATAAATCAACATTGTAGTATTTTATGGAAATAGACTTTGCTTATGAAAAAGTATAGATTTATGGACAAAAATATACTTAATTTGATTTTAAGTTTATTTTTGATAAAATATTAAAATATAAATAATAATAAATTTATTATTCCACCTCCGCATCCACGGATGTCAAGCACTGAGCATCCGCAAAGATGACCCCCATTACAACCCTAATTACTAGCTAATTAGTTTCAAGGTGCTCATATCATTATTATGTGACCAACTGTGCCCATAACTGGTTATTAATAGTGGCTAGCATTGTTATTAATGTCTGCTGTCCTATGTAATGCAGATTTTTAATGCAATTATGAGATGGGACTTTTTTGCCTGAGAAGTTTGCACAAGTTATTTGTTTTAATTGTCACAAATATTTATCCAATTATTGTTCTTGATAGCTACAGAAAAACTGTCTGTGACAATCATCTGGAAGGATTGTGTTTCGTTGCAGAATATGAACCTGTGCTGCTCATTTGTAATTGATTCCAGAATGTTAGCGTTGTAGGCATAACATTAGCTCCTTTGATGTGTGTTTGTTGCTATTCTTAGAATATATTTTAAACTGAAGGATGTATACATTTTGTAAATATAAATTACACATAACATTTCATTCATGATTGAATTTGACTGGAAGATACCTGTCTTTGACATAATTTTGTCATATCAGTTTTGAACCATTATTTTATGTAGTTACAATATCCTAGATAAATTTTGTAGATAAAATTCAACAATACCATAATGTCATGTAAATTCAGAGTTGTAAAATCAGTGTATTAACATGTCAACCACTTCCAAGAGAAATAAAAATAAAATGATTTCGTGGTAACAAACTGCATGGAACATATTTAATTTCTCTAGTAAATTTTCAGAGGAAATTTATTTAATAGTTTAATTAAGGATTTTGATGGCTAGCTCTGTTGTTCTTCTAGGGAAGACGGCAGAGTTAGCCATTGAAATATCATTTTTTTACAACATAATCTGACAGTTCACACATAAAAACTTCATTGCAACCATTCACTGGAAAAGTCCCCATTCTTACAAATTAAGGATTTTTTTTATTTGCAGCAAAATTTGCATAATTCTTTACTTGGTTGATTAATAAAATAACTCAATTCAGATTTTTACTACACGTTAACCAAATACTATCGGTACTCATGTTAACATGATAATCACCACAAAAATGTTTATCTACACCTATGTAGTAATCTGTGGTGTGTGTACAATCGTCTGCTTATTATATATTTCATCTTTCTCCTGTCTGAATTCTCATGAAACATTGTGAACTGCTTCTGTGGTTAGTATCATTTCAGCCCTCCTAACTTCAACTTTCGAAATGACGTTTACTTACCCTACACCTTTAATTTTTCATAATGCATCAAAGTATTTTCCTCTTCATTGTTGATGCCATTAATCCTTAAATTATAAATAAATTGTTTCTCAAGGTTTATTGATTTCCTTTGTGTTTGTTACATTTTACTTCATATTGAGATTAGTGCATTTTTTAATTGTATGTTCAAGGTATTACCCACTGAAAATGTGAAGAGTGCTTTGCAGAAGATTTTCGATTATAATGTCCTGAAATTTAATAATGGTTGTTATGGTGCAGTTAATGGAATGCTACCTTCTGGTAAAGTGGATGAGACAAGCTTCCAAAGTGAAGAAGTGTGGTGTGGGGTAGTATATGGCTTGGCAGCTCTTATGATACATGAGGCAAGTTTGGTTTCAATTGTTAAGATCATGAGTTTAGAAAATATATTGTTTTCATTCTGATCACTAGTTAATGTTATTAGATATTTTAAAATGCATTGTTATACTATTGATATCAACACTGAGTGATTACTTTTCTGCATTTTTCTTCAATTTCACTTTCAGAGACCTCTGCAAAAGTTATTTTTACTGAAACTTACTGTGTCCTCAAGAATATGTTAAAGTTGTCATTATGTAATCAGTTGACTGTTGTTTTTACCATAAAAAGTTTTTTATCTGTTTAAGATAGGTGGAATGTGGCTCTTGGCATAATATTATTACACAAAAAGATTCTATTAAAGGTGTATTTGGAAACACTATACAAGCAGACATTAAAATAAATTTTAAATACTAGGAGTACCTCCCTGGTCCATAATTTCAGAGTGTATAAAATTAATGGCATGAATGGCTTGTATATATCTATAAGAGCTAGTAATTTAAGCAGCTTCCATAGATTTCAGTGTGTCATTCTGCTCCTTAATCATTTTTCACTTTCACTTTTTAGCCTAACCCTCTATATAGTATAACTATTGTGATTGCTTTGGTGCCTGACAAAAACCACATAATATTGTTGATCCTAGTGTATATCCTTATTATTAATTCTAAACATTTATATTTATTTTTCTTCGCTATTATGGAATTCACTTCACTTTGCATGGTCATTCGGAACGTATACAACTTTTGTAAAATTTTATGTTTGACTTCGTAAATTAAGTTTTTTCATGGGAAGTGCTTCTGCAGCAGATAGTAAAATGATGACATATTGCTGCTTTAAACAAAAACTGAGAAATTTCCTGAGTAAAAAGAGTAATAACATTTACAAGATTGTAGAACACTAATTTGGTCTACCTTAACATTTTGAATTGCTCTTGAAACTCTACATTTTATACCTGTCTTGAAATTAGCTACAGTTAACTGCTAGAAGACATTTTACAGCTTTCTTTGTTTCTATCCTTTAGGATTTATTGTTATTTGTATATAGTGAGATGGATGGTTTAATTTAATTTAGTATCACTCAACTGATATTTCCGTTTTCACCTACCTCCATATTTAACAAATTTCTATCTTAAATTCTTGCACTGTCTCTGGTAACTTTGCCCAGTCCTTTACTCGTTAGCTACAAAAGATAATTTCCCCACTCCATTATATCTGAAGTGAAGTGCTAGTTTGTCATGGTTATCATTTTGAAATTTTGGTAAGTCTGTTAGTTGTCATTAATTAATATTTTGCTACTAATAAGAAGTTTACACATAAATTGAACATTATTGTGATAAAAAATGAAGGAGTTTTCTGGGATAATCAAATGAAAGACCAAGTTACTCTAACTGAAATAATAGGATCCAACAAATAAAATCCTGGAATCATGCAACGTATCTGTTATCGGAATCATGGAAACATGACTTAAACCTAAGGAACATTTCAACATTTCTGGTTATAATATCATGCCACAACAGACCAGAAGGTTATGGCAGAGTAGTAATATTTTTCAGATGAAATCTACAGTTTCACAGTCTAAAATTCTGCTTCTTCTTCTCTTCTCCTTCTTCTTTAGTAGGCAGTCCTTAGATTGTATAAAATTAAGGAATGTAAAAAGTGGAACTAAGGCTGCACAATAAGAATTGGCGTTGATGGCATTGGGTCGCTCCCCAAATTTGATGGTTAAAAAACTGATCATAAGATCTTATGAAAAACTGGTTCCATGACCCGTAGCTGTAATGGGCAATTTTAGCTGTTATAGTTTTATCTGGGGCAGTGAAAAAAACAGATGCTGAAGGAAGAATTATAAAGGAGGTAGCGAATGAAGAGGATCTAGTTGTCCTTAGTGAAGTTTCTTATAGAAGGATCTCATAACCAGGTAAATGGAACTGATTTAATACTGACGTCGACCTGCCTCTGCCCTACAATTCTATGGTTAATCATATAAGATCCAGGTGGATCAGATCATCTTCCCATTTGCTTTTACTACCAGTGTTATTACATGATATCATGAATTAAACCCCACATATGGATGGAATATCAAGTGCTCCAATTGGAGCAACTTTAGAAAAGCTGCAAACAACATATTCTCAAATTTCAAGGAAATCAGTTAAATGCATCAGTATTGTAAGCATATATGAAATGGCACTGTCAAGCAGCTTGTGCTATGATTTTAGAAAATTGTCCATTAAAATTGCATTGGCAAAAAGCTACAATTTGGTGGGAGTCGGAATATATTGCAGAAGTACACAAACAAAAACAAGCTTCAAGACTTTACAGACAACACACAACAGAGGAAATTTTATGTGTTTAAATAATACTCAGGTTAGAGTTAAACACTTCCTGAAAAGTGAAAGCCTGAGAAAAGGGGCTATCTTTCTTGCAAAATTTAAAAACCTCTCTGAACACAATCTGGAATGAGATAAGAAAATTTCCTATAACTTCCAGAAGACATTCATCTCTCATGACAACACAAGATATACTAGAGAAGATACTGGAGAAGAAGACATCACCATCAGTCACCAATACGGTGTACCTAGAAGATAAAGCATCAGATGAACAAATACTAAAAACATTCAGCTTGGAAGAGATGGAAATGGCTGTTTGTAATAGCTCAAATACGACACTCCATCGAGTCAACATTCTTTATGCCATGCTGGAGATGCAAGTTGCTAAAGGTTATGAACTATGCCTGGTTCAAAAACTTACCTATTGCAGATATAAAGACTATATGAATAGTCCATACAATTAAACCAGGCAAGAGGTAAAATGATCAATCCTCATATAGATCTACTTCTTTAATGTCATGTGTCTATAAAACCTTGGAATGTAGAGTGGAGTGTGGAACTTTTTAGAACCCTTCCCAGTTTCAGTATGGATTTTGTAGATGCTTTGATATGCTTGATGCCCTCACCTACTTAGTTACTGAGGTGCAAGAACATTTTAAGTCAATAGTTACACAACCTGTATGTTTACAGATCTGAAAGTGCATATGGTAACATAGTCCCTGAAATACTTTAATTAACTTGCTTGACTCATTAGTGTTAAATCTTTGGAATATTTTGCAGAAAAGAACCCTGAAAATCACTACTTCCACTGGAATAGTTGGCCCATGCAAACCAGTTTTGGTCTCTTGTAAGGTTCCATTCTGGCACTGCTCTTGTTCAAAATATACAATAGGTACAATTCTATCATCAGGCACAACATGCTGATGACCTCTGTTTCTACAGGACTTCTTGTAATCTCCAGGACACCAATATCTGTCCTAAGCAGACGTGGTTATCAGACAATGAACTTCAGATATCACCAAAGAAATCTACTGCAATAACCTTTAAGCGACATAGGTTAGTGGAAGTTTGAAACGTAGCGGGTGGTCCATATTTTTAATTTATGAAATTTGCTAACTACTTTGGATTAGATTTGTACAACATGTTAAGGTGGACATGTCAGATACCTAAAACAGTTGTGAGAAGGCAGTAGATGTACAACAAGCTACTAATGTTGCATGGTGGAGGCGGATCACAAAATCTCAATAGCCCTTTACAAAGCCAGTGTACATCTTCACTTTGACTATGGGTGTATATTTTATGGCTCTGCATCCAATCATCTTTAGAACTGCCTGGATTAATATCGGTACTGGCCCCTTTGAATTTGCTCAAGGGTAATTCTGTCAACTCCAAATAATGCTTTACTGGTTGAATCCATGGAACTGCTAGTCACAAGGGGATCTTAATAAGAAATTTATAATCAAATGGTTTCAGAAAAGTGGTAATTCACTTGCAGTAAAAATTCACACTCTGTGTGCAGCAACAGCTACCTCCATCTACTGAAAATATGAAAACATGGCACCTCTAACGGCAGCCTTTTCTGACCTAAGTGACTATCAGTTACAAGTGCTCCTAAGTTTATCTTGATATAATGTTAATGATGAATTCCTTTTTATTGAGTAAGAGATCATACTTTGTCTGAAACTTAAAGACAATAACCTATTAAGTGAGTATCTCAGTGAAATGGGATGAGTCACATTTATCTATACAGATGGGCCAAAAAATAATAATGTAGTTGGAAACACTTTCTTTTATTGAAGAAATGGTGTAGGGAAACTGTTCGAGTTACATGCTGAAACATCATCTTATGACAGAACTAGTAGTAATTCACAAAGCATTAGAATATGCACTAACTATCCATCTATCTTTTATCACATATTCTAAATTGGCTCTAAAACAATTGGGTAATTGATAAGATGCCTCTTTTATACAAGATCTAATAACCTCAGTTAATGGTCGAGGAATGAAAGTTTAATTTGTATGTATCAAGGGAAATGTTGGGCTTTTCAGCAATTAAAGAATTGCTTAGTCAAATTAGTTGCTGAAACAGGCAATACTGATGAATTTTCACTAGCAACTATCATTATTCTGGTTATTCAAACCCAAGTTAGGGAGCGTCCATAAACCACATAGCTCCATTTTGGCCTCCTGTGACACCCCCCCCCCCCCCCACGTAGCCCAACGTGGCATTTGTCTCTTTTAATTACCACCCACTTCCATAACCTTAATAATTTAAGAACACTTTAGATATCTCAGTTATGAATTCTCAATGCAGTGCCTATAATTTGCCTTTTTGCTATGTAGCTTATTATTATTTGTTTATCTGTTGATATTTTCATGTTCTACATCAAATTCCCTCTCCTTTTAGTTTAAACATGTCTTGTTTAGCATTTTTATTACAAAGTCATATATTTTCTATTATTAATAACTGTCATTGAAATTTCTTTTACTAACCCAAATTTTCATATTAACATTTGTTTATGTGCTGACAACACACTACCATAGTTAGATTTCTTTTATGTATTCATTTAGACACCTTTTCATTGTTCTGTCCAAATTCTTTGTTTAGCTTCACCACCCCTGGCCCGCTTGTGTCATGCACTAACTCAATGTCATGGATTCAAGACTGTTGAAAACTCATTGATAGCTTCAAATAAAATTTTCTACCCATGTAAACGTTGTGTTGAAGTGATTGTTTTTATTTGTAGAGTTCACGTCACTATTTATAGCCTTCGGCTCTCCTGTAAGAGCCAATACCGAATCAATTTCTGCTTGAAAGCTCCTTCAATATTCAACTTTACTTTATACAATTGAACTGCAATGCTCAAAACTTTACTCACTCTATTGCTCATTTAAGTTGCTTCTTAAGCTAGCTATATTGCAATAGGTCATCTCCTTGTACTGGAATATGCCAGAGGATGGTACGCTTTGTATCCAAGAAACGTAAAAGTGTGTTACCTTGTTTTATTCATAATATTTATAAATATAAAAGTATATTACACCATTTTACTCTCAATACTATTTTGCACTGAAATTTTTTTCTATATTTTTAATCTTTATTATATACAATTTCTAGATGGCAATATTTTTTTTTTTAATTTATAAAATTTTCAGTTGTGTTATGATGCTATACATTGAATTTACATCTTAATTGTGACTTAATAATAATAATAATAAAACACTTTGTGAAATTACTATGATTGTTTGGTCTACAAGTCAAGTGTCAAATAAATAAATATTTAAAAAAATATTACCTTCAGGTCTTTATTAAGCATCAATCAAATAAAAAGAGCCACTTATGGACAGAGTACAACTCAAATGATCTAGGCGAGTCACAAATTAATTGAATTCTGGTAGAGCATTGAAATTGAAATGTTGCATGTAGCCCAAGCAAAGGGTGTATTCTGGGCATCTTGCTGCTTGTAGTGGACAGTGTTCATGGATCATTATGTTACCCTCATGAAGACTGTGGCAGAGATAAGCTGTATTTTTTGAGTGAGGCAACCACCCCTGAAAAACACCAACCCAGTTCAGGAAGCGGCAGCCAGGAAAATGATATTCTGTGGTTTCCACACAAATTGGAGCCAGTGTACAATAAGAACAGTGAGCAGTGAGAGCCATCCAGCTGAACATGACTGTGTCTCATGTTGATGATCAGCCACAGAAGAGATATCCTTATTGCATCACATAAGCCACCTCAGTTTACATGATGTGATAGTAGCGAAAAAGTGAAACAGACCAAACACTAGTCATCACAGTTTACTCGTCTCACAAGTTGGTCACACAGAATGGAAATAATAATAATATCAGAGTTCTTGATGAAAAAAAATCATGTCTTCATTGACACTAAAGATATTGAATTAATTTTTATTTCTCATTCATGGAAGTGATTCTTGCCCCCCACAGCTGCAGGAAATGGAACATTGTTTTTTAGCGTCATGGATTTGAAAATTAATATTTCCAGTATTGCCAGTTCCAGTTTTTGGGATGTTGGATCCTACCTCACTTTTGTTAAAAAAATCTACAATTAGACTCCTCTGATTCACTGAAACATTCATGTTTACGTCACACGTCACCCATGCTCTCACTAAAAGCTCCCATTTACACAAGCCTTCAATAGGACACTATTTTCTGCAAGAAACTTGACAGCTGGTTTTTGTGTTCCTTGTCTAAAAGCATATATAACATGCCAACTTGCATCAAGGGAAATGGACAGGGTAAGAAATGAAACAATTAGACACACATTAAAAGAGGAACCACTACAAGAACTGATAGAGAACACTAGACTAAGATGATATAGACATGTTAAGGGAATGGAGGAACAGAGAATCCCAAGAAAAATTCACAAAATGAAGATTAATGGTAGATGGTGAGAGGAGAGGTTAGGATTGGACCAAGGTGGTGACAGAGAGGTGGCAGGAAGAAAGAAGAAAGTGGATAGACTTGTACACAAAGTAGACCCAGCAAGTAGCTGGAAACTGTTGTTGATGATTATTGCAAAGACACATGGAGAATAATAAGTTAGTGATTGCACTTGAAATTTTATTAAATTTTTCATTTCTCTTTACTTGTTTTGGATGTTGTAATTCCATTTTCCTTGTGAATTCAAGAATGCAATCTTGAGACTGTTGCTTTCAACACGAGACAAATGGAGTGATGCAGGTTCTGGTTCCATGTGCTGTCCATTACGTTTACGTCTTGGGAAATATTGTTATCATTCCCTCTTCAGTACATCAATTTTACCACATAAAAAATGTTCAATCTCAAATAAGTTCCAAACAAACAATAAAATTAATAATTCTTGTAACAATATAGTTCAGAAGCATCAATGATTACCATTCTGTAAATTTAACAAACAGTTTAAGAAGTAGATGATTGAATACAGTCTTTTTTTGCTTGATATTTATGTCTACCAATTTCTTTATCCCTGTGTTTGCTTTACAATTCTTTCTTATTTTTATAGGGTATGGAAGAAGCCGCATTCAGAACAGCAAGTGGTATATACAATACTGTATATAATGTTATTGGCTTAGGATTTGCAACACCTGAAGCTCTTTATGAAACTAAGCACTACCGTTCTGTTGGATACATGAGGCCACTTAGTATATGGGGTGTGCAGCATGCCTGGGAACAAAAAAATAAGATACCAAAACAAGTTCAATGCCCCTGATCTTTGGCATTAAGGAAGCCACTAACAATTCAGTTATGAAACATTTCTGTAATACTTATGGGACCAGTTCAGTTATTTTTTTAAATGTATTATAATAAACAATTAACTTGGATTTCATGATTCTGGCAATGATGAAAATACTTTTATGCATTGAAAATGTGTAATAATAGGGGAAGTAAACCCATCACATATGAAGGCAGGATAGCAGCAATAACACAATTCACAATATTTCAATATGAAACCTTGTCCACATAGATGAGACATAGAAGATGGGAAGTGCATGCTGCAAATCTCAGCACATGTGGTGACACTCTGTGAATACACTTTTGATCACCTTGCATTATGTATCATCTCTGTACATGAATTAGGCTTTATAATCAAAATATTGTAAATTGTTTCAATGTTTAGGAGCTTATCACTGCAATCCTTTGTGGTATGTGATGAGTTTACACCCTTATTTAGATTACATGTAACAAATTATTAACAGTGTAAAAACTGAATTTAGAAAGTATCTTATCCCCTGTAATCCTATATATTGACCAAATGATCAGACACTAATCAGATGGCAACTTTTCAATTTTTTATCCTTTTTTAGTCTTTTTTTTGCCACTGTAGACTTGTATATCCGTTTCAGGTAATGGGTGTAAATAAAGAAGTAAAATGTTGAAGTCTGACACTGGTAAAAATAAAATTCATCTTTTGTTGGAGGACCTAAAGGAAGAAACTGGAATTATTGTCCTCAGCAGCAGACAGATCACCACAAGCAATACTGTACTCTCACTTATTTGTCACAGTGGAAATATTTAAAACATAACCTTGTTATGTCCAAAAGCAGTTAAGACCATTTCATGAAATGAGATTTATTCAGCAAGTAGCCTTGTTAACAGTTAACAATGAAATAAGCTGCTACTTACAGCAATGTTAAAAATTATCACTTGGGGAATACAACTTTTCTTAGGATTGAGAGAGAAATTCAGATTCAGCAAATTTATTAAGGACAAAATAGATATTATGTTTGAATCTATAGTTAAAGGAGACATAAAATACACCTGTCATTACCAAGGAAGACAGGCTGTTGTTACACAAAAAGTCAATATTTCTTACTTTGTTCTTACAAGTATAGAAGTTGAATCAAAACTTCCTACATGCATTTGTGATCTACCCAGCCACATGAATGATCTGTTTCTAACCATTAGGTTCATAACAGATGTTGTGGGAGATGACATTAGGGATTATTATGTGTGGAAAAGGAATTAAAAAAATAAATTCATAGTTCAAAATTACATACAAGATAAATTAATAAGCTATACTTGCACTAATAGTTTTGGATGGTAAGCAGGAAGGTAAGTATTATCTGAGATTAAAGCCTGGTGAGTTTATGGTGTCCTGAATATATTTTTAGACCAATTCCAACCGACAGAGTTCACATATTGATGTAGTTTTAGGTGCTATTTTCATTACTCTGACTGTGGAGCAATTACTGGAAGTCACAACAGTTGTAGGAGTAAGCATGCGTGGGCAACCAGGTTGTCTTGGTTTTGGGAGTAAAATATTTGTAATGCTGATGGGTAACTGGCTGCTGATAAGGCTGATATAAGAATTTATACTATGAATGCAGGTGAGCTGGATAAGAAGTGGATTTTAGTATACCTAGGTTACATAACACATTGTAGGGTAGATTTCACCAGTATTGCAGTAGAATTGCAATAGATTATGGTGGGTCAAAACATATTGCATGTTTCCAATGAAACTTATTCCAAGGGAAGGAGCTACAGGGTAGTTTAGTAGTGTCATGTGGTTGATTTTTGTGCATAAGTGTATTTTCCAAATTTGAATAGTTTGCTGAAGATGCTGTAGGAATAATTTTTCAGAGAATACAACACATTTATGGAAAAGATTTGACAAATTAATCACCACTAAAATGATTTGGCTTAGGAATTCTAGACCAGAATAGAATTATGTGAGAAAAACAGGATTATAGTTGGTTTTGGGTCATGCGTGGTAGATGTTTTGGTGTGCTGGATGGGTATTGGGCTGGGATATGTGGACAAATTCCAGGGAATAATTATGGGATATAAGGGCTTGTGTTAATTTGTTGGGGAATGGGAAGAGAGATTCTTGATCAGAGCAGACACATCTACCTCAAATGGCTGGGCTGTAGGAGAGAGTGCATTTTAATTTAATTTAATTTTGATGGAGCATATTCCTTACTAAAAATTTACCTATGCATCTGTTTTCCATTTCTTGTTTTTTATTTTCAATTCTTTAAGTGCATTTTCCCACTCACTTATGTTTGCAATTTATGAATTTTAAATTCTTTAGTACTTTTGGTAAATTTTTCATCATTTGCCTTGGTAATTTATCCCAATACTTGACTTGATTAGCTTCAAAAGAAAATTTTCTCATTACCTTATCCCTGAAATCAAGTGCCAGTTTGTGAGCATGGTCAACTTTTCCCTTCCATGTACTTCTCCAATTCTTTTACCAGTATCCATCTGAACCTCATTAACAGTACCTACCATGTACCGTACTGGTACTCTCTTCACCATTCTCCTGTCATCCAGTGACTCCCAATCAAGCTTCTCTATTATGTCACTTACTAATTATGTTCTGCAGTAATTTCCACTTACAAATCTAGCTGCTCTCCTTTGGGCCCTTTCCGATTCCTTTATTTGATGCCAAAAATGTGGGTGCCATACTATATTGCCATACTCAAGCAATGGTGACCAAGTTTTTCCAACCAGTTTCCTCACTTCTCTCAGCAGCACTTGAGTTTCGGTTAGAAGTTTCCATTGCAACAGTGCTGTTAACAAGCACTCATTGTGAAAGATGGTCACAAAAAGAAGTCCAAGAAGCTATTATTGCTTTGAAGTAGCCATAGTAGAGGATTAAGTGCAATGTTACATATATTGAGATGCGTAGTGTGTTTAAGCCTATTATGGCAATCTTTCATATAAAATTTCAAAACTGGGATAAGATTGTATTAAAAAGCATCATATAACTATAGCAGTGGTCCTGGACATAGCTTCACACCAAAGTGGGTTTTGCTTACCTCTTCAAGTATTACAATCAAACATGGATGCTTGGTCATATATAACTTATACAAGCAGATATGAAATGGGCTTTGAGCCAGGCTGACAGAGCACACATTGATCTATTACATATTTACATTTTATGCCTTGAACCAGAGATATCCCCTCCATATGTATTTTTCGTGTGTGAACTTCATAAACTTGAGTTATACTGGCATATACACTGATGTTCTAAAAGTCATGGAATACCTTCTAATATTGTGTCATGTTAAAAGAAAACCTTATTTTGGGGTGGGCATAAGTACATACTTCTAAACTCTGAACTGGTACCTATACAGATCAGTCTTATTGGTTGCCAATCCCTTGTAATACCCCAGAGATAAACGTATCGTTCATAAGTAATGTTCACTGTAGACTTTGATTGAGATTTTAAACTTTCATATTATTCTTGAAAAGTTCGTCACAATAGCGGTGCCAGTTTAGGATAAGACATTGAACTACTCTCCGAAAATATTGTTGATTGCAGATTAAACCATTCAGACACACCGAAAGCAGCTTCCAATGATACCCCAAAAATTACAAAAAAGTTTATAGTCATTGCAGGTTAAACATCACTACAAACTAGCATCAAGGTTATACAACAAAGATAACAATAAGGATTTCTCTGCATCATCATACACCCTTGCTTACTCACTCACCGCACTTTCACTTCATTAAAACTGGCGAAAACTGTACTTACAGAGGCATTGCTCGCCTTAATTATCAGTGAGTGAAGTCTGAACTAAATTTTACAGAGCAATGTGCCACGGACTTGCCTCTCTAAGAACCAGTGAAAGACTGAGCAATTTTCAACATGGCTGACCTCTATTTATCAATTCATTCAGACCTCTGATGTCAGCTTGTAATTATAAAATTCAATATCTGATTAATTACCTTATACATTTGAGCTGCAACTAACCCATGTGTCTTTGTGCAACCTGTTCTAAATATTTTGACTTTCTTTGTTCTTCAAAGATGTTTCTATTGGACTAAAATCTAATCCTGTCATGTCGCTGCCTTCCCTGGAAACCCAATAATGCTTCTAATTGATGCCATTTGGAAAATCTTACTGAAATTCTAAACTTTTTGAGGAACTAATAACATGATTTTAATCAGCTTGATTTCGTCTATGTCCTGAATTTTATTTCCTTCTTTTATTCTAGATTTTGGTTTTCTACCTAATTAAAAGTTGTATTTATAATTTACTTAATTGGAAAAAATTGTTTCTACAACTATGGCTATAAAAATCTTATATATCTCTTCACATTAATTAGGAATTCTGAATCTTTCGTGTTGCCTCCCTTGAGCACATGTTCTTACATCTCTAAAAAAAAATAACTTTCAAAATTAATTTTTCTGAGCCTATAAAATACACTTTAAAATGATCGTCATGGTAAGTTCTCTTATTGAGCATGGGATGTGGCCAAATCCATGATGCTTGGAAAACAGCTTTAACGACAGTGATTTAAAATAAGCTAAATGATACTTTTTTTTTGCTGTCGTCAGTCTTTAGACTGGTTTGATGCAATCCTCCATCCCTTCCTATCTTGTGCTAACCTTTTCGTTTCTACACAGAAAATGTTAGTAAAACTTGTTTACTGTATGGATTAGCCATAATAGTATCTTTCTAAACGGTAGATATATTACAGTGAGACCCCTTTTGCCTGGCAAAAGTACAACAGCCTGATGTGGCATTGATTCAGCAATTCATCAGAAATCCCCTAAAGAAATATTCAACCATGCTTCCATCAATAATTGCAAAAGTGTTGCTGGTGCAGAAGGTTGTGCATGAACTGATCTTTTGATCATGTCCCATATATGTTTGATTGGATTTTTGTCTGGCAATTTAATTCACCGAATCATTCGCTGGAATTGTCCAGAATGTTCCTCAAATAAGTGTGAACAATTTTGGCCTGATGACAAGGTGCATTGTTGTCCTGAAAAAGTCCATCATTGTTTGGGAACAGGAAGGCCATGAATGGCTGCAAATAGTCTCCACCTAGCTGCATATAACAATTTCCAGACAATGGTTGATTGATTCTGACCAGAGGCTCCAGTCCATGCCATTTAAATATACCCCATATCAGGATGGAGCCACCACCTGCTTTTACAGTGCCTTCCTGACAATCTGGTTCCATGGCCATATGAAGTCTGTGCCATACTAAAACCCCACCATCAGTTCTTACTAACTGGAATCATGACTCATCTTTACAAAAATCCTTTTTAAAGTCGTATAGGGTACAACCAATATGTTCATGAGCCCAAGAGTGGCACTGCAGCTGATGACATTTTTTAGCAGAGGCACTAGCATTGCTCTTCTGCTGTCATATCTTATCAACACCAAATTTCAATGCAAATCTGTTATACATCCCACATTGTATGTAAATGTTGCTTGAGGTAGTGTTGCCTGTCTACTTGAGGTAGTGTTGCCTGTCTGTTAACACTGACATCTAAAAGCAGACATCGCTGATCTTGATTATTAAGTACACATGGTAGGCCACTGCGATTTCCATGGGAGGAGGTAATACCAAAAATAACATATTCACAGCACACTCTTGTCACTGTGGATTGATGAATGTTGAATTTACAAATAATTTCTGCAATGGGAAGTAGGAGAAGAACTGGGCCATGCAATGTTAATCATATCATTACTTGATAAGTGAGTTGGATTGGGACTGATTGGAGGAAAGGTGGAGGGTGAAGAGAGTACTGGGAATGTGCAGGGCTATGTTGGTGATGGAGCTTGGAGGGATATTGGTCAAAGAATTAGGAATAGTGCATGGAAGGGGATAGGCGACCATGACAACAAGCGTGCGCTCGATTTCATCCATAAGGGAGTGGGAAAATTTTCTTTTGTTGGTAAGCATGTCAGGGATTGGAGCAAAGTACCAAGTGTAGTGCTGAATAATTTTCCAAAAACACTTAAGGAATTTAGAATAAAATTTGTAAATCATAATAGTAAATGGGGGAAGAATTTAACACCTTTCAAATGACTTATGAGAGTACAAATGAAAGCCCTGACAGTAAAGGGTACATTTCTGTGGTGCCACCATCATCTGGATATTTGTATCTTCCTTGACTTTTGGCTCTTCGTTGTATCTTCACTCATTCCATGCTGACCTAGCTAATTAGATATCCTGTCCAGATTTATCTTCAGCTGTTCATAATTCTCTTTTAATGTAATCTGATTATACAACGTGTTATCTATAAACAGCCTAACTTCTGTAAACCAATAATGGTATCATTTTTATTTGAACAACGAACAAAATTTGAACCTGTTTGTGAGGCCACAGCTCAGTAGAATCTCTGACTGTGGTCTGGATCTCTGGTGCTGTTACCAATGAGGCTGACATTTTTATTTGAAGTGAATGTCCAAAATAGCTTCCTAGCCCTGTACAGCCTTATGTCCAATGAGTACAAAGGTGGAATCTTTTCAGGGAGGTAAAACAAGGCTGAAGCATGACACTTATTACATCAACTCTGCCCATGAGCCAAAGATCATGAACGGAAATTGAGAGCTCTATCTCCACATATACCTACCAATATGACTACTAGTCCATCCTTTTCATTGCCTTTAATGGTCCTTGTGATACTTCTGTTCTTTCTACCTTCTTTGATACCGTGGGCCTTTGAAAACCCCATCAAGACAGGGATTTGAACCGGAAACCTTTTGATCTCCAGTCAGACATCTCAGCTAATGAGCTACTGGACCCTCTTTAGACATATTAAATATTTTTTTACTTCATGGAATTTTGTTAGTATTGTTAGTACAGTGACTGACTTTTGGAGTTTTGTCTGGTGTCAAATATTTGGGCCTAGTACTAATGTTAATTCACTACTTGGGTGATGTGTGGTTAGAGACAACAGCTCTGGAATGTGATGCTAATTGTGAAAATTTCATTCCATAGCAGAGGTCATGGTAGGGAAAGTCCTTTTTTTATGATTCTCACTGTGCTCTATAGGTACAAACTTTTTGTTTACATCCAATGAATATTTTAAAAAATGTAAAAAATAGATTGTGGATTGTATTGTGCTTGTTCTGTTATTCACTTTTTGAGTGTATTTTATTTTTGCTTGTGTCATCCAAACAATCTTCTAATCATAATTAAGACTGTTTTTCTCCTGGAATTATTTTTAAAATTAAACTTTTACGAAAGAAAATGATTTAATGGAATATTATTGTCTTGAAAGTGCAGGTACAATATTCATCAAACTAGTATGCTTATTTATAAAATTGATAAACATTATTTAACTAATGACTACATAAGAGCTCACAGCCAGAGCAAAATAAATTAACTGTCTTCATTAATTAGTAGACATTGATTTCACACCTAAGTCTGTCAAATTCTCAGGTTTAAAATGCTTTCAGTAAAATTATGATTTTGTAGATTATGTTTAATGTCACTCATTTTTATAGTTGGATGTTTGTTTGCAATTGGCATTATGTTCTGTTGGGTTTTAGGGGGGAAAATCCAAAGACATAAGTAATTTCTTAAACTTAAAATTTTATTATACAAATTAATCTTTGTTCATTGAAATATAATGGAGCACAGATTTATTAAAACAATCAAACATTTACTTCAATCTCAGTCACAGATCAAACTGTTGTAAAGGATTTTTTTTTTAATGATAAATATTTGGTTTCACTGTTCACAACATATAACTTTTGCTGTGAACAAATTCAGTTTACTGAATTTTATTCATTGTTTTTTGTGGTAACTAGAAGTTGCAGTGATGAATGCTCTCATTCTTCGTGGTCTGTAGTTTGAACCAGATCTGTACATGATTTAGCTCTGTTCGATCTGTAAACAAAAAATAAAGAAATACTGAATAGTATTGGTTCAATTCCTAGTGCACTAAGCCTCAGAACAGCAGGAATTTTTGCTGTCAGTTGGTGTGAAGTTAATGGTATCAAAAATAAGTAAATCTGTACATAAATATATTTAGATAGAAGTTTAATAAATAAAGTCTTGCTGAATGCTAATTTAACTTGATTGATAATGATAACTTCCATTTCACACCTCTGTACACATCAAACCAACTAGTCTACAGTAATATCTACATTTTGACAGTTGCCACCCACTCTATACCAAACGTTCCCTCCCCTACAGCATTGCTATCTGTACATAAACAAATCACCCATGCAATCACCCACCCTCCACGTAACCACTCCCGCCTGGCACCTCTAAAATCCAACCATAGTCATGCCTTTTGTCACCCAGTTCTCGCCTGGCATCAAATCCATCAATCGAATCCTACAACAGGGACATTAATTACTTCCTTTGCTCCTTTCCAGAAATGTGCACTTAATGCCAAATATTCTGCCAACTGTCCCCCATACATTTTTCAGCAGACCACCTTGGTTCACAAATACTCTCCATCCTTATGGATCTTTTCCTTGTAATAGACCTTGCTGCAAAACCTGCAACATGCATCCTCCCACTACTACATATTGCAACCCTGTCACAAGGGAAACCTTCCCCATCATTGGAGATGCTCCACAACGCACATCATATACCAGCTAACTTGCCGCCACTGCACTAGTTCCTATATAGGCCTGACTACACAATAACTCTTGACCAGAATGAATGGCCACAGACAAACAGTCAACATCCGCAATTTATCTCTTCCAATACCAGAACATGCTAATTACCACAATTCTAACAACCTCAATTACTGTTTCACTGTGAGAGCAATCAGAGTTTTCCCTTTTCCTTAGTTTAATTACTTATAACTTGAGAAACTTTGGAGCAGGAAGAAATGTCAATATGAGATATTAATGTGGAAAGGAAAGTTAAAGTAGAATCATCACTTGTCACATTTGATGGTGATAAAAAATACTTTTCCCTTACTCCTAAATATCGAGGTTGAAACACATGGCAAAGTTCACATGGTCGCCACAGTCAACCCAGCCAAATTGATTATAGGTCCACATATGAACCAAATCAAGGAACGGCTAAGCCTGAAATATTCCATTACTTATTGATTACTTATAACATTGATCAACCTTGCTTAACTTGAATTTTATCTTGTACTACCAGTATGAATCCAAAGTATAAAATTATAGATCATATAAGAGTTTTTTAATAGTTTTTAATAAATTATGTTATTTATTGGGAATATATGTTAATATTACATAACCCCTTCCCATTACCATAACTGTTTGGAAGAAAATGATTAATGTCTTATGCACAAAAGAAGGAAGATTCCTATAACAAACTTACATGTCCTTAGCTCGAACTCTCCGACAAATGTGTAATGCTACAGGTCCAGACTTTATCTTCTTGAACAGTGTCACAGCTTCAGAATGTGTTAAATCATGACATACTTGACCATTCACAGCCAAAACTTCATCACCTGCAAGACAGCAGTAACCTTTTCTGTTGTTAAAAAGTATATAACATTTTCTTTGGAGCAAATAAAATTTTCTCAGTAATTTAAGAACAAAATCTATCAGACATATACTGTTACTGATTGGATCATACAATTTTTTTTAAAATAAGAAATCATTACTACATTTTTATTTAAAAAAAAAAAAAAAAAAAAGTGCTGTTGGTATTAGCTGAATGTTGGAAACAGTCAACTAGTTTGATGCACAACCAAGCCAATACTTTCGTTAAGAGCAGACGAAATGTTCTTTGCAGTTAACCTTATTGCCATTTCCTTAAAATATGTTTGCAATCAGTTACTGGGGCATTTTAGACAAAAAAAAAAAAATCACTCTACTTAATCAAGAACAACAAAAGTTTATGAGAAATCAATCATTTAAAGTTGAGTTACTTTAATGCTCAGACATATTTTTCAGGAATAACTGAAACAGGTTAAGAATTGTTACCGTGAGGGTGTGTCGTATTTTAGTTGATAATGGCATTAATTAATTATTGGAATGAATTAAGTCCTGTCATGCTCACCATGTGGCAAATCTGATATGGTTTAACATGTTGTCTACGTATGGTATTAACATTTGATAGCGGAACAATTGATAGTTAATATTCTGAGGAACAACAGAATCACTTTAAATAATGAAGAAACAAGTTCTTCTGACCTGATCAACAGTGATTGTACCTTAAACACTAAGTTTGATTTGGCTGGCCTTGATAGCATAGAAGCTAGTGTGTTAGCTCCGCATGTTGAAGGTCGCTGGTTTGAATCTGGCCATGGGCATGGGTGTTTAAGTGTTGTGTCTGTGAATGTCATGTCCATCCTGTGGTGTGTCTAATTAGATGAAAAAAAATTCATATTGGAGAATCTGAAAGCACTGAGTGACATATAATTGCTATCGAGCTGGCTGTATGGCCTACGTTGCTAAAAGCCATTGATAAAAAAAAAATTCGATTTGGTAAAAGATGAATCACAAAATAAGAAAGTAGTAAACAATTTGTAATAATAACACAAAAAGTTTACTGAAATGTTTCAGAATAATTTCCTATCCACTTCAGACTTTAACCACACTACGTATTATTATCCATGATTATTAGAAGATTCTGATTTGCAACAGTTCACAACAACAATGTTTAAAAGTCACCCATATTAGTACAGCACACACACACACATATATCAACTCCAATTTTAAAAAATGAATTAGCTTTAAGAATTTAAAAGAGTTATCAAACTGATGTGTGGGTTGCTTCGAAATCGCCACAGAGATGCAATAATTTGAAGTAAAACACCTTTCAGTTGATATGATGACTTTTAGTATTCTTGGTAGTCAGAATGCTCTAAATTTCAGGATGGAAAAATAATATGACGTAAAGTAGAAGTTTCAGCAACTTTTGCATTGATTGTACTGTCAAAAAGGTAATTAACTTCCAGAAATTAAAATTCATAATAGTCCAATTTATGCAATATTTTATTACAAATGTGTCTTGAAATAAGATAAAGTTGATTAAGATGCTTTTCAGCAGATACTGTGACATAGATATAGTCTGACTGTCAAAAAGTGCATGCATTCAGATAAATTGTAAAGTCAGAATCATCCAATTTAGTAATTTTCCTGGAGATGAGACATGGGAAAAGACAAATAGAAGCACTTTTGTGTCATTAATGGAACCTTGACACTATGAATGGACAGAGTGAATCACACTATTACTTTCAGGATGATCGCCTGTAGACAGTGGCAGATTTAGGAATTTTCTGAGTCGGGGCAAAAACTCGAGATTGCTGATCTTTCAAAGGTCACTGCCTATTTACCGCCCTTTCAAACATACTTTTGCTGCCCAAAGGCTTCGGAACTGGCTCTTCCTGTATACGGGATCCTACCAACCCTCGCACTTGATCACAGTAACTAGTAACAATGGAACTGACTCGTTGGAGTCTACTATATAATTTCATTGGCCCACTCTGACTGCCACCACTTTGATAGATCTTGCTCTGTCGCTCTGGTACTCCATGGACCCCTTCAATTCCATAATAATAATGACCAGAGATGGTACTACAAAATCAAATTTACGAGAATTATTCAAATACAATTATATTCAGTTTAGCAACTGTGAAGAAATGAATTGCCAGAATACAAAAAGAAAAGTATGTATTTTGTTTAAGTTAACATATTAATTACTAGTTGCTTTTTGTTTGTTGCTTTTGGAGCAGATGGGTCACTGTTCATTGGGATGATTTTCAAAAATACATGTATGCTATTAATTGTTATGGAAAAAGAAGATAAGAAATTTGCCACCTTTTTGTGTATTTCTTTTTTGAGATTTTTATTTATTTACCATACTAATAAAATTATTAATTTTAATCATAGTCAAGGTCATATATAGTGTGATGAATATGAAACTATTCTAGCCCAGTAACCATACAAAAAACACGACTTACGCTAATAAACTAAAAACTGAAATAATGATTCAAAAGGTTACCTAAATGAAAAAATGTTAAATTGAGATCACAGTTTAATAGTAAAATATGAGTAAGTTGATTTAATTGAATAAGGAACTTTGGGTAATTGGTTCTTAATAATCTACAAGAAAGCTTTAATGTCAGTCCACTAGATACATCATAGAAACTTCTTGAATAGTTAACTATCAAATAAAAATGAGGACAGAATTTAAGTAATTACTGTGGAAAATGAAATAATTAAAGAAAACGAACAATTTCAGGGTGGCTTATATCATATTCTTATGCAACAGGTGGTCTGAGATATCCTCCTTGGTTTAGCCATACATTGTTAAAACCTTAGTCTATAGTGGAATGATAAACAAATTTATAAAATGTTATAACTAGTTTTTTGTAGGCATAGATGATGACCATATTTTTGTTTCATAGTTGTTGAAACATCACTATCACCACCCAAAGATGAAAACTGTTCATATCATCAACTGCAGTGTGTATGATATATATATTTCACCCCATATTTTATTGATTTATTTATATATATTTTTTTTATATATTTAAAAAAACAAAGGCTTTATCTTTCACAAACAGATTTTTCCATTATTATTGTGTATTTTGTACAGGGAGTGCAACTAAATAATGAGTTTAAATTTTGAGAAAAGTGATTTTGGAGTAAATGTACTAGTCCCCAGACAGTAATTTGATCAGTATCTTGCATTGTATTGATGCAGCCTCATAATTAAAATGTAGCAAATAAAAGTAAATGACTGAAGTATTCCTAAAATTTCTATATACACATGTATAAAAATTGTTTTTTCTTTCGAATTCGATATAGAGTGCAGTGCAATAATTATCAGACTTGCAGCTTGCAATATTCTGGTAAGTTGTAGCATTAATGTTGGTGATTGCAACTTACCAGCTTGTAGTCTGCCATCATCAGCAGCTTGACCACCTTCTAGAATACTCTTGATGAAGATACCAATGGCACCACGAGGTGAGTCACGGCCACCAACAATTGTGAACCCAAGACTTTTCTTTCCTGGTCCCTTCTCAAAGATGATTGTGTGGAAGGTGGCTAGAGTGGAGCGTGGTCTCCTGGGCAGTGTACAGAAGTTTGAGGGAGAGTGTTCATCGAGAAGAGTAGCGTGACTGCGGCAGATAGCACGCAGCTTGTCTCTACGTCCACTTGTATGCTTCTGGAAGTGAGATGTCGGTAAGGAGACTGATTGTTGGCAGTCTGCTGGTTGCAGTGAAGGGTAGGTGGAGTCCCCATCCTCAACCTGTAACATGATAACAAACTGATGATCTGACACATTTCCATTATCAGAATAGAATTAGATTTTAAATTTTGTCTGTGGCATAATTTGGTTGAGAATATATTATCCATTAAATATTTTTATAGCAGTGTCTGTTCCTAATGAAATCTTCCAATTTTGTCACAAATACATTTAATATCTTGATAAATGTAGATAAGTCAGATCCGGCAGATAACGTGGATATTGTGTGTAGCAGTACCCACCTAGGAAATTCCGAGTGGATTATTGTAGCCACCTGAAATTTGGGCGCGACTGAGCAAGCAACCTGCAGAGAGAAAGAGAGAGAAGATGGGCTGAGCATAGATGGCCCATCCCCTCATAACCCAGGGCACCAAGATAGACAATGGAGCCATAGTCACCAGCATTCAAATACCATTTGTCAGTTAGAGGCAGAAAAAATGGCTATGACTACCCCCATTTTGGTATTTTTTCTACAGTCATGCGTGTCTAATGTACAATGAGTATGCACTCATTGTGTGAGTGCACCTTGTAGTATGCGCATTATGCTGCGTTCATTTCGAGGCGCAATGCAGAACCTCTTTAAACCCCTGAGAGGAAGGCCGTGGATTAACGGAACAAGTCACATAGCAAGATTGTGCCTCCATATGGCCACAGCCTTAGTGTATTTTGAAGGAACTTCAACTGAATTTGTGGATATTTTTAAGTGAAATGGATAAATTTGTAGTGATGCTGAAAAATAAATTGAGTGTATATGATGCTAGAATACTGCAGAAGGATGAGAATAATATTTTAGTTTTTACATCTATGAATTTATGCTATGCATTTGATTGTATTATTATTATTATTATTTTGAGGCAATATAACTAAATAATATTTTCATGGGTCCCCCTTTGTTTGACTACCCACCAAGACCTAATATGATCTGTTAGCCTGTGATAAGTACTTAAAGGTTGTAGAACTTATAGTTTTTTTAGTTTCTTGCATTTGCTAGCAGCTTCACCAGCATGGACCTCTGTGTGCAACAGTAGTTGTTAGGATTTTCAAGCAGTAATATTAATGGTGGCTGTGGATGGATTTAAATACAGCCAGCACCAGATTTATGCTCAAGGTTCACATTTTGCAGATGTAAAGAAAAGAACATAAGTTTTTTTGAAGTGGGGCCCACCATCTGTCTACGGCACTTGTAAATTTTTCGCTAACCTGTTTTGTATTGTTCTCTTTGTGAGATGTGTAATGTTGAGGTGAACATTTTTGACCATCATAGCTCAGTTTAAATATTTTGCCTTTAAACTACTGTCAGTATTTAAAACTAACAATCTTCATATATATAATACAAATAGTGAAAAAGTCAACAACAATACTTACGGTATCCGAAGATGATAATAAAAAGTCCATAGTCACAAAATTTAATGTGTGATGTAGCGTGGAACCTCTGAATTGTATTAAGAATTTTTTGGTATATGTTGTGAAGTTAAGAACATATTTTCATTTCCCGCCCCGGCATCCAGTCATGTAATGCATAACAAAGGTATGTAGAAACACAACCCACTGCAGATTTACATAGATTTAAATAGAGCTAACTCCATGTGATGTTGAAAAAGAGACAATTCCATTTAATATTCAGATATCTGTCAGTATTTTGCACCCTTTTGGTTGATAAAAACAACACAAATATCAGACATTTTTACTTTATCTGCTGCTACAAATAGAAATCAATAATAGACATTTGCATTACTTGTTGGCCTTTTCTAATAGTATGTTTCTTATTATCCATCCATATTTCCCATTTCAAAATTTACTGAAAATGTAGCAATTTGTGGCATAAGCCTTAAATATTCTGACAAATTGATTAAGTATTTGAGGCTTGACAATAATAAACTCCATTTGGTAATGGCTATTTTTGGAGTTTTGTGGTTCATTGAGCATGTTGTTGTCAAAGTTAAGGTAATGTATTTGGGCAGTTCATTATGAAAGGAATTGGACCTTCACTGGACTGAGTGTAGAAAGTCAAAATAGTCAAAATCTGGCTGTGCAAAAAAAAAAAAAAAAAAAAAAAAAAAAAAAAAAAAAAAAAAAAAAAAAAAAAAAAAAAAAAAAAAAAAAAAAAGGATTCTATATTCTTACAACTACTGACTTCTTTTCCTAGTTTTTTCTCTCCAATTTGATACAGTATTCACAGTATTTTAATGTGATAGTTCTGCTATTACAAAGGAGCTGCCACTTGGGTCTGCCTACATGGTGGGGAGCAGGAAGCGTAGAGTCACCATCCACAGGTGAAAAGTGTAAACCAAGCAATGAATTCTATGTGTTAATGTATGTAGTTTCTAAGGCATAAGGTGAAGATCACCCCAGCATTTGCCTAGATGATTGAGTGTCCAAATCAGGAAGTTTCTAATGCCAGACTCAAGATTTGAACCCAAGGCCACTATAGCATGGTATGATGGCATTTTGAAATAGACAGCAAAATTGCTAAATCTGTAACTTCCTCTCTAAATATGTGCAATTAAGCTACGTATATTACAAAAAAATTGTATAAATATATTCAAATACAACATATTATGAAAATGAATGGATGATAGAATTATATGACAAATATTTACAGAACATATTCTCCATAACCTTAGCTGAAACTTGTCATCTTGCTTAGATTGGCACATTATAACAGTTTGATTTTTTCATATCTCACCTCTGCAACAAGTGTATCGCTGCTGCTGTTTTCAGAGTGTCTCCGTTGCAGACCTCCAGCCAGCACAACATTCTCATAGTCAACGCAGGTCTCTCGCATGGAGCCACGTTCGTCTTGTGGCTGCTGCTGTTGTTGTTGCTGCTGCTGTTGTTGTTGCTGCTGCTGCTGCAGTGATGGTTCCTCCCTCGCGACCACCACCAAGTCGACTTGCTTGGGGCCAGTTCGTAATGCCTCTCGAGCACCTGACATACTCAAGCCACGCAGGCGTCTTCCATTCACGTTGACTATCTCATCACCGACGCACAGGCTGCCCTCCCTGAAAATGTTAATTTTAAAAAATTTTGATGTTTACAGATCATTTTTAGTATTGAATAATCTCTCTAAAATGTATGAACTACACATGTTGCTAAATAACTTAAAAATTGATTAAAACTTCCATGTTTGTACTTCATTGATTTATTATGCTTATATTAGAATTAGACGAAGAGTACAGTACAGTGGCCCTGGGTTCAAATCTTTGGTCTGGCATGAGAGACTTCCCGATACAATTTTACTAGTTTTGCTATCTCAGTATTTGTGAAAGAAGTTTTGGAATATAATTATTTTGATTCTGATGCTGAAACCTATATGAAATTTTTGCGCATCAAATGACAGATGTTAAGCAAACACAACATTTATTTGGCAGGCTGTGTGTTGTTATGATTATCATTCTTCTTCTTCTTTTAATTATGGCTTCTTTGGAAACAACTAGTTTGCTGGTTCGCTTTCACCTCCAAGAATTTTTTCATTCTTTGATTGAGGTTCCTGCTTCATTCTTCATACCCATGGAGGAAGGAAATATATGGAGACGACGCAAGAGACCTTCACCACGCATTGAAGTGAAGCAGGGTGGTGGAGGAGTGGGGGGGCATGGCCGGAGTGGAGGGGGCATGGCCGCTTCCATACAGACACGGGGAATATGTATAAAAACCTCAAGGGGACTCTAGGATAAAGGTGACGCCGATATCTGGTGATGGATTATTATGTAACTCGATATGACAAATAAAAATTAAGAATAAAATTTTTTGATATCCTGCTTAGTTTTCGAGATATTCTGTCCCAAAAGTGAAATGGTTTTGGTTGAAATTCAGAAGAAAAAATTGGTTAAAGTCAAATTTGATGATGGATTCTTATTTAAAAAGACGAGACAAATGAAAAATAAAGAATAAAATTTTTCGATATCTCACCTCGTTCTAGAGATATACTGTATCAAAAGTGAGGTGTCTTTAGTTGAAATGGAGAAGAAAAATTTCGCAAAAGTCAAATTTAATGATCGATTCTTATGTAACACGACAAGACAAATCGAAAATAAAGAATAAAATTTTTCGATATCTTGCTTAGTTTTCGGGATATACTGGGAACATCGCAATGTTTGTAAGCGCAATACCGCTGCTGCCGCCACTGCGCATGCGCGAGCCTGCTTCACCAATTTAACGTCACTTCTCCTCCATATATTTCCTTCCTCCATGTTCATACCAAGTGGTCTTGTCCTTTGTATGTTATTCAAACCTCTTGAATTTACCCATTCTAGTTTGAAACACTATTTGACTCTCCATCTCATCTGGTTGAGCGTTTTTTCGTCTTCTCAGCCCATTTTGTTGTTACTTTTAATTTAGTTCATCTGTGATAAACTTTCCGAACTTTGAGAATAAAATATATTTAACTTTAATTTATTTGTGTAGTTGAAAATTCTTTTAGCCATACTTCTCTCACTTATTCTCATGAGGCGTCACAAAATTTCAGCCTAAAAGTGTTTTGCAAAAATATTTGGTGATGAACTCTGAAAGACTTCATATACTGGGAAATGTCTCATTCCATAGACAAAATTTCAAATAGAGTTGTATAGCAGTGTGATTGGATTTGATTACATTTTGGTATTTGAGATTCATTTCAAAGTACGGACATTTCCCTTCTTAACTCTGTAAAAACTTGTCAGATTTACGTGAGAATTGTAATTAATTCAATCCAAAGTTACATGATTACAGTGGTAGGTTTGACACAACTGGAAGGTTATGGCAGTTTGGATTAGTTTGTATCGCTCATAGTAAATCAACAATATCCCATTCATCCAATTTTTACTTAGTAACATTAAGTAAAACACGTGCACATTTTGCGGCTTCAGTTGTGATGACCCATTGATTTCACTAGGTAGAGCTGCCAAATAGAATGTAAACTGTTAACTGAATCACAGTCACTGCAACTGAAACTAACTTACTGCTGTTTTGTTGTTGTATAAGTTTTTATGAGATTTATATAGCCTGAAAATTGGCATTTTTAATCTTTGTATGTTGACTAGAAGAAAGTGTCAATTTGGACTATAGTTATGGGTAAAATGTCTCATCGATAAAAGCCTGTATTCTCCATTCTAAGTTTGCACACATTAAGTTTTATTGAAGTTAAGCCTTAAAGCCTCGTGATCTTAGTTTAGAAGCTTGAATTTGTCGACAGTTCACTACATCTATGAAAGTTTGTTCAAATCAAAAGAGATGGTCCAATGTTTAACCACATGCAACTGGGGTACTATAGTGGCACTTGCCTAAGTAGCTAGAAATCCTACAGTATGAGTGGAGGATGTTGTCTGTAAAAGTTCTGCCAGAAATTGATAGACATGATGCCTAAATTAGTCAAAATGGCTTCAGCAGATACCAGTTATGGATAAATTTTATATGGGATGAAGTGAAGTAAGATATAGATGAAGTGAAGAAGGAAACAAAAGTAAAATAGTCCATGCAACAAAATATTCCTTCAAACATTAACTTTGGGAATAAAATATTGAAAAGTATTTTTAGGGCACAGTATTATATGACCATGAAACAAGACAGAAAGAAGAAGGCTTGAAGCATTTCAAATGTTCTACAGAATGACGCTGGAAATTAAATGGCCGGACAGAGTAGATTTTAGCTAGGGTAGGTGTTCCATAAAACAATGACCAGAAGAAGAGAGGATGATGGAACACCTTAAGAGTGATTGGGAAATTAAATAGTAGCAAGAAACGTAAAAGGCAAAAAAAGTAAATGCGTATGACGTTTGCTGGGAGCCACGGAGGGTAGTGTGGCCGCCGGGTACAAAAATTTCGATTTGCTTCGCATCCAGCATTCGTCGTGGCTTACTCTAACACAATCATCGTACTTGGGTCAGCCAGAATCCAAGCCATGACACGTCGTAGACATACTTCACATTAAAGAAAATGTAGAGGACACAGGAATAGAGTAGAGTCAGACTGTTGAGAGTTTGCGGACTAGAAGTAATTTGCACAGAATACGAGGACGTTATGGTCGCTTCAAACTAGACAGAAGAGTGATGACAGAAAATAATGTATGCGCCTGGCATTCGCCACGGCGCTTGTTCAAATTCCCATCTGGCCATCCAGATTTCTGTTTTCCGGGGGATTTCCTAAAATCAAGGGAATTGCCAGGATGGTCCTTTTAAAAACCCATGGCCAAATTCTTTCCAGTTCCTTGATTTGCTCCTTCCTCCTCAGCTCCAATGACATCGACGTCAATGTGCTGTAAAGCTCCAGTTAAAAAAGAAGAAGAAAGCATAAAGGATAAATCACGTATGTTACATGGTATTATCAACTGAAGTCATGATGCCACTACGTTTAGAATTTCAAAGATCAATTGAACAGTGATGGAAGAGATACCTGTGCGCTAAGCCCCCTGGCACGACGTGTGCTACGACGTATCCGGCGGAGCCCCTGTGCGCTGCTCTGGTCTTGGCTATGAAGATGCCGAGTCCTTGCCCGGGAGTCTCTCTCTGCAGCCGCACGACTCGGGTAGCTACGGGAGCGGCGGCGTGAGGCGGCACGGGGGGCGGCGACGGAGGAGGGGGTGGAGGCGGCGGCGTGGAGCGGCCGCAGTGCTGCAGCTCCTCAGGGCGCTGTCTCCGCCGCTGACGATCAGTCAGCGCCAGCGAGCAGCCCTCGTCCACCGAAGAGTTGGCCGAGTCGCTCACCTGCCATCAAACAACCACGTTGATACCAAGATTTTTTTTTTTTTTTTTTTTTTAAACTGCTTTACGTGACAGCGTCTTTAGAGACTGGAAAGGATGGGGGGGAAGGAATTCGGCTATGGCCTTTTTAAGGAAGCATCCCGGCATTTGCCTGGAGTGATTTGGGAAACCATGGAAAATCCAAATCTGGATGCCCGGACGGGGATTCGAACCGCCGTCCTCCCGAATGCGAGGCCAGAACGCTATCCGTTACACCACCACGCTCGGTTTGATACCAAGAGTTAATGTGACTGTCAGTATGTGTGTTGTGTGGATTTTAAGAAACTCGGATGAGATATTTTGACAGGCGTGATATGGAGGTCATTTTGATATAAACAAGACAGCTTGAGTATGTCTATTGCAGTGCCTGTTAAAATGGATAAAGCTGTATTAACTGCAGTAAATCCTCAGGCTGAATATAGGACTAAAAACCAGAACCTAGTTGTATCAAGATACAGTTCTGAATCAATATCAACTTCACTACCACTTAACTTCCATGAAGTTTTCGCCGAAGACAAAACGGAAAGACTTATTATTTTTGATCTAGAGAATGTTGGTGCCAGCCGAGCTTCAAAGTCATCGAGTGTTTGACAGTTTGAGTCCTCTCCATATTAGCTTAGACGATGCTCCCTTCCTGATGAATTCTTTGAACCCGGAGGGCTTAACATTACGTGCACAGTTGAATCCGAGATAAAATGCTCACGATCGATTTATTCATACTAAATCATGGATATGCTATAAAGCTGGATTTATATTTCTAAATCAAAAGAAATTGAGCATTGTGTTTCTAAACAAACAAACAAAAACAAAAAATCGTGCTAAATTGACGACAAACCCTGGTAGAGAATGGGATAAGGATATTTTTATATCTGTTTAAGAGGAGATGATGAGATTTCTGACTTTGTTAGACTTTATAATTTAAATGCTGAGTCACTTTATTGGAACGGATCACACGACCGATGTCTAAGTTGTTAACGGTGGTGACACAAACGATGAATATTATAATCGATATTATCGGATTTCGATACAAAAGATTCTGCAGACATCTGTTAATTCCAGTTTCAAGGAAGGTGAAACGTGCAACTCACCAGTATGCCGCTGTCGCCGTCTTCGTCGTCGTCGCTGAAGATGGGATTGTGCCTGCGCTGGAAGTCCTCGAGGCCGGGCAGAGCGCCGTAGGAGAAGCTGCGCAGCTTGGCTTCGACGGTGGCGGTGGCCGAGCGGGGGCGGGGTGTCCCGGCAGGGGCCGCCGCCTCCTCGGACGGGGAAGCGGGGGTGGTAGCGGGCTGGGAGGCGGCTGGCATCGTGCCGTGCACGCGGTACAGCTTCGCGAGGAGGCGGCTCGTAGAGGTGCGCAGGTACCGCTCAGACATGGCACGCAGCTTAGCCGACAGGCACGAGTCACCGGCGCTGTCAATAAAACACACGACCACATCAGTATGTCAACAATCGTCCTGCAGCGTCACAGAACAGAGACGGCCGGCGGTCTTGATGTGCAGTGGTACAGAAAAGAACATTCGTGTACAGACAGTTCATTGATTAGTGATATGAAAATACTTACACACTCGCTCTGTTTGGTTTGAGGAAATTAATGTAAATTGTAGATAAATTAGTTGAAAACTTTACTACCGTTAAATCCTTTAAAATAATTATCCACATCTACCAAAAATACAAACAGAAAAGTAATTTTAAATAAATTAAAAATTAAGGGCCTACTTTAGGTAGTAAGCTAGATGGCTATGAAAAATCAGGATATAAAAATAATATAATAAAAAGAGACAACAGTGGGTCTAATTTTAACCGCTTCCGAATAGCTTAAACGGCTTGAAGCATTTCGGTGTACGAGGTGCCGTTGGATTCGCATTGACGACACGAATGTCACAGGCTAAGTGCTTCACGATAATTCTCACATAGCACAAAAAATGTATTGCAAAACATCGAGGTAAAATCCATAATACAAGGGCGCTGAGAAAGGGAAATGCGAGGGCTTTGAAGCCTTGCGGCAAAGCGAGTGGCACTCCTTCATGATGTAGGCGTTTTCCATTCCGATTTCAATATATCCTTGATGTTTCTATTTTGTTTGCTTTTTTACACCTACTTCTCAAATAGTGTTTACTTTTCTCTTGTAGCGTGACATTCAAAAAAGGAAGAGGTCCACCTCAGGGCTTGTTAATTAAAGACAGAATTAACTCACATGTATAAAGAGCGTCACCGAAGGTTAAGGAATGTATGTTTCATTATTACAGGGATCTATGGATCAATTTAAAAAAAAAATAACGAAAAAGTTGATAAAAGAGAGTAGGATATAACATACGTTTGACTCCAACTTTTATAATTTATAATAAATATCTCAGCAATCAACTAAAAAGAATATACACTGAAGAGCCAAAGAAACTGGTATAGGCATGTGTATGCTAACACAGATATATGTGAACACTCAGAGTATGGCGCTGCGGTCGCAAACGCCTATATAAGACAACAGGTGTCTGGCGCAGGCGTTAGATCGGTTACTATTGATACGATGGCAGGTTATCACGATTTAAGTGAGTTTGAACGTGGTTTTATAGTCGACGCACGAGAGATGGGACACAGCATCTCCGAGGTAGCGATGAGGTGGGGTTTTTCCCGTACGACCTATTCACGAATGCACCGTGTATGATCATTAAAAATGAACACAAAAAAGTGACAATTATTTTAAGTTGTTGAAATAAGTAAGTATTTACTCGAACAGGAATACCTGCGGCTTTAAGATTAAGTGCCGATTATTTCAGTTCCTTAAAAATGCTGCTGTGGGGACTTACCTTAAGTACACATTACATATTCTCTAATTCATAGTTGTAAAGAATAATCACAATTAATTTACTTATTATATGGTAAAAATAAAATATTATGTGAATCGAGTTCCCACCTGATAATCCAGTAGCTGTAGACTATTTATTTATCGTAACTTTCAGTGCTTAAATTGAGTGAAGTTGAAGAGTTTGTTTTTAACGCTTCAATCACTTTTCGTATTCAGTTTTTAATTTATTTTTAGTTGATTGCAATAGGTATTTACTGTAGAAGTTGAATTTAATTATCATAAGGGTAAAATTAATTGTGAATTTCTAGTTCCGTGATGGTTACATACTTTTTTTTTTTTACTTATAGCTTTACGCCTTGTCGACGTCGAGGTCATTAGAAGCGGGATGGGATTGGGACAAAGAACGGGAAGGAATTTGGCCATGGCTTTTTGAAGGAAGCATTCACCTGGAGTGATTTGCGGAAACCATGGAAAACTCAAATCTGGATGCCTGGACGGGGATTCGAACCGGCGTCCTCCCGAATGCGAGGCCAGAGCACTAACCGCTCACCCACCATGCTCGGTGGGTTACATACAACCTCTAATTGTGTTTTGTTGAAAAGGCAGTGTCTTGTGCCAGGACATGCGCGGATTTCTCCAAACCTCCGGTTCCGACATTCTAGAGGATCTAGGTTCACCAGGCAGTCCGCAAGTTATGTTGCACTTAGACAAAACGAATGGGTGGTTTACGTTGGGACTTATTTAGAATCTCAAGTAACCATAGGATATCACCACAGCAGAGAAACCCAGCCTTTCTTGTGTGAAGTAGTTGAAGTTGCAATAATTCCATTTCCAGGGAAGTAATTTCTGCAATGGATCTTAAGAAAGCAACTGTATCAAAATGGTATCGCACGAAACGACTAAAATTTTCTTTAAAATGCATTAGTAATAATTAATCTTCTATATAATTATTGTTACGTATTGAGTGCCAAACTTAAATTTCATAACGTATTATCAGAAATGTTTAAGGAATTTAATGGAGTGAAAAGATGAAATTGGTAAGTACGGTACCAGATCCGTTGCGAGGCGAGGTGGTTTTGAAATCAAGGCATTTGATTTGTTTGCATTGTTTAAACTGTATATTCTCAAAATAATCAGTTTCGATGCACGAACGTAGCTTTGTTTAATAAACTCTTCTTGGGCTTCCAGTCGTGCATAAATGTCACAACTCTGCTACGTTTCGAAGGCATCTATCTCTGCTCTCATTTTCAACCAACTGTTTGTTTATGCAAACCTGAGAAGAGTTTATTAATGAATTTTGCTATAGGAAGAACAATTAAAAGTGAAGAACGAAAATTTGTGAAAGAAAGGTAAGAATATATGTCCATGTCTTGTGTCTGCCTATCCTCCAGCCATCTATCCCCGGCGTATGCTTCAAATGAAGTCTTCACGGGTGTACCGCCGGATAGTGTTTTGAAAACACGTCGAAATATCGTGTTTTCAAAACACTATCCGGCGGTACACCCGTGAAAACTTCATTTCATCTATGTAAGTATTAACAGATACAAATCAATTGAGTTAAGAAGTTTTATTTTTTTGCTAGTGTATATAAAAAATGAGAGTATTATTTATGTGATAAGTATGCACAAGTAACAATTCCTTTTTTCAGTTTACAATTCATGAAAGGTAATTCACAAATGAATGTCATAGAAGGTCCAAAAATGACCGACCACGGTATAGACCAGTCGTCTTGTAAAAGTCTTCAATAACAAGTTATAACTGGCTACTGTGACGAGAACAATTTCACAAATTATCTTACAAACTTTACGATTAATGGTGTAGGCAAATATATAGTAATAAGTTGTGTAGGTAATAAAGATAGTGTGATAAAATAATTAAGATATACCTAACGCTGAAATATGATAATAAATGAAATTTTAATATTAAAACCTTATGAAAAAAATGGTATCGACTCTTCCCGCTTTGCCACTAAGGCTAACTTTTTGCGTCAGTTACAATACAATACAATCATATTTATTACCTGCTATATAGTGCCTATCCCATCCATGTAATGAACTTTGAATTAACAGCATAACATACCAATTAACTGCAAAATTATTATTTTTTGCCTGTTTCGCCTACAGACTGTATTAGACTAAGTATGTTTAGTAATTGTTACTCAAATACAGGATATTATCAATTCTGTGGAAAAATTTCAAGTATGTAGGTGGTAACGTTTTTGATATAGATCTGGCAACAAAACTGGTCAAAAATTGACAGCTTTGAAGGTCACTCACTTCCTTCATTTACAACGGAAAATATAGCGTAATCTTCTACTTGAGGAGCTCTAAAAAACAATTTTACACTTAGTGGGGCGGAAAACAATTTGTAATTTTTTCAGTGATGATAAGGACATGGAATATGTCAAGAAAGCAACCTTGCATTCACATATTGTGACTTGCTAAGCTTGCATTTTGTTCTGTAAGTTTCGTACACCAATTGGCAAATAATATCATACGTGTGATTCTTGAAACGGAGAAATGATTAATCTATTCGAGAAATAAAAAATAAATCTTCATTAAAAGAAAAGAATAATTCGTGTTAACATTATGAAAACTTTATACGCCACCGATTGACAATATTTTTATAATTTATGCATTCTCTGTTTTTATTTTTCCCTTTGGACATGACGAAAAAGTTCAGGTAACCCAGGAGATTTCCTTGTTTTTTGTAAGAAGAATCGTAATTTTCCTTTCATTAGGAATCCCAACATAGTCCTACGTACTCTGTGATCTGATAGTCAATGATCTGCTTGGTAAGGTTACTAGGTTTTTCTTTAGCAATGAAGAATCATTCTTACCCGTGGCTTTTCCGCCAGCGCGCCTTAGCTGCAGGCAAGGAGGTTGGTTCTGCGCAGAAGACGTTCTCGCTGGAGGCGGACACGCAGAATACGCTGAGCCTGGCCGCGGTGACGGCGGGATGCGTCACTGCCACCTGTTGCGACGAGGACGCCGCGCTTGTGTGTGGAGGCGTCGACACAGTCAGGCTATCATCCACATCCTGTCACATATACACACAGTTTTTAGAAAACGGCAGAACCAAGATGCCACTCAATGGATCATTCACTGACCGGTAAATTTTATCCATAGTCACGCTGGGGCGCACGATAGTTCTGTTTCTTCACGTGTAACAGTCAGCTAATTATCGTATTTTTACTTTATTTGGGGGGGGGGAGTCAATTGAAGCTCCTGAAGAGGGGAAGATCAGTAACACAGATTTTTACAAATGTTGTGGATCCTAAAAAGGCCCATTTACACCCTAAATTAACAGTTCGCTTTGATGAGTACGTTTTTCCATTTATATTTCCGTGCTATGTATATTTATCAATATATTTCAGGTACCTGAAGTTTTATTATACTTTGGGCTGTCAAATGTAGGAATCTGGAACGTTTTGTTTATTTCTGTAAGTATTTTACTTTGGGTAGGTTGGTAATCTGTCCAGACAACCCTCTTCTACCCGCCAGTGCTATAAATAGAGGTAATCAATCGACTAAAGAAAGAAAGAAATGGGCTACAATAAACGAGAACGTAAAATATATTAATTGTATTTAACCGTAAAGCATATTATTCTAAGAAAAGGAATGTTATCTCCGTCTGTCCTGGAAATGCTGCAGAAATTTAAGTTAACTATGTGGCCTGTACGAAAATTTGGTTTGTAGTGTGTAGTCGGATGAAAAAGGAATCAGCTCATTTGTAGCAATTGTTTACTTGTCATATGACACAGGTGTGCAGCAAAACACTTACATCTTACGAAACATTTAGATATGATGAAACGTTTCCCTAACATAAACAGAAAGCTCCTTACCCTAGAAAACACACACAGTTTATCAGTATTTCTGTAACATATGGTGCTGCAATCTAGCGGCATGAGATGTGTCTTTATCGACGGCAGGGAACCCTAGCATCTTGACTCTGAACTACCGCATTCACGTGACCTTGATTGTTCATAATTCTGCTATTTACGAGTTGAATTTAGAAAAATTCCTTCCTTACTTAACGGTGTTACCAAATCGGAGAATGCTACCTCATTTGCCGATTTAGTTAAGTATGAAGGGAGAAAGATAGTTCGTCACACGAAAAAAAAAAAAATCTTTTAGAAATGATGATTCTAAGTTAAATCGCTAAGGTATTGATCGTACAGCCGAGATAACACTGACTGCAGCCGTGTAAACATGTTACTTGAAAACGTCACAGGTAAATTAGTGGGTGAATGCAATCGCGCTGTTGCCGCACTTCGGGCTATTCTCGAGTAGAGCTTTCTCTCTAACACTAGAAAATGGCAACGCTGAACGTCCTGTGTGTCCTAGTACGAGCAACTCACAAACTATTCCTACAAGTTAACAAGGGAATTTAACTGTTAAGTCCGCGATTTGGTAACGGTGGGTTTGAAGCCGCTCCCCACAGCTATGAGCAGTTCTCCAAATAGAGTAAAATAAAATTTGAAAAGATATCGACTGAAGTTTTTGTTTTGAGCAGATGCCAATAAGCGTGAAGGCGAAAGAAACAGCGCTGACCTGCGGCCCGTCGAGCAGCAGACCCCGGCGGCAGTCGTCCTGAGCGAAGCAGGAGAGGCGTGTGCTCTTGACGCGCTCCAGCAGCGGGTTCCTCTTCTCCCTGCAGGCAGCCACAGCGGCACTGCACGGCGTCGGAGGGTGGGGGTGCGGGTGCACCTTGTTGTGGCGCTGCGGGGACCAGCAACGGGCCTCCGGCCTCCTCCACCGCACAGGAGACATATCTGCCAAAAATATACACAACTTCACTGTCATGCATGCAGGTGGCAATTTCGCTGTACCTTCACTTTTCTCCTTTCATGTACCCACCTACTTTTGCTTTCTACAAATTTCTACTTTAAATTCTTTCAGAGTGTGTGTGTGCAGGGCCGGCGTTACGGGGGGGGGGGGGGGGGAGGTAAGCGGGTCAAAAGTACCCGGGCCCCGCCGGCTGAGGGGGGCCCGATCATCGACTATTGGGGCCCTCAGGCAGGCCATGAAGCCAAGAATACGCCCATTGTCGCCTGGCCATTTTGTAGAGCTATTAAAAAAAAAAAAAAAAATCGCCCATTTTACCCCGGGCCCGAAATTCCTAGCGCCGGCCGCCCTGTGTGTGTGTGTGTGTGTTTTTTGTAAATTACAGTATTAATAATTTCTCTTGCAAATCTATTTCCATCTCTGACCCCCTTACCGGTGAAAGAAAATCTTTAAAACACATTGAATGCGTTTGTGGCCAAGGTCACCTTTTCCCTTCCAAGCACTATAAATTCTTACACCAATATATTTTCACGACTCATCACCAATCTACGCCTAGTATACTCCCGTGACTCTATTCACCCTCCTCCTGCCTTCCAATGAATCCTATTTCAGATACTTTATCATATCAGTTACTGATAGTGTTTTGCGGTAATTTTCAAATCTAGCAGCCCTCTTTGCACCCTTCTAACTCTTGTATTGAATACCCAAAATGTGGGTCCCATACTACGACACTGTATTCAAGTAATGGTCTGACCAATGTTTTGTAACCCAGTTCCCTTACTTCTCCGGTATATCACCTCATCACTCTCTCCAACAAGTGAAAGATTTTTAAACCTTCCCTCACTATCTGTCCAATGTATCCTGCCCAGTTGAGTTTGTTATCGAATGTTCGACAAGTAATTCTTTCCGCACCTTATAATCATAGCAACTTTAGTTTTTTGTATCTGTATACCTAAGAAACTGACTCTTATATGCATTTATATTCATCCCATGTTGACATACCCAGCTAGATATACTATCCCGAAAGTATTACTGGGATAGAGGCACTTTCATACACAAGATATTCAATTTTCTGTAAGAATAAATCTGTTCTGCATACTAGAAGGTACGACCTCTGCTACCAGGAAACTATGAAATGTGAAATTTCACAAGAATGACCATCCCTCTCTACAGACAATCACAAGTTAATTTGTCACTAGATATTGTCCGTAATTTCGTTCACTGGCCGATTATGTCACAGTTAACACATATTCAAGGGAAAACAAAATGACTCATTTTCTCCAAATAATACGACGCCTTTCGTGCGCTGAAACCACGATAAACATTTAGACTACGAGAGTTAATTAAATGAACCAGTAGTTTTTGCGCGAATCGCGTTTAATAATTTGTAGGCTTTTTATTTTACAATTTCTCAGCTCAGAATGAAAATACCCATTTTATCCTCGCGACTATCGACTGAACATTATTCGATATCCCTTCAAAATCCAGGCAACAGTTTGCGTAAATTCCATCCATCCAAACAGACAGGCGGACACAATTTTTAAAATTATTTTTGGAAAAATTATGTAAGAGGAGCAACTTAGACTTCTACCTGATTCTGGGGCAGAACCGCCACAAACATCCGTTGGAGATGTATATATAATAGTAATATCACAGATAAAAATAACATTATTTATTTTACACAAGTTTACAAAGGTACAAGGAGTTATTTGATTTGATACGCCTTCGAAGCAAAATAAATTCCCTTAAAGTGCACTTTAATACCCAATTTCCGACATTAGTTGAGTGAGAGAAAGACTGTTTTGCTCTTCGTCATCGTTGCGGATAACAAAGTGGACATTAAAACGCAGTGATAAGCCATTGAAAATTGAGCGAAATGTGGAATCGGCTGTATTGGTGAACTTGTTCCTCATTATTAGTAAACGGTACGCATAAATAATTTGTGAAAAAAGATGGATAACTGGTATGGGGTTTGAAAGAATTGTTTTTGTATGTAGTTTACTAACATTGAGGAGCCATTATCTACATCTATACTCTACAAGTCACAAAGATGTGAGTCACTAACTGTGTTCATTGCAATCCCAAACAGCCTGCAAAAAAGAATTCTTATAAGCAACAGTACGGCATCTATTTTCTCTAATCTTATCTCTCCTATCATTTCTATCCAAATAGGTTGATGCACGAAGTATTTCATCACACTCATAAATGATAGGAGTTGTTCACATGTTTGCGAACAAATGCAAACAAAATCTACGTCGTGTCTGCCCGACAATCCCATCCCAATCTTCATTACAATACTGTTACGCTTTCATAAAGACTGTGGCTCTATCTGTACTTTATCTCTATTGTCAATCTGTGCCTTGCGATATGCTAGTCCAAATCTGGACGCACGAGAGTTTTACTCGTCATCTCCGTTGTATGTGCGTTGCAATTCTTCAAAATTCTACCTTTGAATCGCAACCTACATTTGGATCTATCTACGATCGAAGTAATGTACTGCTATCATTTCATGTTTCTTTATACTTTTACGCCAAAAGTACTTTAGCTGATCAGCCATATCAATAAGTGATTTGTTTACATTGTTCGCCTGTTGTTAGTTATGCAAATTGCCTTGCACTTTTTGCAATTTAAGTTGCCATTGATCATATCATGCTGAAATAACAATTTTTAAGCAATCGGTGGAATTCCTTACTTATCTATAGATGACTGCATCATCAACAAACAATCTCGAACTGCTTACCAAGCAGGAAAGAGCGGCAATGCTCTGGTCTCTCACTCGGGAGGGCACGGGTTAGAATCCCTGTCCGGCCATCCAGATTTGGGTCCTCGTGATTTTTCAAACTCACTCCAGCAATGGCGAATTCCTTCCCGTTCCTTGCCCCCAGTCCGTTCCCGTCTCGAATGACCTCAATGTCTGTGATACGTAAAGCCATAAGAGAAAAAAAAATTGCTACTAACGTTGTCTCAAGATCATTCATAAAATTAATAGTTATATTAGTATTTACTTCCCTGTCTCTAATTTAATGGACGGAAATGAGTGATTTCTCGATATCAAGAGCTGAAATAAACCATCGTACCAGTAGACGTTATAGTTTTCAAACATCTGGATAAACGTCTGTCAAGGCACCATTGTCATTCTCTAGTTTTACCTGCCAAATGGTTCACTTTCTTTCTCTGGAAGAATAATTTTTTTAACGCATAACATCAATAATTTTACTTTTAACATTCATTTTTGAGTTACCAACGAAATAATTAAATTCGACCGATACAACCTATGAAGCTACATAGAGGCACATGAAAAAACGACTTACGGTTTTTAAGGACATGACTCATGATTTCAAAACCAATACAGTCAGCTCACTTTTTAGCACCTTGCGTAACCTAGCGACATGCGAGTCATACTGTTTATAATTTACACACGCATACTTCAATGTTATTTCATCAGCATTTCTAAGTAAGATAAACAAAACGCCTATACTCAACTCACCGAGCGTCGTGGGTGAGCGGTAACGCCCTGGCCTCGCATTCGGGAGGACGCGGGTTCGAATCCCAGTCCGGGCATCCAGATTCGGGTTCCCAGATCATTTCAGGAGAGTGCCGGCATGCTTCATTTTTTTTTTAAGAAATGGAACAATGGAAAACCAACATCTGGACGGCCACACGTGGATTCCAACTCAAGTCCTCCTGAATGCGTGGCCAGAGCGTTACCGCTCACCGAACACGTTCGACGGATTGAAATCATACTTATTTTTCCCCAAGATACCACATTTAGTGACCTGGGAAATTTCATTGGAGACTACTTACTTGCTGATAGGAACGTTTTAAAACGGAAACTGAGTTTCTATTTTCGTAACTGTAGGAATCAAAGATTATTCTCTGTTCGAACAAGAGGCTCTAGGGTAAGACAAAGGCTAGAGCACAAAAAGTATTTCGAGACGTTTCGTCGACGGGGGAAGAGCAAGTTACTCTTTTAAAGTTCACTTTATGAAAGTAGTGACATAATTAGCATCTGCTATTATTGACTAATCTCACTCCTTTTCCCCCGTTAAAACAGCAGTAATGGCTAGAAAGACCTTTTTTTGTGTGTATGTGTAATACCGTAGAACACGTTGAAATAAGTTTGCGCGATTCAGTCTGTGATAAAAAAATAACAGCAAAAATATCTACTAACTTTCATTTATATTCGGCATTTTCCTCTTCAGGTAGACCCTCCAGTACCGTGAAACTCCACTCGTCCAGCCACATAGTGCAGTTTGTTTTGTGGAAACATACCGTACAGTGATTTGCCTCGTAAGCTCCCAGTTAATACATATTGACGTCACTGTTGAGATTAATGTCTAGAGATAATTTGCCGCCAACTGTTAGGCCAGTGGTGGTTCGAAACGACCAGAGCGTCATATACCGGATAATGTTGATATTCGTATTGATTTACTACTTTTAGAACGTGTATTAAAAATTCATTCTACCCATTTCTGTCTACGCTGAGACCAGTCACTAATACGGCAATAGTACGATGGGGTTTCCGAAAGTCGACTATATATCATCTGATACCTGTAATTAAGAAAATTACTGCAATGAAATCCTCTCGTGTATCCAGCCGGACGGTGTTGTATAAACACGACGTTTCGCCAGCTAGCTCTGCTGTCTTCATCAGGTATCAGGTGTCTTCTAGCTGTCGCAGGCCGACAACACCATTCGGCTGGACACTCGAGAGGATTTCATTGCTTCATTACGCCGGGAAAGTCTCCACTCACACATAAGGAAATTACTAGTAACTGGTGGGAATATTATCTACGCAGTTTTAAGCGAACTACACTCATTAGATCTGATTTGAACAGTGTCAAATATTTCACAGCATGAAGAGATCACGACGAAAAATGATTAGAATTTGCGTAAATCATTCCGAAAATTAGTGGATCCAAAACAATAGCTTCGTACTGTTTTCAAGGCTTTTTAATACTTAAACAATCGTGTAATTTTTGTTCCCATTGTTTTTCAATTTTATTAAAAAGCTTTAAAAGTAAAAATATATTTATGAACTATTTACAGAGATTCTTTAAAATATCAAAATACTAGTCTGTGCTTTTGAATGTTTGTGTTACCCTGGAGAAAAATTTGGGATTCTGTATTGCTTCGTCATTATTTCGTTTACGTAAAACAGAGAAACGTAAATTTGGAAGAACAGCGTGTTTTAACGTTTTATCCTTTTATGTTTTTCTATGGTACTACTTCTAGCGTGAAACTATGTTAAAAGTAATTCTCGAATTAATAAGCGTCTGTTCTAGAATCTGTATCCTTTCATGCTTGCGAAAATATTACAAAAACATGTTTTTTTATTAAATTTAAAATGGTGAAAGTAAGGTGCTGTGAAAATAAATCATTTTTATGATGTTGCAGACAGATGCGTGGTTGTGTATGTGAGACCCGTTACTCGACTGTTCCACCGTGAATTATGTCAGACTTGACGTTACACTGTGACACTTCCTGATGCCGAAAAGTTCTCTCTTATTAGAGTTGACATTTTAAATCGGGTTCTTAATGTGTTGACTGTTTATGTGCACAATACGTTGTAAGACGAGATCTTAACGCGATTTCAAAGTAAGCGAAACAAGAGGAAATTAAAATTACGAAATATATAGATTAAAATAATCACTATATAACTGATTCTTATAGTTTTAGCAATAATATTGTTTTGATTTCGTTTTGATGCGAGCTGCAGCGGATATTAATATGACATTAACACCAAACGAACTTTTGAAAAATGGAACAGCGGGTGTTAAGACATTTCCAGCACATGGGCAACTGATCATCCTGACTGCAAAAACTTATACGTAAGAAATTGGAAAAGAGTTGGCTGAAACTATTTTGTGTGCTAAAGGTCTGAGCACTCCATGAAATCAAAATTCCATACTGGTGTAGATTATTCCGTCGAACATAATTGCGATAGAGCCCATGCTCCGGTGGCAGTTTCATTTGTCATCAAATTAGTCCTTTCTCATTATTTTTTATTATTACTTTATATAATTTGACTGTTAAATTCCTCCATCCATCTACTTTTGTCTTTCACGAATTTTAATTTTAAATTCCTTCAGCGTTTTTGGTAAATTACTTATCACTTTTCCTGGCTATTTATTCTAATCCCTGACATCCTCACCCCCAAAAGAAAATTTTCCTACTCCCTTATACATAAAATCCTGTGCCAGCTTGTGGCCAAGGTCATCTTTTCCTTTCCAGGCACATTCCTAATCCTTCGACCAATATTCCTCCAAGCCCCATCACCAACATGATGTCCTCCTGTCTTACGACTTCCAATCCAGCTCCTTTATTGTATCGGTTATTGACTGGTTCCTGCGGTAATTTCGACAAACAAATTTAGTTGCTCTCCTTTGCGCACTCTCCAACTCCTGTATTTGATACCATAAATGTGGGTCCAAAACTGCACCACCATTTCACGCAATGCTCTAACCAAATTTTTAACCCAATTCCTACATTTGCTTTATTCTTTCATCAAGCTCTCCAGTAAATGAATAATTTTGTAGCTTTTTCCTACGATCTTCCCAATGTATGCTGCCCAGTTGAGTATTATCAAGGGTTATGCCAAGATGTATACACTTCAGTTCTCAAAGTATATTAAACGGACGATACAATCATGAAATTACAATACTCGAAATATGTTACATACTCACATAGTATCCTAAAATTTGCTGTTGTTAAAGTTAACCTTTCCACTCTGTATGAATTAGGTGCCATATTGAGAGTTTATATATAATTATCTCCAGTGTGCTTTATTTGCAATGTGCTATTCAGTAACTGGCACATTCAGTTTCTAATTCTCTTGGAAGCTTTCCACGGTTGTATATTTCTATACATGCCTTTCAGCTACCATTAAGGCCCTTCTCACACGACGCTACTCAAAGGAAACGGAACTGAACACAGACTGAAATTGCTAACTAGTTACTGACCAACGTTCGCACACGATGCTACTCAAATCTCTGGAATTTCAGTCACTCGTGAGATTTGAGCGAGGCGACGATTTCTTCTGATTCAGATGAGGATGTAATATTATTCAAAGAAGGAATAGGAGAATTAAAAAAATTATTTTATAAACAAAAGCTTTTGCTTAAAAAGCTACGAAGTGATGAAAATACCAACGATTTCCCGTTCAACTATAGAATGTACATTTGTCACGATGGAAAAATTTCAAGTGTTTTACAGTCACATACGATGTAATGACAAACAAAAAGTGATTAATATACTAAAATCAGCTTGCACAATTGTCAGGAGTGGGAAAGGAGTCTTGTACAGTCCGATTAAATTTGGAAATAATGCAACTTACACACTACACATAATTCCGCTGTCACAACTTAAAATTAGTTTTCGTTCATCGGCATATTACACCAGAAATTATTTAGCCAATTACTTTATTACTCCACAAAGAGCACTTCCGTGGCAATTGAGTTATATTATGTAATTTAATTTAAGAAAAATAAATCTGAATGTTTATATAAAATATTATTCATTATTCTTTGTTAAAAACATGTTTGCATAGCTGATAAATTAGCTTTCTGTCTGATAACACTCCATGCTTTTTCTGTGTCAACTTTCCGTGAATATTCACTCAACTTGTAGTTGCATAAACAAGGATGTTTCTCGATTTCAGCAACAAGGTTTAAATTTATTATCTGATCCGCCATTTTTGTTGAGAAACCAGTTGAAAACTAGCAGCGCGGCAACTAGCATGCTGCGTCGCTTCGAACTAATCGCGGACGCGTTGCGGACTGGTTTCCAACCGATCGCCCCGTGTGAGAGCCTCCATACAAATACTAGTGCTGTGACTGGAAAGAAACTGACTTGTGATCCTAGTTCGTAACTGGTTTCTTTCCAGTAGCGCCGTGTGAGAAGGGCCTAAAGAAGCATGAAATACTGCGAAAGGGACAAACTGTGGAAGACTGATCTCCTTTTCGGCCAGTGGGTGCTGCGGACACACATTCCAATGACGCACTTTCTCGACAAACAACGGAACTGGCCTCACCTCCCTCCATATGCGACCGTCATAACAACCACAGCGAGTTCGCCGAATAACATTTGAAAGCTTGCCAGGTGCTACGAAACCTCCTTCAGCGGAACATCTTTTAGAGTGCTGAAAATTACAGCGATGATTAGCTCTATGGCTGCAAGTTGTATTTCAGTATTTTCAATAACCTGTGTAACAGGCCGACCACGCAAGTTGATTCACTAGTATGCATTAAAATAGAGGTATATTTCGTGAACTTTTACAAAGTTTTTATTACGTCCGTAGTGTGTATAATTATGAAATCAGTGATCTAAAACCATTTAGGTAGTAATGCAAGAGCAGTACTGTAATACAGGGATAAAACATCCACATCAAAGACGGGATGTCGATCAAGTGAAACATCAAAACACCTTTTTCGTCAACGAAGCTAATTTCACTGTTTCTAGGAAGAAGCCACCTGATTCTTAACTCTTCATGAAAACTATCTCAGATTTTTTCAATTAAAAAGCTAACCGCTTGATAAGGTTGAAGCTGCAATAAATATTTTGCCGTTATTATTACTATAAAAATACATATTTTCCATTTTTTGGCTTTTCAAAATTAAATTAGGGATATTGTGCTTAGGTCATAAATTTTCTTGGATAGGACTGTAAAATAAGATGAAAAATTCACAAAATGTTTGCAGATATTAGTATACTAAAAGCGGACTACTAACTTCGTTCCAATAAGTTAGTGGCTTGACGCAGGGAAAAGAAATATTGCAACCTTGCGAAAACTATGTACATATAGTTCTTTAGCCCTTTATAGAATATTGACGAATAATTATAACCTCCTGGAACAAATCTCTATTTTGCTGTAGGTCCTTAAAGTGGATGAGATCTACGTTTAATATAGAATGCAGTAGGAAAAAATTAAATATTTGACTAAGAAAGAACTGTCATAAATTTAAATTCAGCTGGATTTGGTGAAGGATGACTGTCTACAAATGTAGTAAAATGTGGGGTATAACCAGCACTGAAGAAGATCCCCACGCAGTATAGTTAGTGGAGACAATCAATTAGGAGAATTTGGACAGGGTACATGATTTGGTGACGATAGATAGAAGATTAAGATTCAAGAGATACCAAGCATTCCAAGAATAACAACAGATGTTGTCCGACAAGAATATTTGGACATGAAAATGCTTTTCGTCTCTTGGGTGTAGAAACCTGTGATATGTTTCTTCTACAAGGGAAGTGACGGTGTCTCTTCTTGTGATTCGGAGATCGTGCTGGTTCTACATTAAATGTAAAAGTATCACCACAGCCACTCTTGCATGAAAATATTAGAAGCCTATTTGGACGAACACGAAGAAAAATGTTCAAGAATCAGACAAAATTCTATAAATTTGAATACTGGAGCTGATAATTAATAAACAACTCTTTTTTTCTTTCGATAGTGGCGAAATACTAAAGTTTGTGTCTTATTTTGTAAAAGAAAACCATAAAATTCACTAGAATTAATAGTTCCAGAATAAAAATAAGGGGGGGGGGGGACTCGATGCAAACACATGACGAGAAATAGGAACTAGTCAAAAATGAAAAGAAAATTTTATTTAACTTGATGTAATAAAAACCTAGCATGTTGAGCCTGTCGTGGATTCAAATCTCCGTCTGGCCATCCAGATATCGGTTTTGCATGGTTTCCCGAATTCGCTGCAGGTCAAAACCTGGATGGTACGTTAAAAAGGCCATAGCCCAATTCCTTCCCGTTCCTTGCCTCCATTCTTCTCCTGCCTCTAGCAACCTCGACGTCGACGAAGCGATAAGCCACGAGTAACAAAAAAAAATGATGGGTTTCCACTATTTTGATAAAATCTCAAATAATGTAGATTCTGTAAAAATAACAGGTGTGTTTTCTTTCACTTTCGGCTTTCATTCCCATCTTTTATGCATAACATAAGTTGTACTTAAGAGTTAGGGGCTGGATACGACAGCGTAGGGGTTAACGCGTTAGGTTCTTATTGCGAGGGGTCGTTGTTTGGATTTCGGAGTAGGTCTTTGATGGTTTAAACTAAGTTTTATTTTCTTCATTCACTGTCCATAATGTGAATCACAATAACATGAGCTATTAAATCGTATATACATGCAAACTGAAAAAGAAACAAAATTGCGGCTGGTTTTATGGCTTAAATAACGGAAGACAACGTTTTACTTTTTTTAAATGTTGGTAATAGTTCACAAGATAAAGACACTTGTTAAACAGGAACTATGAAGACAGCCTGCTACAATTTTTTATTGAAAACAATCTACACTTCCTGATAAGTTCGAACAAGGGGATACAAAATATAAAATTCTAATGTCAAAGAACAAAAAAATGCTATGCACGTTACGTATAAATGTTAAAACGTCAGTATGGAATTATTTCACTGCACATTGTTCTGTGGCAGTGGATACACTGGCATAATCTTCATTTCATCTAAAATTGGAGTAAAACTAACTTAACAATTCAAGCGTTTACCACGATGTATGTTCAAATAACTATATATATATATAAACTAATTAAGAAAACGAATGGAATTGTCATTTGGTTCAGAGGATACGATAGCGATTTTCTACTACATTTCCCCAAATATTTAATGAAAGTTGTATTGATTCAGCTGACATTCACAGACAATGATTTAAGAAACACTACATTCAATATCCACGTCGTACTACACTTGCCGAGAGCCTCTAAGGAGATCATCTGTAGCCGTATCGTTCAGCCCCAAAATACGCTGCCTCCAGCTCACATCGGCAGCTAAACTATCTTCACACTGAAGAGTTACGGAAACTCATAAACGGACTGCGGTGTTAATAGTCACTACTTAACGACATATCTCACGTTCCACTCCACTGAAGGTCATGAGACGAGCGTTGAAAAACATTACCAGCACTGGCGTTACCCTTCATCAGTTTTCACTATTAACTAGATGCAATTATTCAAATTAAACGATCAGAATTTATTGCATCACCATCGACTAGGATTTTGTTGTTGTAAAGGAGGGTTGTAGCACTTCATCGGCATCATATCACCACTACATCTGAGTTCACTAACGTTGCTAGTAATGTCTAACATTAGACCACGAAGGCATGGGAACTTGCAGAAGCAGACAGCTAGTTCACTTGGAAAGCGGGCGCTAATGACCCCGATGTTGATGCGCCCTAAAGCAACAACAACATCACTTGGAAAGCGATGATCGCACTTACTGTTGCCAATGACGACCATGGACGGAGAGGTGTCTTGTTATTCCTCGACGGTCAGCTGTGGGCGACTAGGGCGCCGCCTCAGACAGCGTCCTTTAAAACCTCGGCCGCGCACGATGACGTCAGACGCCGCGTCACCGCCGGACTCACTACTCCCCACCTCATTCATCGGCGGTCGCGCTACCGGTTGGTTGTCTTTACATAATGTGAGCTTCCGCACTTCCGATGTACTACGACTTCCTCGGCACGTCACAGTCGCAGGATGGACTTGTGGTCGACTCGGGTCACGTCAGCCTCTACCATACAGACACCGTTTCCTTTGAAGTTGGGAGACAATGCACAATGGCGCAGTGAAAGACTACATGAATCCACAATGAGGCACGACGGAATGTTGTTTTGCAGCATCCGAGGTCGTGATTCGATAACGGCCAATATCATTGTTTTTGGTGCAAAGGCCCATCATTTAAATACTGCTATGGGCAGCATTTGTGATACACTACGCAGTTTTCTTCAAGAGTGATAAAGCACCAATTCTGAGCTTCCAGTGTGGATACTGATCTAATTTTGGTTTTAAAAAATGACAGTGATAGCTTACCGCGGTTTCGCAAGTGGCGTGACAACAACATTGAGTTGTGTTCTAGGGTAAAGCCCAGGTTAAATAATAATATAATTTTTCCTTATTTATTTCTCCTTCTTACGTCGACGTCAAGGTCATTGAGTTTAGAGCGGAGTTGGGTGCAATAAACGGGAAGTAACCGGCCTACGATCCTTCAAATGAAATATCCCGACATTCGCCTGGAGTGATTTCGGGAAACCAAGGTAAACCGAAATCTGGATGATGGATGGAGATTTGAACCCTTAACACCGTGGATATTTTTTTCTGGTGCATATAATTTCAGGTGGTAAATGATAAATATAAAATAGGCATTTAATAATAGCTAAATAAACACATCCTGAAAGACATATCAACACTATGTTTGTAAGCAGTACGATGTCATTTGTAAAAATCCAACGTCATATTTGCTATAAATATCTCTTTTCCTGGGACCCAACATAGCTGATAAGTTTTTCTTTATCCTTGAGTCATTAAGCAGGTGGTGAATAAACTTTGCTCTGGTTTGATGATGCTTTGGAGAATATCGTTTCTGTATCAGTGAGATTTACCTTGCGTATATCTTGATTAATCTTTTCTAGAAAAGAAAACCCTACGAAATAATAAGACTATAAATAATTAATGGGTGCAAATGTGTATAGGAAGTGTGGCAAGGGAGGAGGGAACCAGAGAAAGCAGTGAAAGTAAAATTGCTCTTTTGTTTACATCGAAATTCTGAGCTTTGTAGGGGAGAGCGTGTTAATAAATAGACGGAAACTCGTTTTCGGTATGGTTTTCAGCAACAATCTTTTGCTGCACTCTGCTCGTTAAAAGATCCGAGTTTTTAAACTTGACTTCGTTGTTGATTTTACTAATGTCATCGTTTCCGCTATTATTTTATGGTCATTAGATGTTGTTGCAGTTCCTCTGAGACAGCCTAAAGCTAAGTTGCGTTGCCAGTGTACAGTGTACAGTGTTCAGAGTTTAGTCGTTCCCCCGGGCAGATGCGGTGAAGTGTCTCGAGCTGAAAGGAATTTCAGATGGCCGCATCGTTCTCACGCTTTCTCGCTTTCCTTCTGCGGAGAGAATGACCTTCACTCTTCGATTCTAGAGGTAGTCGGGGCATTAATTTCGTATTATCCATACCGACAATGAAACCAATATACTCAGAAAAGAGCTATCGCCGAACACAAGTGGCCCAAGTGTCTTTAGGAGCGATTTCTGGAAACAATGGAAAACCGTAAACGAAATGATCGGACTGGAATTTGGTACCAAGTTACCACAAAGGTGGATTGTAACATGCTGGGCTGATACATCCAAGGCTGTAAATTAGTTTTCAATCCAACCACGACCTCGTATCTAAGCTGCAAATCTCTATCTAGTTTCCAAGAGAAAAATAGTCAAATCTTACAAAGCCTGATTGCACTTGAATCTTCTACTATCATACGTTTGTAATCCCATATACGGTACAAGATATATTAACGGCAAGTAAACGAGAGCTACATATTTTTAGTTGTCTCTATTTAGGGAATTGGTATTGTTGTTAGAAGTTTCAGTAAAGATAGAAGCAACGTTGAAACGAATAGTATAGCGGTATTATCAGGATCACGTTGTAAATGTCATGTACAAATTGTTAGAATTTTACAGCTTGTCTACGTCGAGGTCATTATAGAGCCGGGAGAAGTCTGCGACGGGGAACGGGAAGGAATGGGCCAATTTCTTTTGTAGGAACTACCCCGACTTTTACCTAGATTTCTGGAAACCATGGATACCAGAATGATTCTTCTCCACGGACAGGCATCATGGGCGTAGTGTTTGCTATAACATCATTATTAATATCCTGGTAGCATAGTCTGCCAACTACATTTAAAAACACGTTACAAATTAAAAGAAATATGCTACCAATTAGATTCCTGCTTCCGGTGTCTTCGATCTCTGGTATCTCAAAAATCGAATTCGTTAGACACACTCGGAGATAGGGGATAGCTGTTTGATGTAACCTAAGTTTGTAATGCACACGTGACAATTTTAAATGGTTGAAGGACTGCACACACCGATTCCCCACATCGTCTAGCTTTTATTGTATTTCTTATCAAATCCCATAAAAATTGCCAAAATAGGTTTGCTCGGTTAAAAAGAGTAGCGTAAAAAATATTGGTCACAACACGTGGAGTGTATCTCAAAAGGATTTTATGCACTAATGTATGTAAAATAGCATTTAAATAATGAGTTACAAGCATTTTCTAAAATCTTATAAAATTTGTTGAATGTAGCTTAAGAGAAAGTTTAGAAATTTATTTCCTAAACGATCATTATACTCACCATGAATTTCGAAAGGTTTATGAACAGTTTCCATAAATATTTCTAAATTATATACTTGTTACATTTAACCGGAATTTATACCATGGCTTACTAAGTTTAGAATTACAGCAGATAATTTATATTAATGGATTGTAATGTTTATGACGGTAATATATGTGGTATACTTTGTATCTCCAGCAGTCGCTTACTACATAGCAAGCAAAACATGAGAAACTTTTTTTCTTCCGTAGTTTTAGGTGTCTGGCAGTTGATCCCGGGGTGACTCATCGGAAATGAGAGTGCGGGTAATTGTTTTACGTAAGGCCGACTCGACTGTGGGAAACTCGAGCGTAATTAGTGCGGTCGTGTTTCGTTATGCTTGAAGACTCTATGGCCTACACCACTAAATGTCACATTATTTTTCTTCGTCGGTTAACAACAAGTGCTTTTAGTTTTTTACTCATTCAGCAGACTCTAAACATGACTTAAAAATGAGTAAAAAAGACCAGCGCACTTAGACTGAATGTGTAGGAAGAGAGATAAAATTAATTATTTTAGGAAAAAATGTAAGTAATGTTCGGTTAAACATTGCAGAGTAGTACTATTAGAATATTAACCAGATCCTGGTTGCATAGACAGTCAGATAGGATTTTATAACGAAAAATCTAGGGCAAAACCAATTTCGCGACCAATCTGAATATTTAATTTAATTGCAATGGCAATTTCCCTACACCCCCATCTTCCCCCTATCCTGCAGCCACCTACATTTACTCTATACAAATTTATTTTTAAATTCTTTCAACGTTTTCGGTAAATTATTCATCATTTCTCTTGGTAACTCATTCCAATCCCTGACACCCTTACCTAAAAAAGAGAATCTTCCCACACCTTTGTGCCTGAAATCGAGTGCCAGCTTGTGGTCATGGTCATCTTTTTCCTTCCATGCACTACTTTTCATACCTACTCCAATATCTTTTTATGCCTCATCGCCAGTATACGCCCTCTACACTCCCATGACCCTCCTCATTCTCCTCCTGTCTTGCAATGAATCCCATTTCAGCTCCTTTATCATATCCGTCACTGATTGCATTGTGCCCTAACTGTTGTTTATTTGTTACAGAATCTGAACATGTCGCATCTGGATTATAATCAAAGCTCTAAATCATTTAAAAAGTAATAATAATATTTCAAACAACAATAAGTATCTCATTTAGGTCTTAAAAAACCTAACTAACTTTTCTACTTCTGCATAAGAATAGATTTGAAAATGTATAGCAATACAGACCAATATCACGTTTCTTTCCTAACGAAGGGATTACAATATAAAATTTCCTTTATGATTCCTGTATTCATGTTAGGTTTTAGAAGTTGACTGTAGCCATGACGATTTAATTAATTTCGCTCTTGTTAATTTAGTTTGATTTTTTGAGTTAGACTTTTACTGTGTAATGACTGTCTTAAATATTCTTTAATACAAACACATCTTCCTGCATACATTTTTACACAATCCTACAAATTACAAACAATATATTCAGAACTTCTTAAAAACGATGTCACATGAAAGTTTATTGAATCCGTAAATTTATTTTAGAATTATAGAATTAGAATGGACTTTTTGCTGGGAGCACAACACAGATTGTAACAGAGGCTTAGTTGGAATCCGTAGTTTAACGATTTTGAAGAATTTCACGATAAACACTAAAGAGAACGGAAGTGTAGCCTCTATAATATTCTCTTTATGTATAGTGTATATATATAAATATGTTAGCGGGTTGTTGTCTTTGCAAAAATCTATCGCCGACAGGCGAAGAGTTCATGCAGAAATAATCGAAATGGCATGAGAAAACCAAAAATGTTCAAACCTGTTGGAATTTCTAAACTAAAATTTTTCATATTAAAAAATAATTCTATATTAGGATTTATTCTTTTTAGAATTTTAGATTTCTTGTAACAGCAATTATGATTTATTGTTTGAAAACAACAGAATACAGGTTCTAAGACTGATCAAGTATGTTTGGTATTCCATAATTCATCGTATTAACAACTTTACAGGCTTACTCCTAAGTGGGTAATGATTCCACCGTGAGTATTTCTGTACTGAAGTATTTTTGTACACGAATTGACATTGAAAATGTATTTGTTACTTTTTTTTTTGGTAAGAGTATGCCTACTCTCGCAACACGCGCCCAGATCATACATTTAAAACTGGTAATCATATTTACCGGTGAACTAATTGCAGAATTAATACCATTTTGCGTAAGTTTGTCCTAGCTTTATTAGGAAGCTGCATCAAAGAGTGGCGCTCTTGATAAAGTAGCCTCTTTTCTTGCCCTTTCGACTTCAGTTGTGTTAAATTGGCTTGTGAAAAGATTTGTAAGAAATTAAGATGCAGGCAAACAGTTGACAAGGAACAACTCACAGAACATTAGATCAGATTCCCGCGCGGTAATTGGCTTCTTCCTGAGCTGAAGGGTCCTTTGAGTCCTGCCCGTCTTCTCTGTTTGTCTCGAGACAAGTGTATTTTCCGGTCTGTCGGCCAAGCGGTTAGCCTCACTACATGGAACGGCCCGAAGTGCGAAATGAGTCAACGCACTCTACAGACGTGTCACAGCCTCAGAACTATATTCACCTTACCTCTGTAATAATACTAATTTAGAAACAATAATTCAACCCCGGATGGACGGCCTGTGTTTAGCTTTAGTTAACTATATGTTTGTACAATGATTCTGCTGTTATGATATGGTCCAAACACAGGGCTGCCTAACCTCGTTTCATGTTTCACTAAGCTATACGTTCCATTCGGTCCCTTTGGTATGTTTAACCACAAATTGGTCAGTAATAAATAACATCGAAGTCATCTGCCTGCATTGACGATTCTACCTCCCGAAAAACAAACTGATTTGAAAATTATGGGAAATCCGAACCAATTATAGAATGAACTATAAGTTGACCCTCAGATGAACTGTTAATTCCTATGTGATTTTGAGTGGAATGGGAAGCTAGGGAGAAACTGTAACGATCAACGAGCTCTTAGTTACACATAAATTTTATAATGGACGATCATTAAAAACAATGACTACCGCTTAAACCAAGAGCATCATTATGCATCTAATTTTCCACAGTTCCTTTTTATTGCAATGATTGTCTAGTTCGGATTGTCTGAAAAAACGTCTTGATTGATCTTCGGTTTATTGGCAATATCGTACAAGAAATTTTCAGTTCTAAACTGGTCACACAGTGCATTAAGGAAAGTGCATTTGAACCAAATTTAAAGAATACTGCATGCTTAACCCCCACCAGAGTTCTAGAAAGATTTATGAAACTCTTCTCTAAGATGAACTGTACAAGATGGAAGCTACTCAGAATTATGACTCTCCAAATTTGAAAGTGATTTTTTTTACTCATATGTAAAAGTATTTGATGGTTGGAAGTGTGGAAGAAGAACAATGCTTATGGATATAGTTAACTGAAATATATCATCCTTACAGCCTACTGTCAAAATAGAGGGCGATAATTTTTGAAGTGTCCAGGTAATCATGGTTACTTCTCTTGAATAAGGAGAAAGTAGAAGAAAGATCATCGTTCGAAGTGAAAGTGAAGTAGATATCTGAAGTATAGTTTCACACCAGAAACCGGTAAGAATCGGTGTACAAGAAAGTGTACATCGCCTTTTGTTTTCATGCTCTGTTGCCCCTCTTAGCGGTTAAAAACTTTGGGGGCAGCAACAAATAAGTGACCATCGTGTTCCGGGAACAGATTCCCCAGATCACGACCGGGAGAGACCAGCGAGAAAGTGTAGTTTCACACTTTCCTTAACTCTTTGGTGAAAATACCAAGTCGTCACAGATTGCTTGGTATGGCCAATATGAGAATCACCAACATATTTGTTAGGTTCCGCGAGAAGTGCATCTTACACGCAAGTACAGTGTTTCTATCAGATTTTTCCAAATTTTGGGCATGTTATTTAAAGACTGGATTATGGAATTAGCTGCGTAGTAATCTTTAGTGGCCTTTATGTATTAGTCTGCGCAAAAGGTAAGTGTTAAAAAATTTAGTTGCAGTGACATTTCATCTACTTGACTATTCGAGACAGTGTAACTCTTAAATGATTTTCAACTCTACAGCTTTTATTCAACTTGACATATCTAACCAGTTCCAGTTCAGACTACGTTCAATGGTAATAACTGTGAACTAAATGTTCCTACGCAGCTAATTCCATAATTCAGAACATCGCAAGGAACGTTTTGGTACTAACAGGTAATAAATCAGAGGTGAAAGCAACATTGCATTCTCTTTTCGCCCTGTAAAACTGTAACAGCCAGGAATAATAGTTGTTCCAACGTAAGCTACCAGAACGTCCAATACTGTTGAAGGATTTGTAACTGCGACTCTTAGTTTCCATTAGGCGGAAAGACAACAAACTTTCATGGTCAAATTTGAAGCTAGAAAAGCGGTTTTGATCAAAGAGAAAACTAGATTCCTGAGTAAAGTAGAAAAATTCAGAAATGACCATGCTTCTGGTGTAAAACAGACATTCCGTTTCATCATCAGAACAATAAACATTTGCAACCACTGATTCAGCCCGCTCAACGGGGTCTATAGTTTGCCACTTAACTTTCTTTGCAGAAATTGAAAATAAAGTCACTACTAAAAAAAATCTTTGGGAAATTCCATTTTGTTATTCAACCCGTCGTCAGTCACTGCTCCTATGCATATTACCAAAATATGGGTTTTAGGAAGCGAGACGAAGGAAGAAGTACTAGATTGGTGGCAATTAGGTTCAATGCCCAGTACCGGACCGTGTTTACGTAATTAAAATCAATGCGATTGCACGAAGAGTATGACCCCAATGTAGTATCCTACGCAATTATCGGTTATGACTCCGTTTCCATTAGGTGTGAACCGGCAGTGATCCGTAGAATAAGAGTATTGTGTAGAGAATTGTCAGTAGCTGTACAGAACCCACTTGTGGGAAATACCACGTCGGTTCATTACCAGAGGAGGAACCTTTCATCAGCGCGCTAATATAAACACAGGATGAACGTGTCACCGCTATTCTTGGAGCTTCGTACGTTGCTGCCTTTGTGCGTACCGCAAAGCGCTGCTGGGAATCCCCGGAGACTACTATGGTTCACCTGTGCACGTTAAGATCAGTAATAGTACGCGGTGGCTTGGTTTCTTCTGCTTAGGATCTTGATTGACAGCCCTTCTTCAAACTATGCCACAGCGCGAGAAAAATACCGACCTCTCACTCCCCCTGTTGCGATTTTAACCTGAACTTTTCCGCTGTTGTTGATATCAGCGATGGCTGGGCTGAACAGTAGGTTAAGCCAAGTCTGTACGTTCTGGATGTTCTCACTATCCCATTATTCGCTGTCTTAAAAAATCGGGCAAGTGTAAAAAAAATTCTGAGCGCAGATAATTTCGGCAGTGTTGATGCATTAGGAAGCCCGTGCAACTCACCCATCCTGGACCGCCTGCTGGTGTTGCAGTCAGGGGCGGGCGCGTCGATGTCTGCGTCCGCTGGGTCGACGCTGCGCAGAGGCGAAAGGCTGAGCAGACGCGGCGAGTCGCCGCTGCCCTTCCGGAACCACCGCATCGCCTCCTGGAACACACAGAGCCAAAACTATCAATCATTTCATTTCGTGATTTTAATTACATCCATCAACAGTTGCATTTGGCTGAAAATGTTTAATTGCATATGCACTTCACCCTTGTGGATTGGGGCATCTTCGTTGTGGTATATGCTCATCAGGAATTCTAGCAACAACAGCGATCAATACCAGTGCACATAAATTTTTGTATTTACTTAATCGCACGTAACATACATTAACTGTTGTAAACATAATACTATGTTTACACATATTCACTGATTGCAGGCGTTAGAGTAAGAACAGTTGTTGATAAGGAGAATAATGTTCGTGAAAGCTAGAACCACAGGCGTATGCGATTAAACTTTCTTTTTTAAATGAAGTTTTTCCCGGCGTATTAACTACAAAATTATTGGGCCTCGAGTTAAATCGCTCTTCGGGTTCATACTCAGGTGGAAGTTGAAATCGAAACATCGCGTCAAATCTCTGTCCGGCCATCCAGATTTGTTTTGCATAATCACGCCAAGCGAATGACGGGATAGTTCCTTCAAAATGTCATGGCAGAATTCCTTACCCGTTCCTTGGCCCAAGTCCTTTTCCGCCGCTAATGAAATCGACGTTGACTAGGCGTAAGGCCAGAAGCAAAATTAGGTCCATCGAATTATTACCGGCAATCCTTTACGTTCCGAGCTAGCAGTTACCATTTGGAAACTGGAACATGACAGATATTAAGCTATCTATAGACCCTAATGGATACCATTCTTGGTATCACTATGTACACATCAAACATTACCTTGCTTAACTTCTAAAACGGCACAAACGCGTGGTGGACTTTCCCAAGAAATAGAATTAGTGCAATAGTTCTTTTGCACTTCTTCCTTTCGGCAACCGTGGGTAAAGAAAGGAAAAAAATTATTGGAAAAATATATTGCATGGTTCTGATAGCTTTTGGAAACGATGCTTCATATTTTCTGAAACGTACTCTTCACTGAAACATTAAATTTTAGTTTGATTTCTGATGTAGATTACTTTAATATAATCGCCAATATATATTATATACTGGACAAGTTTCAGATTTTGGTTAGTAGCATAGATTTCCTGCTACTATAAGCAGTCGAATCAAGTAGATAAACAAGACCAAAAAAGGTAGTTTTCATTTCATAATACTTATTTAAGTTGCAAGGTTCATTTGCACATGCGCCTTATGCTAACTATGTCTTCTGTTTGTTTAACTCCCAAAAATCGATTTTGCACAAGGGCAGGTTTCATAAAAAATAGCTAACGAAATCTAAAAAGTATTAATCAATTAAAAATAACTCGAGCATCGCATATTCAGGATGAAAATCTTTTTTTGTAACAATGTTTTTGAGAATCTTTTAAAATAATATAAAGTATTGAGTATTGCTGAATATCTTCAAACTGGATGAAAGTTATCTTTAGTTTGCTAAGTGTCGTTTCCGTGGGAGTTTCCGTATATCGTGCAAAATGATATAATTCTTGTTAGAAAATTGTAGGTGTGACCAAAATAAGGTATGCAATCATATAACAATTTATCACCTCTTGAACAGCGAAACCTCTTCGAAAATAGAGGTATTTTTAATACATTCTATGGTTGAAGGTTTTCAACTTTTAGGGAAAACATTAAGCCTGAAAAAACATGGTAATTAAACTTTTCGATTAGGAGACAGACTCTGTCTTGTGACATCCGATGTAGACACGGTTTTCACAATAATTCCGGCTTTCACAATAATTGAGAGAACAGAGCTTCGTACATGGTCAGGTTGATGTATGACTAATATTGGCAAAGTTAAAATATTGGACATTTGACCTCGCGTTACTGCTAGAGGAGTAGCAAAAACTCTTCTGGCACATAAAAAATAACTCGTAAACGTCCCAGAAAGTTAGGTTTCACTTTATGTGCAGTCAGACAGTGCCATTAAGTTTTACTTCGTGACTTGCAGTAGCGTGGTCTTGAAAATATTGTCACTTTTTTTTTTTTAACCTACTCTTCTAATGCTGGGAAATATCAAACAAATTATGTACTATAGTCATAATGAAATTGGAAAAAAAGTTGTTGCTGTACGGGAAAATAATGACAGTTATTTCAAGTGCAAATTTTTCTTTGACAAAAACATAACCAAGATACGTTCATGCTACAGAAGAAACTGTCTAGTGGCTTAGAGTTTAAGGCGTCTGACTGGATATCGAAAGGTCCCGGATCGAATCCCTATCTCGACGGTTATAATGCGAAGTACGCGAGAACGCTTCCGTGGTTCTGATTCCACGTTAAACTGCGGGTAGGATAGCCGGTTTAGGGGCGGAATGCATAGTCAATAAAAACCCTGTCACCAGGTCATTATGACCACGTGAGCTTTTAGGTGACAGGACAAATAATAGCCACTACCTTCATGCGAATACACGAATCAATAGCTATATCTGCAGAGTTGGCAAATTTAGAATCTTATTTGGAAGAAAAGAATTTACAGTAATAAAAAATTGGTGACGTCATTAGGGCACCATGGTGGTGCCTGGCGTTCGATACTGGGATCGTTGCTTCGAGTCCTGGCAGTGAAAGAAAGTTTTATTATTCAGTGGTGGATTAGCACGATAGTGGACGTGGTAATTCACCATTCTTAAATCAACAGATTATGTAGAAAAGTCCTGACTTCAATTCCAGGCTTCTCCGCAGTACCTGCGGAAGCTGGTAACACTTTTGATAGTAATCCATCTGTCTGATGGAGACCTTAAATTTGGAAGCCCCTTAGTATTTATCGGAAAAGGATGCCTGAGTTGGTCAGCACAGATTTAACGCCCAAACACACACCAACATAGTCATCCACCGACACAGTAACAAGTAGGAACACAGAAACCACCCCACTTACATCTCCCCGAAAAGCTGCTGCAGCCATAAAATCAACATACTGTGCTATTTGACGCTATAGTTCTCACTCAGGGAGTTGGTTGTCCCCCATCCCCCCTGTTTGTGGTTAGAGCACCGACCACAAACATTACTCTTCAGGAACGTAACTTATGCAGAAATCCGGAACTTCAATGTTTTACTGTTTCAGATATGATGTTTGTTTTATATTAAGGTATATCTTTTTATTTAATATTAACTGTTACACTATGTCTGGCTGCACGGCCTATTAAGGGTCGCCTTCTGTTTCTGGTAATGGTGTCACGTTGCCAAACAATATTCAAACATAACGAACAACACGACACTGTCTCGATAAACAGACCCGGCCTTGAGGTGGACGCTGGAAAGAATGTACGTTAGCACATAATCGTAAACAGAAACAGCAGCCGCGCTGTAAATAGAAAGCTGTCTGCATAATTGTTAGTCAGTAGCAACGAAGATTATCGCTAGACTTCCTTGCGGTTAGTGTAACTTTAAATAAGATTTGCTATTGATGGGTTTAATTATTGTGGTTCAATAATTAATTCCCGATGGCAATTACAGTGTACGTCTACTTATGCATTATCCGTCTTTTCTTTAAATTATTATTTGGCACCTGCCTCGAAAACATTTAACCTCCTCGTTTCACACCTGAAATAAGGCAATGATAAGGTAGTATTTTGATCTACCCTTCCACATGTAGTCCTAATTCCTCGCCCACTGCCCCTTTACGTCTCTTCGTCTAATGCATACGCATCACTTTCAGTCATTTATATACGTTGCAAATAAATTTCTAGTTCGGAAACGGATTACGTGTTGTGTGTCACTTAATACACTGACTAGAATAGTAAAGCAAATTCTCTAAAAACTATTTCTGAACAGAGAGGATATCTAAGTAATTTCATATCAAAATTGATATAGATTGCAAATAAATTTCTAGTTCGGAAACGGATTACGTGTTGTGTGTCACTTAATACACTGACTAGAATAGTAAAGCAAATTCTCTAAAAACTATTTCTGAACAGAGAGGATATCTAAGTAATTTCATATCAAAAACTAATATACAACAGACATACATTATGACAACTAAGATTTCATAAATCGACAGGGAAAAAAAAAAAATGCTACACCAGAAGACAGTTTGTTGCATCGACTTTTAAAGGAAAAGCAATATTGCTCAAGAACGAGATGAAGAATATAGGATAATGTTCTTGTTGCGACGTATAGCACATTGCACAAATGAATGAAGGAAAGTTCATGTATTCAGGTAACATAAAAAGAACACATTATTTAAAATTGCTGACTATCTGTCGGAGAGAAATTCAGAACAAAAGAGGCAGCGAACACATAGTAATAGCAATTTGCTGACGACCTAGCAATTTTAACCCGATTCGCAATAGCCTAAAAACAGGTCGAGCTCTTTAAGGAAACAGCGCTGAAAGTTGGAATACAGGTTTCATTTGAGAAAACAGAATTTATGAATTAAAAAAAAAAAAGAAACACCAAGATACTTGGAAACAAAATATATAAGAATAAAATGAGTCTCATACTTCAAGTACCTCGGAGAAACAATCTAAAAGAATGGAATCAAAACAAAAGCCAGTAACATTAGATGCCAAACATGGTAACAGGTATCGCTTAGCACAAAACGTATACAACAAAACAGTATCTCCAATCATACAAAACTGAAACATTCAAATGCAGTCATTAAACCAAAATATTTCTATGGATCGGAAACACTAATTTTGAACAGGTAAATAGCTATGGAAACACTGAGAAAAAAAGACGCAAAGTTGTAAGAAAAATTTTGGGCCCGAAACTCAGAGGAAACCAATACAAACTCAGAAGTAATCACGAAATCTTACAATAAACACAGTGGTATTAGAAAACGCAGACTAAAATTTAAGGACTCATTGAAAGAATGAACTCTAATAGACTCTAAAAGATAAATAGTTGAATTCTATGAAAACCGAAGTAAAGCAGTATCAGATACAGTCAAATGGACTGGTGACTTCAAATTAGCAGGAATCAGTCTAAACGACATAGAAAGAAACATTTAGATCCAAAATTAACAAGTGGTAACTAAACCGGGAGGAAAGACTGAAGAAAGGAACTGGAACTATGTGGTCTAATGAGAGAAATGAAGCCCACAACAAGCGTATGAAGGAAATATGGACACAAAGAAAGCAAACGTTTATAAGTATTTTGCCTAGTCCTAGTGGGCTTATCCGCAAATAATAATAATCGTAATCAGTAATAGGCGCCCCGGGTTACTGCAAGGAGATGGTACTCACGAACATGTGCGATTGTGACTTCCTCCTGTTCTTGGGTTCCCTCCCGCGAGAGGGCGCCGTGGCGAGGACGATTCCGAGCGGCATGCTTGCCTGACCACTACTGAAGCGACCCACCCCTAGGGCCCACCACCCGCCGGGCCAGAGACAACGATTAACGGGAACCTACCTGGTACCTGCCACAGGCTTTCTTTGTCCTCAAGGTTGGCGCCTCTTAACAAGAAACATTGCATGTAACATCCCAAACAGGTACGAATGCCCAAAGCCGGACTATTGGAAACTACACTTCTGTTCACTTGCTGATTACAATAATAAAACGGTATAACTAAAAAATGTACACGTATTAAAAACATAAAATTTAATTTGAAATTTTAATTCGTCTTAAATTTTAATTTTAACAAATTTAAATAAACAACACAACAGTTAAAATATACTGTAGCACCCGGATTACAGAAATCCAAGCTAATAGTTTTTATCTGCTGTTGGAGCCTAAATCGTCATTAGGGGGCATCCATAAATTACGTGAGGTTTTTTTCCGGATTTCCGGACCCATCTCCCCTCTGGTGAGACTTCGTGAGATCTGGCCGAACCCCCCCACCCTCTAGTGAGAGCTGGTCCGTGAGACCCCCCCCCCCCCCTAGAAATCGCCCTCGCATCTTCTTGAGACCTTTTTCCGGTTACGCCCCCACTTTTCGACAAAAAAAACCCCTAAAATCGACTTTCCCTTTATTTGTAGACCTTGGTGAGATTTCGCCGCACCCCCCCCCCTTTATTTCACCTCACGTAATTTATGGACGCCCCCTTACAAACATCTCTGAAGTATAAGCAATCTGCGTGATATATATATATTTTATATATTTTTCTCTAGCAGTTCAACCGCTCTTCCATTTCAAATTAATGTTTTTTAGAAAATAAATAATAGTTATCAGATTTTTTTGGAGTGTACGTCCACACTGTCAGGTTATTTGCTTCATTATTTGAGTTAAAGTTTCTATTTTATTTCTGAACAGAACGCGGGAAAAAGATCTTTCATACAGTTTGACCTAATCATTATTTAGGTTCGCAGCACAATCATGTGTTATAGTTAAGTTCAAAAAGGTGAAATCGAATGGTAAAACCCTCATAAGATCTAAATACTCCCAATATTGCTGTTCTACTTTTCAGCTGCCACAAAAAGATTTTAGGAATCCGTACTCTGTCATTTTAATGTGGTCTGTCTTATTTCAGATCGAACTTCTTAGATTGAATCCATCGTTTACAGAATTTATGATTTAAACATTTCTGTTTTCTTGAAATAACGAAATTAATTACTTTGATATGGATGATGAATATAAAGGAGGAAAACAATTCAGACTTCCTGATAGTGATTCACTATGAGAAAAGTATTTTTCTTGCCCAAAACGGTCGACCTACTATGGAAATAAAGTTAGTTTACATTTCTAAATCGAATTACAAACTTTGTGCCGGGATGAAGTTAAAATTTAATTACGCAAGTCATGTAGAAGACGACTAAATTTCTCAGACACAGATTCAACAACTACTTCTCTGAAAGTTTCAGACTATGTGACACAAAATCTATCGTTTGAAGCGATGTAGTGCATTCAGTTATCTAAGTATTGGTCGCTTGCTGTAATAAGTTGTTCAGGCTTAAACACTTCAGTTGGAGGCATAACATTAAAAACGTGTCTTGGTTACTTATCTGGAAAATCTATTTATTTTTATTATTATTATTACAAATAAGCAGTAAACAAATGAAGTTAGCAACAACATTGCATAAAGTCTATCATCATTGAGTAAACATGAAACGCTCTCTGTAAACAATAATGCTTAACATTTTAACGTTCTGAAGTCACCTGCAAACAAACGCGGTATTGCCAATTTCAAGATGAATTACGCTACACGAATAAAATTGATAAACCATTTTATGACATATGAAATATTAAAGCCATATTTTTGTTGTGAATAACTTTTATTGGCATTTTGCGAGATGGAATTTGTCCTTGAGGATATAGTTGACATTTTTATATCCGAAGCGTGGGTATCCCTCTTGTCAGTCGACGCAATAAATTTGATCACCTTGTGGACGGCTTAGAAAATTTATAGTAAAGGGAAGACGGCGTAGCATAGCACAACTTGATATGCATGAGCTAAAACAGCTGTCGCTGTTAATCCTAAGACATTAAAATTGTCTTTTACCATGTGTACTAATCGGTAGAGCTTACAACAGTAATTATTTGTGTATCTTCAACACAGTGCAGGACAGCAATACTGTAAAAGTTTAAGAAATGAATAAAATTAACAAAGGGGGATTATCTCGTTTCTGTTAACGTTTCGTTCAGAAGAAGAAGTTTATTAAAACTCGTACCGGTACCCTATTCGTATGCCGATAATCTGGGAGTGAAGAAATTGGTAATACACCGTCTTAAATTTGGAAGCGTGCGATTTACCGTTATGGATGTGGCGTGAAACTGTTTCGCAGTGGAGTACCTTAGTTGCAAAACTTCGAATGTTGTAATTAGTGTAACTAACTAGAATGTTTGTATTATTCCATCGGTTCTGAATTTATTTACCTGTACGTTTATATATGAATGTAATATTTTTCGTTCTCCTACGTTTCTGAGAGTAAACAAACTACCGGTTTTATTTCTGCTGGCTGGTTTAGCGGTAATGTTTTTGTTTTGTTTATTTAAAATGATTTGATTAGCTTGGTTGGTATAGCGTCTGAATACCAAATGAATAACGTGCGATCAAACCCTCATATTTGAACGACCACCTACGACTACTACCGCCTACTGCAAAATAACGAGAGAGGAGAAGCTAAAACGATGGGATCATTCCAGTGCTCAGTTAGTAATGGATTCAGTTTCTGCTGACATATTGTTACCGTTTACTTAGTACGCTGCGAAAAAGAAAATAGAAGAAGGATGCCCACAAATTAATAACGATTGTGTTCGTTGTATTTCATTTAATGTTTGAAAATGACACCAACTCGTATTTTACTGGGCTTGACACAGCCATCTACTGATATTGTTACGATAAAAGATAACTTAATTTTATACTGATTCAACTCTGAAGTCAGCTGTGAAAACAATTTTTTTTTGTTTGGCTGTACACCTTGTCGACGTCGACGTCATTAGAGGTGGCATGGGACTGGGTACAAGGAACAGCAAGGAATTCGGCCATACTCTTTTAAAGGAAGCATCCCGGCATTTGCCTGGAGTGATTTGGATAAACCATGGAAAAACCGAATCTGGATGCCCGGACGGGGATACAACCCGGCGTCCTCCCCAATGCGAGGTCAGAGCGTTAACCGCTCAGCCACCACGCTCGAAAAAAAAAAGCACTGTATATTTTAATCCGACTCAAATAGAGTACAAAATTACGGCGAATATCTTACTCTTACCTTGGATATGAGCATTGTAAATTGTAGTGTTTCATCTGATCACGTCTGGATTTGTTGTAGAGCTCACCTTATCGCTGTGTGTCCGCATGTTGCTGGAGAAGGCGTTAAACTAATGTATTGTGATGTCAGATAATCAGATGAGCAACTTGCTTGCATCACAGTGTAAACAATGCTATCGTGCAGAGGCAAGATAAAGATGTAGGACAGTATCATTGTAGGCTTGTCAGTATCAATCTAAGCACGATCGAGTTTTAACGTGCGAATGTGTCACCATTTCGGCACGCGGTTATCTGTCTACCTGGATGTTTTAACTGTTAATCAGAATTGTGCCTTATCTTCAAATATTTCAAATAGTTGATTCATGTTTTCCTTTGAAGTTAGAAAAGTAAGAGAAGAATCATGCTCCTACAAAAAGATACCATTCAGTATTTCCGAAAGGTGACTTACTTTAAACTACCTGAACCGCTAAATCTTTTTTCAAAAGAAGAAATGAGAAGAAAGTAAGGCGCTTTCAAAATTAAGGAACTCTAATACAATTCCTGTTCGGTGATTTCGGTAAAACATTTAAAACGAAAACACATTCATAGCAGCACAATTTCAAATTACAACATTTTTACACTCGAAACAAAACATACAACAAAACTTATTTCCCCAGCATAAATACCTACTATATGCTTATAATTACAGAAGTCACTCCTTAACTTCAGTTGTGCTAGGATTATATCTCTGATGAATGAAGTTAAATTTTAACAAATTTGACGGTCTATTACGCATTGCATTCTTTTCAAACACATATATTTCTCACGCTAATGAAACTGCTACCGACGGTACGCAACGACAGAATAAAATCGAGCTACTTAAACGATTATAGTAAAAAAAATCAAGGTAATTCTTTAAATTCCTTTTATACAGGATTTCATAATCTAGCTGAACACTGTATTCAACCATTCCGTCCACGAATAACTGTAATTACACTAATATTCTTTAGATCAAATACACTAATAGTTGCAGAGAAAGAGATTTGTTTTTTGCTTCTGGCCTAAGTCTTTATCGACTTCGTGGTCATTAAAGGCAGGAAGCAACGGGAAGGAACTTATTCATGGCCTTTTGAAGGAACCATCCCGGCATTCGCCTGGAATGATTTATGGAAACCATTGAAAACCCAATTCTGGATGGTCGGACGAGGATTAGAACCCGCGTACTCCCGAACACGAGGCCACAACGCTATCGCTCACCCACTATGTTTTGGTTGGGAAGAGGAAATGAAACAGTTTTATGATAATACAGCATAAAGTAAACAGAAACCAATGATTTGGAAGGTGAGTTAGTAGTGATTAAACTATTATCTTTTTGTTGTTGCACTGTTTGATGCACTCGTAAATAGTTTCAGGCAAATAACTGTTAGTCGATAAATTCTCCGATTGTATGCGATCTGTCTGCGGAGGTGCAATAGCTCACAACGTTGTCTTCTAATGCACTCTTCAGAAAATATGTTGATAAACTTAACCATTTGTGATGTTTGGTTAACGGGAAATAAGTTTTAGATTTTGTGCCTTAAATCATTCCTCTTTTCGAAGCTTTGCAAACAGGCACATTGATTTATGAATAATCACATAATATAGACACGGAGTGATCTGTTGATACGATCTCTATGAAATTATAGTTTCCTTTTATTTCAAAATCTTAAGATGGCAATGTTTTCTCTTCAAATTGAACAGATAGTTCTATTCGACATATTCTTCAAAGACAGCAAATTTTGTAGATTCAATTCAAAAAGTCTACTTTTCTGTAAAAATAACTTCATATTTACAAAGATAAAACGTTTTTGTGGCTAGTCACAGACAACTCGGAGCAGTGCTTGTTTACATTGTTCAGTTCCTTTTACTGCTGAATACCAACGAGAATTACTATGTATTCTATTCAACACATATTGTGCACAGTGAAGGAAATCAATAAAGGTGAAAATATGTCTGGATTGGCTTCAAGTTTAACAATCTGAGAAAAATTAAATGGTAACTTAATCCCAAGTTCTACTGCAATTTAAAAATCGCAGAGAATTCACTTTTTAAAAAATAAAAATTGTTTGGCATATAAAGGAGATAGTATTGTTCCAAGACTCAGAATTAATTATGCCCAAATCAGTGCGTAATACTATGATACAGTAATATGTGCAAAGAAAACATTACTTATCGAGGGAGAGAGAGAGAGAGAATGCTTACTGGAGAGTGACGTCACGGGCGTCGTCCGCCCGCACCAGGTTGCCAAGGCGGGTTTTGGCTGTCTTTTAAACATTACAAATTTTACGCATTTTCGCAAAATATAAATAGTACCGGGTGAATAACGTGATTAATAAACAACTAACGGTGGTGGTGGGAGAGGAGGGGTAAGCGGGGCGAATGTACCCTGGGCCCGCCAGCCGAGGGGAGCGGGGGACCCGATGACCGGCCGGAGGGGGGAAGGGATTAATTCGTCACGGGCCCCAACCAATTACGTCACTGCTAAGAACGTTTACCGGGGGTCCGAGAATCCTAGTGCCGGACCTGCAGCAAATAGCCTATTCTATCATCATTCCTATTCTCAATGTCTGATAGTATGTAGGCTATAGAGAGTCACTGCGGACTATCGCCAAAACATTAGATCGTAAAAACCCGATAACCGCTGCCTGAAGTGCGAAATTTGTGAACTATAATGCTGTTATAATACGTGAAACGCTCTTAAACATTTTACTATGCATGCCATCTCTTTCGTGACATGGGTGATTTATTTGTGATTTCTCCTTATAATTTAATTTTTTTTTATTTTTTAATGTGTATTGCTGATGGAATGGACCGCTTGGATGTGTGTTTAGGTGCCAAGATGCGCGATCTAGTTGTAGCGGTGTAGCAACGAAACACGTCACAGCTTCCGACAGGAACCACCTGTTGCTGGCTCGCGCCTTCATAGTCATTTCTGACTCACGCACTTGTCAAAATGACTGCTACTCACTGCAAGGACGAGAAACCTGCTGGATACGACGGACACCAGCAGAAGGTCGTTGAGCTCAGGTAGCGACCGACTCATTCCCGAGTGTTTCACCTAACACAGTTACACACAATATAGAAACACCTAGTGTGTACGCTGATCCCCATGCTGTATACTTTACATCAACAAGGCTAGATGCTATTGTTCAAACCTCTGAATTTATCCAGAATGACGTTATTATTGATTTTGCTAGATGCAAATAAACTATGTTAGATTGACATTTTATCATCAGTTAAGCTGACAGTAGCTTCTAGAAGCAAATGCGGGGAGGTTTCACGTCTGACGTTTCTGTTTGAAAGTAATCTTTACAAACCTCGTTGGTATAACTTTTGTTCTGGTAGTAAGATTCCGTTCAAAAATTAACGCTTTTGCTCGAATAGGAACGTCTGGCATGCGAAATATTTTTTGGTAAAATCCGAGTTACGCTTTCAACAAAAACAGATATAATGCTACACGGTAATAATTTTTACAAAATCAAGAAAATATAGTATAGCGATTTATTTATTTATTATTCTTTGAGTAAGTATTCTGTATGACGTATCTATAATCTTGAGATCAATTGGAAGTTTACGCAGATGTTGTTAAAGTAAATTGTATAAAATCTTCTTGATCTTATTTCTAATTCATCTAGTTGACTGGTTAATTATTTAGTCGTTATAAGACAAATTATCTACTCCTTGGACGAGTATGCTTCCAAAATACGGACACAAAGTGAAGATTTCGGGACTGAAAGCAATGACTGTCAATTAACGATCGTAGGGAGGATCAATTTTACAGTCCCGTTAGAAACAATGTATCACGATAGTAAGGTCATCTACCTGTATCATACTTGGCACGGTTATCACTCAAGATTATTTCTTTACTTGATGGTTTGGTTTTTGATTTGATTTTGGTATCAATTTCAACATGTAAGTATTTGATTTATCGCCTAAATTTTTGTGAGGGAAAAGTTTTTATTCTTAGAACGTTGCTTCAGAACAACATGTATCCTTGTCCGAATTGATCCACCTGCGAGATGCATCATTAACATAATTGTTTCCTCCCAAAAGGCAAGTCCCCAATGTTATGAAATTGCACATTTTGTCCACCCAGATTTCTTTCTTTGAAGAATGATGATAGGGGGCGTCCATTAATTACGTGATTCAAAACAGGGAGGGGCGGGCTCCGGCAAAATCTCACCAAATCTCATTTAAGGGGAGATCGATTCGAAGAGGAAATCAGTGACATTTGTGTTTAATAACAGTTTATTAAATACAGAATGTCTTAGTCTCCATAGATGACGGTTATGCTGACGGCTACCACTCATAGACAAGGCAGATGAAAACATGTACTGTCATTGTACAGTAGTTTTGTCAGTGGAAAAACAGTTTTGTTCTGAAAATTCTACAGGCAGAAGATCAAAGACACACACCGCCGCCTTAACGAGTTTGTTTGCTAGGCTAACACCATACTCGGCGGTTCAAAAAAAATAAGAACACCAACTAGCTAAGTTGAATCCTAGTAATTACCGAGTCTTTCATTTTTTTGTAGAGTTTAGTGCATAACCTTGTTTTCGCCGTAAGCCTTCATTTAGGAGCGTCTTTTCTTTGACTCTCAGGCAATAAGTAAATACGATTTACTGAGAGCAGGTTCCATTCAAGATTTCGAAACGCAATTGTTTGGCTGTTTAATTTGTATAGCAATATGAACATTCATACGAGACTTATAACTGCCATAACTGTACGAATTTAAGTTTTCTAAATTCGTTTAAAAACTGAATCTCTTTTCCGGTTCTCATCTTTAAGGAATACAGAGAAAAGGAGCCTAAAATATCTTTGCGAAATGGAAACGCAGGCTAAGCCACAAAATTTACAAGGCTTCGGATACAACATTCAGATCAAGTTTATCTGCGTATTACAAATAGATTATTTTCAGGACTTCGATTGATCTTATGATATTTTAAATACTATGGAGCAATATTTTTTACATTTAAGGAGAGGAAAGGTTAATCTGAATAGGGGCTTTAGTAAATCTAATCTCCGTCACGTATTCGTACGCCTAAGGTTAGATAAATGTAACAATTAAGTAGCTGTTCATTTATCTAATAATCATTTCAAACCAAGTAAGTTTAATACCAATGTATTTTAAGCATCTTTAATAGTCATCAACATAATGATAGTTTCAAATTGTAGCCACTGTTTCTCATAGTACTGCAATTATTTAAATATATTTTTAATTACTGTGTTGTTACTGCATCTCGTGACAAATTTAGATTACATGTACACAGCACATATGTTGTTGATTCAATGAAACGCTGTACGTGAAAGACTTTTTTGATAATGTGCCCTCCTCAACTTCTTCATGGATGCTTTTCCATGGGAGGCCTCATAGGGGGCGTCCATAAATTACGTGAGGTGAAATAGGGGGGGGAGGGGGGGTCCGGCGAAATAATCTCACCAAATCACCGAAAAAAAGTCTACAAAACACGCAAATGCCGATTTTAAGGGGGTATTTCGGCGAAAAGTGAGACATTTTTTTTTTATTTTATTTTTTTAAGTCTCATAAAGTTTCCACGGCTATTTCTAGGGGGGGGGGGTCCGGAAATCCGCAGTAACACCTCAAACACCTCACGTAATTTATGGATGCTTCCATAGGCCGTCAAGTGAAATTTACTGTCAACGCACAGTATAATGTAGTACAATGTAGTTTAGTAAAGTTTTAGTAGCTGGGCTGCGTGATATATGTCCGTGACAGAAGAAATCAGGTACAGTATAACGTATTCTATAATTAGGAAGGAAGTAACCTTACAGGTTAACACCAAGGGAAAGCGAAATTCCACAGTCTAATCAATAATTTATCTACGACGACTGATTATGTAACACCTGGTCCCAGGTGACCCAATGTAACGTGTGCTTTCAGTTCTTTTGTCCTGACAGATCTAAGTTTTGTTAATCCGAGTTGATTACAGATGATTTTATTTGGTGATCTGTTCGCAAGTACTTGCAATAGAAACTTTTTTTCTCCTTCAAGTGAACCCGTTCTGTACCTCACATTAAGGACAATAGTCCTGCAGTAATCGTAAGTACCTTCAGGAAGTCTCTTTTGGAATAGCTACAATACGTCGGTAATCTAATTTTCTGGAACTGTCAGAACTAACAGGGGCCATTTCCGCAGAGTAGGGAAAAATGCCTCTATCTGACCACTAAGTAACTAGTTACACCAAGAACTGTGGTGAATGACGAGCTCATCGAAATTTAGACACACGCACCAGGGTATCCTATAGAACCGAGTAGATTTGCCAACTTATTTGTAAGAAAATAAAGTATATTTATCTTTGGAATAGGAAAATAGAAAGTGATGAAACAAAAAAGTATTTTTAAAACAGGTATTTACCGACTTAAATACATTTTTTTTTCATGTTAATGGAACTGGCTGCAAATTCTTCAGAGTGTTATAGATTGTAACATATCCGAAAAAATCTAGTTTTATAAATAAACTGACAAGGGCTTTCGCTATCACAGATTGTATATTTCACCAGAAATGAAGTATTTCCACATAAGTTATCATTAGGGTTAAAGTATGCCGACCAAAAATAAAGTAAGATACTTTATAATAAAGTATGGTTGGCAACCCTACCTTCGAATCTAAAAGGAGATTGTACATGTATCAATGATGCGAGTTGCTGTAAGATTCGACAGTCCGAAAGCCATTAAAAAATAAAGAGAAAAAACTGGCTCAGCATCTCATACTACTTGTCTGGCGTTGTAAGCATGCTGTCTACAAAGTTATTGGTCTGACGAGACAAAGAATCGGTCCCAACAAAGTGACAAGGTCTCTGAGAATCTCACGGTCAACCGGTAACAACTCCGACTGTAAATCTCATCGTCTCCTAATTTCTATTTTACTCGTTTTACCTCTGTATTTTTAATCACCTGCTATTGACAGGAACACAAAAGTCCACTTGAATGTCGTGGAGTCTGATGTTCCTGAGGAAAGCCACGGCTTTGTAATCCGTCCGGTGCTGTTGTGTACCTGTTATCAGTAACGACGGACTTTTAATGTGCTGGCACGATATGGCCTTCACCACGTGGAAAGTCGCTCATTCTTCAAGGACAAACCAATAGAGTGGGTAACAAGAAAAAATATATCGGAATACCAATCTTTCTAAAATTACCTGCCTGTGGAGGTAGACAATAAATAAGGCAATACGATATGGTAATCCAACGACTTGGCCCTAAGTCTTCATAAGCTTTGGACAAATCAATGAAACTGGTTCTCTCACCAGATTTAAAATGAAAAAAAAATCTTTTTTTATCTTTGCCAGAGTTGTTTTTCTCTCCGGTAAATCTTTCCACTGCATTGATGCAGTTAGGTGTATAATAGATGGACATCCATAGCTAATTCATGTCTTTAACGATGCTGGTATGATCTCGATTCCATATCCATTGTTTTTAATGAATAATAATTAAGATAAAATCGTACTTGATTTAATAGTATCTTCACGCCCTGAAGTCTTAGGAAACCGTATTGATCATTGCAACAGGATTTTTTTACGTCTATTCGTTAGCATGACAAAATACACAGGATTAATCTAGTTTGTGATAAATTCCCCTTTTATGTCCGTTCCTACATTTTATTTGTTTTTTAATTGTATTTTGTGTGTTGTACTTATTCCTTTCTAATAACATTAAAATTTTCATCTTTTGGCCGAGACAATAGGCTGCTCTTATTGCTCGACACGCGATGGTTAATAAAAGATAGAAGAAATGGTGGTGCGAATTTCCTCATTACCACATTGTATACCAAAAGCATGGGTTACATATTAAAACCTCTCAGTAGTGTGTGTGGAGAGCATGGTATAAAGTAGAGTCATGTGCAGGGCTGGCGTTAGGGGAGGGTAAGCGGGTCTAAAGTACCCCCGGGCCCCGCAGGCTGATGGTTGCCCGATCACCGACTATAGGGGCTAGGGGGGGCCCTCAGGCCATGAAGCCAAGATTACGCCGGTCACCCATTTTACCCCGGGCCCGAAATTCCTAGCGCCGGCCCTGGTCGTGTGGTCGTAATGACTTAGAGACAGGGTTTCTTATCGGCTGAATAATCCGTAAACACCTAGCCTAAACCGGTAATACTACCGGCTATAGGGGACATACTGTTTAACGTGGATTCCAATCTGTTCACATTACATAGCAAGCTGTGCCAGAGATGAAGGTTTGATTAAGAGCCGTTGAAAATTCTCTCCAAGACCTTTCGATCTGCAGTCAGATACCTTACCTGCTGAGCCACCAGGTCGCTGGGTATTGTATGAAAGCACGCAGTATCTTCTTTTTTTTTTAAAACAGGGTTTCACGGCTGGAGAGATTTGAGGACGGAGAACGAGAAGGAATGAAGCAGTTACATGTAACGCATGTGAGAAACAACGCTAGTGAGTAAGCAGTCACGGTATAAAAAGTTTGCTTGTACCCAGTTTCCGACGTCGGTGTTTACATCTTCAGGCATAAACTAATAATCGTGCAGGGTCTGGTGCGCAATATCAGCAAGATTTTGCTAGATGAAAATGCCTGTTTACTGCTGTTTAAAACATCCTACGTGTCAGTAAAGGTACACATGGCTCATGAACATTTTCAAAGAAACATAGGCTGAACGAGAAGAGTTTTTCGCCTTCTTTTAGAACTATATCGATTTCGACATTTAATTGAGTCTTATTATTAATGTGTTATTTGGGTATTATAGGATATTCTTCCTATGTCCATAATTAATTTTAGAACAAGTTCAGTATAAAACATATTGGTGAAAAAATTAGGAGTAATGGGTGGAAGGGAAAAAGTGAGCACAATCTGGCACTCTTTTTCATGCATAAGGGAATGGGAAAATTGTATTTTGTGGATAAAGGAATTTAAAATTAAAATTAGTAGATGACAAAAGTAGACAGACAATCAAAGTATATAACAAAATAATAAAAATAAGAGTAATAACAATAGTAAAAAGGGTTAAATAGATAAATAGAGAAATTGCCACTGGAGCGTGCTTATGACTTTACGACTCGTTGAGGTCATTAGAAGCTCGAAAGAACTGGGGGCAAGGACGGGAAGGAATTCGGGCATGGCCTTTTAAAGAAAGCATTCCGGCATTTGCCTAGAGTGATTTGGGGAAACCATGGAAAATCTAAATCTGGATGCCCGGACGAGGATTCGAACCCGCGTCCTCCCGAATGCGAGGCCAGAACGGTGCCGCTCGCCCACAACGCTCGGTCCGGAATTCAACTTTTTAAATTAAATTTTTTCGTTTTTTATAGCTATTTTGGATCTTCATTTTTCTTTTTTTCTTTATCAGGTCTTGGTTATGGTTTATAGTTGACGTCTGTTGTTATAAACATCAATTTCGACCATGTATCGCCCACCGAAAGATGCGTTCTGAATTTTTGGCGAGCTAGAATGAAGCAAATCTAACAAAAGCTAAGCGAAAACTGGTCGAAATGGCGACAGTCTGGCGGCGTTGTGAACAGGGCATTGTTCCGAGGAGGACGACCTTGGAGGGGCGCTTTCTGCACTGAGGCCATATTCACGTAGTCCCGCTAATAATAGCGTCTGTCTGCTACCTGGATCCTCAAGCACCGGCCCCACTCAAAGGGAATTGCATTCCTCAACAGAGACCTGCTTTGTACCGTGGCTCCTGAAGCTGGACGTCTACAAGGACTGATGTTGTTCATCGTGTTATGTTGTGTCAAGACGAATTCGAACTAATGTACTCTTAATGGACGCCAAAAAGAAGTGGTTCCTGGTGCTTTATACAGCTCAGCTGTATTGTTGGATCCAATTTCCCGCATTGGATCCGTTATGAGAAATATGTTGCCGAGAAAACAACAGTTCGGCCTTTATTTCTTGAAAGGATTTTTATTTTTTGCGTTACCAAGCCTGTCTTCGTTTGTTCTGGTTAAACGAGGTTTGTCAGTAATTGACATAAACAGAGAAAAAACACAAAATTCGGGAAGGCTGTTATCAAGTTTGGATACCTCACCACAGTTTATCTTAGCATAATTACGAGGGTTCGGATCTTTATGATAAAAAAAATATGACCTTTAAAAAGGGTAAATATGACCTTTTAATTTAACATAATTTATAGAAAAGAACTCTTTCGTCTTTACAAAATACTCCTCTCCAAATTCCTTTACGTAAGTCCATAATCCCTCACTTTCAGATTTCTCCCCAGCATGGTGGTACTCACTAATCCGCTGCAGATTTAACGATGACTGAGGATTATTTTCAAAAGTATGGGCAACAAAAAGACATTGATTAACGCAGATCGACAAAAGGTATGATACTGCTGCATTAAAAGGAGGGCGGAACATTAGCATTTAGAGAGTGACAATAATGTATAACTTTAAATGTATTGAGTTAAACATGTCATTTGGCGATTCGTTGATTGGAGTTTCAAGTGATGGCTGTGGTGGTAATGGACGTGATACCACCTGAATCTGATTAGGCTGCATATTTGATATTCCACAAAAAATCTTTGGCACGGTCCAATGGTATTAAAAGGCGAAATTTTTGTTACCCATGGTTGCAAACTGTCGCTGTGCTGCGCGAGCCAACTTAAACAAAGACACTCCCGTCTCAACTGCGCGCAAACCAAGTAGTGGAGGACTTTGCAGCGCGCCTAAATACCGTCACAGAATGGATCGCATCTCGGCATGTTCGACCGCGCCTGTGTTCGAGTCGCCTCGCGAGCCAACAGCGTTAAGCGGCGTATCCACTACGCGCGGCAAACCCTCGAACATTGGCTCGCGCGGCAGCCGCGCATAATGGATTCGCTGTTGACACGCGAGCCAGCTCGAACATTGGCGCGGTCGAACATGCCGCGCTGCGAGCCTTCTCTGTTGGTCTCTAGACGCGCGGCAAAGGCCCCCCACTAATTGGCTTGCGCGCAGTTGGGACGGCAGTGTCTTTCTTTGAGTTGGCTCGCGCGGCACAGCGACAGTTTACTGCCATGAACAACGAAAAGTGTCGATTTCTAATACAGTTGTATGGTGCGAAAGATTTTTTGTGGAATAGTAAATGTGCAGATTACCTCAACAAAACACTGAGGGACGATGAATGAAAGGAAATAAGTTCATCAATGGGCTTACCCGTTCCGACTTAAAGAAGAAGATGGCTACGCTTCTGGCATCATACAGAAGAGAAAGATCAAGAATAGCTAAAAGTCTTATTACTGGTTCTGGTAAGTATTTATTATTTGACACTTATAACGATCCCCACGGTATAATTTATCGATTTGTGCTGTGTATGTCTACAATATATGCCATATGGTAGCCTGCAGGACAGAATATAGTACCACTCGTCTTCCTACTTGCGGAAGTCTCAGTAAAAATGGTCGCGAAAACTGACTGTGCCTGCATTGCTTGCCGCGCAACTCTTGCTGGGTTGCGTTGCCGCGCTTGTTAACAGAATCCCACGAACCTGGCACCAAGCCAGGTATCGCCGCGCGAGCTAGTGTTCGAGGGTTTGCCGCGCTTAGTGGATACGCAGCTGTACATGTCAAGGGCATAAGAAAGGACTGGCAGCAAGGAACGGGAAAGGAATTTGGCTACGACCTTTTTAAGGGAATTATCATTGCATATGTCTGGAGAGTAAAAACGAAATTTGGATGGACAGGCGGGAATTCGCACCCGCATCCTCAGAAATGCGAAGCCCGAGCGTTACCGCTCACCCATCATGCGCGGATAGAAATAGTGAGTTACGTATAAAGACTTACGGCCCTGACTGTGCTTCACACCACTTATTACCAGCCTCAGATTCTTTAATTATCATTCTTCACAGTTGCTCCACTTACTTGTGTCCTATTTTAATAAATTAATCAACTGCATATGTCATACACGAGATACACTATTCTATCTCATAGCAAATCTCTTCCACGTACACTTTTCTTCACTCTTATATTCAGAATGTGTTCACGTAATTTCTTTACCCATCCATTTAATTTTCAGCATTGTTCACTACCCTCTGTATCGCTCAAGATTTATTTCCGTCAAGTCCTATCGTCTAAACGTAAGAATAACTTCTCCTTGTGTGACCGTAAGATTTATCGTAACCCTGCCTTCTTGGAAAACCTTAATCCTTACATACTAATCATATGGATTCAGATTTCCTGATCCTTATTCTCTGAGGTCTTATGCTGCTGAAGCATTCAAAAGTAGGTGTTGTAGGAAATAGTGGGTATTCCCCCGCCCCCCACCTTAATTGTATAAGTACTGAACAACATGTGTCTTCCTCATGTTTAACCTACCATTTGTATTAAATTGTATATAATGGTTATTGTAATGTCTGTATGATTTATTTATGCAACTTAAAGGTTCCACAGTGTAGTAGCATGTATAGTTTTTGGTTGTATTACGTTAGTACGAGGCGTATTTTTTAAGTAAGTACCGTTTTGTCACACCGTGGCTGCAGCGCTACGGTCGGCGTTCCGCGCATGCGCACTGGGTACCTGCATCTCTTGTCTACGCACTGACGTCATTACAGTCTAATTCTTTCTTGTTTACGTTGTTCACTGAGTGTTTAAGATGCTTCCGATAATCGTGAGTCCCACCGACTGTAAAGTACGGGCTGTTATAAGACTTCTTTGTGCTAAAGGCCTAAAACTGATCGATATTCATCGTGAGATCTGTGCAGTTTACGGACAAAACATTATGAGTGATGGAATGGTGAGAAAGTGAGTGAGAGCGTTTAAAGATGGCCGCAAAAATGTGCATGATGAACAACGGAGTGGGCGTCCTTCGGTCGTTAATGAAAGTTTGGTGCAGAAAGTGGACAATAAGGTGAGAGAAAACAGACTCTCTACGATTTCCTCCTTGTGTGATGACTTTCCTAATGTTTCTCGTAGTGTTTTGCATGGCATTGTGACCGAGAACTTGAATTACCGAAAATTGTGCTCACGTTGGGTACCGAAAATGTTAACGGATGTGCACAAAACCAACCTTTTGGGCAGTGCATTGACTTTCCTTGAGCGGTACCACAACGATGGTGATGATTTCTTAAGCCAAATTGTTACGGGCGATGAGACATGGGTGGCCTACGTCACACCTGAATCAAAGCAACAGTCCATGGAATGGCGGCATTCATATTCACCCAAAAAAGTGAAGTTCAAGGAAACGATTTCTACCCGGAAAATCATGTGCATAGTTTTTTGGGACAGAAAAGGAGTATTGCTTGTGGAATTTCTGCCTCGTAATGAGACAATCAATGCAGCAGCTTATTGTGAGACATTGAACAATCTGCGCCGTTCAATCCAGAACAAAAGACGTGGCAAGTTGAGCAAGGGCATCGTTTTGCTGCATGACAATGCCCGTCCACATGTGGCTAATCAGACCAAAGATCTCATCACATCTTTTCGATGGGAAACTCTAGATCATCCTCCGTACAGCCCTGATCTGGCGCCCAGTGACTACCATCTGTTCCTGAACTTGAAGAAACACCTGGACGGTCAGCGTCTTGAAGACGATAAAGAAGTCAAAACAGTTGTGATGCAGTGGTTAACAAGTCAGGCGGCAGACTTCTATGAGGAGGGTTTTCAAAAACTGGTACTACGTTATGACAAGTGCCTCAGTATTGAAGGGAATTATGTAGAAAAGTAGAGTAAGCTACAGGCTTTTATGTAAAAATAAAATTATTGAGATATATTTGCACGTCTTTTTTTAATTTCAAAACGGTACTTACTTAAAAAAACATGCCTCGTATTAGTAGCTTACCTTATTATGTGTTATGGCGACATTGCAAGTGTTCGAAAAAGTAATGGTTGGTGCAAGGCCGAGTTGCTGTAGCTATGTGAAGACCATAATTATAATTTTCAATTTCATTAACAGACTTCCAATGAACAAATTAAAGGAATATAATTAAATATGTGGAATATTGTTGCTATGAGAGATTATATATCGAGTGGTGGCAGTAAATTTGGGTTCGTTGTAGAGTACGTAATTATTATAAAAGGTATAATCAGTGTTTACTTATGTTTTAATGGACGAGATGAGATGGCAAAATTCTTCATCCACAGCAGAGTTATTCAATAAACCCAGTTCACGACGTGATGTTTAACATATCGGAGCCCATGTGTTGTAACATGTATTAATTAATTTATTAATACCAATAACCAATTAATATCTCATATAGCTACCGCTGCCAGGATTAATGGGCAGTTAACATTTCATAAACAAGATTTTTTATTTGTCAGTGTAAAGCTTTCTCAAATCAGTTGACCATGAAATGCCGATGCCAACGTATTTATGATCTTGTATAGAGTCACGACGCAAATAATCGCTAATATTGTGCAGCGTTCGATAAAATCTACACTGAGTCACGTCAGACATCGTGAGCTCTGTGCCAATAAGTTAATCAGATCTGTCTTTTATGTTTTGTTCTCAGATTGGGATAACAACACAATCAATGCGTATTTAACGAAAGTGAAAGATTACAGGCCTACCTGCTACATAAACTCATACGATCTCTGGTTTAAATTTTTTTTTCTTGGTGTTTTACGCATCGTAGATGTCGAGGTTATTAAAAGCGGAAAGGATTGGGAACAAGGAACGGGAAGGATTCCAGCGTGGTATTTTTTTGAAGGGGTGATTTCGGGAAACGGTGGAAAACTGAAATCTGGATGACTGAACGAAGATTCGAACCCCGAATGCACTGCCCGAATGTTACCGCTACTTTCAGCTTCTTTATATTAGTCATAATAATGCTGTCAGAAAAATTTACAGAGAAACAATCAGTGAGCTTAGTCTCTAGGAAATAAATTGTACTTGTGATACGGAGTAAATAATTAAAAGGCAGCGAAATCAAGCTCATCTGAAATTGAAACTCTGGAATTATTTAAAGAGTGGTTTTAAAGTTACCGTACTATGATTTTGTGTATATATTACGATTAATAAGAATTTATTAGGCCGGAATGAAATGATACATCATTATTAAGATTAAAGGGAAAAAGAAACAATTAACTTCGTTTGCAGTAGCTATGGAATAGTGAATAAAGTCAAGTAATCAAAGGGAGGAGGGAGAATTCGCCCTCCTACCTAACATCCCTTCATGTCTTACGAAAGAGTGCAGGTACTGTTGTTCACCCCCTCTTTTCTTTCCATCTTCGTACTTCAGTCTTGCACCTTCATTCGCAGCGTGCACGCAACTCTTCACTTTATGTGATTAATATACCGGGGAAGACATTGAAAAACTGTCCCCGTGTAAATTATTATCAGGAAGTTACTGTGTAGAGACAGAGTTCCCTAGAGTATTCAGTCTGCTGGTATACCGGGTACTGAATTTCACTTTCAGTGTAAACCGCGGGACAGTACCGTTCGATACTTGAGAGATAATACGAAAAGCGGAAGCAAACAGAAGTATGGATGGCAGAACTAGGAATGGAACGGGTATCCTCCTGGACGCCTCGTTCATCCATCAGTCTCGGAAATTTGGCGAGCTAGCAGGTTAAAATGTACTTTTGACTTTCTGCTTAAGAATGATGCTTCAGATAACTTTCTGTTTGAAGAATGGCATTGAAGGCCCCTAAACATTTACGAGCAATGCGCCTGCTCCATAGGCTGCCTGCTGGACGGCTGCTTCGTGTGGGTGTGCCGACTCGACAGAAAAAGTGGTGGCCAGTAGAGATGGGTAGGTCCGGATGGATGCAGTTCCGCGGACCCGTATCACTTGCGCTAGGGATGGATGTACATCCGAGAGCTTGTCGGACCTGCTTCCAGTCGGACCTGTAACAGCGCCACAGTTCTCGCGTGGCCGGAGGTTGAACCACGGCCGGACCTGCAACCGCGGAGCTGGAACGCAGTTTTTCATTACAGTTCCGATTTGAAATCTGTGTTCTGAAGAGTTTAATGTCATTTACTGTACGATTGGATTACAGTTCTGTTTAAAGATGAGATTATAAATGAAAAACTATTTCTTAATGTCTGACTACTAGTAGATAATTACAATAACTATTAAATGCCAATGGGTAGCTAAAACCCGGTAGTACATTTTTATTGGTCGGGTTCGTGCTTCTGAGGTGAGGAGTGTTTTTCGTGCTAAATAAGAATGGACTTATAATTTAACTTGTAATTTTAATGCGTTGTAGTATTATTAAACTTTTAACGTTCAGTTTGATTGATCACAAAGTGTCTAGAATTTTTAACTTTCTGAATTCTGATTGCTTAAGGACAAATCAGATAATACATTTAACATCTCTTTACTGCAGAAACACGGTTTGTAGAGTTTCCAAGGAACATTATACATATCTATACTAATATTATAAATGCGAAAGTAACTCGGTCTGTCTTTGTCTGTTTGTTACGTTCCTTGGGCTAAACGGATACTCCGATCGTGATGAAATTTGACGGGAAGATGCTGTTTGACATTAGGATCGAGATGGGATACTATATTATGTATAAATAAGAACATATTGTCATTAAATTATGAAAACTATCTCAACTGTGAAAGACAAACGCATAATATATATCTATATTTGTAATGCGCAACTGCTTCCAGCATTGTTAGGGTGGCGTAGTGGTAACGAGTTTGCTTCTTATTAATCCTCCAGCGTTGCTTCGGGATCTAATCCCATTGGGCACAAATATTTTTATGAATTGTTTTTCATAGTTCGAGCCAAGTCTAGGATTTTATAGTAAGGATACCATGTTCTGGCAAATCTTTGGCGCTAGAAAGCGTTAACTTTATTCACGGTATACTGGTTCCACAGGTAGTTTTTGTGTGATCTAAACTAATAATATTGTGTATGCGAAAGTGAGTCTCCATCTTTTTTATTTTACGTTTTGATGAATATATGTTTATACCGATGACAAGGAAATACTTTGTATATTTGGGAACGAAATAGGATACTTTTTCCGATATGAATAACAGTTTTAGTCATGAGACAGGTTCGAAGGTAGAATGGTATATCGATGGCGTTCCCGTCGTATTATGCCGACTCAGTGTTGTTTGGGACATCTTAGATAATTTTCAGCTTTGTATATCCAATTCTAACAATCAAATTCTAAATCCACGCGTACGAAGTCGCGGGTAACAGCTAGTAATATATATAAATGATTATGTGGCATTATTGCGAGCTACTCTGCTGGCCGCTTTTACAGAAATATTTTATAATCCAGTCGTTTCTAGAACTTCTAACAATGGCTCAAACAATCGGTTATTATTACTAAGAATTAAATCTTGATTAAAAATACGTTCAGATAAATTGGAAATAATATTAAATAAAATTACAAATAAATTAAAAGTTTCTGAAATTGCACAAAATAAAATAAAGATTTTGAAAGCACCAAAAACACGTTATGGTAGCTGGCAAAACATAAATATTACTGTTTGATTAAAATGCATTGTATCGCACTCGATTTAGCACTCACGTCAACGTTTTATTCACTCAATCAAAATAGTTTCACATAGTATACAGAGCAAAACACTATACATAATATAAGAACAAATCTCACGTAATTTCTCCCTCACAGTTTAAAATAAGGGTACTTGCAATTTTGTTTTTTGTTCATTTATAATAAACTGTTTCTTAAGCTGGTATATTGTGGAAAGGCGATATTTATCTCAAGATGTTGAGTCTTGAATAATTTCATTTATAGTAAAAAAACTAACAGTTAACAAAGACTTTTGATTTTTTTTAGTAGTACTTAAACATTATTAAGAAATGATTTCATTTTATTCTTATAGAAGCCCACAGAAATTTTACTTTTACTTTTATCATTATCATGTCTGATTATGCTGTGATTTTCTAATATTACGTACAATTGTGAGTTTCAGACAAAAATAAAACAAAATTATCAGAATTAATATTCTTTCATTTCATAAATTAATGGATGAACACGATATAACTCATACTGCAGTTCTCCTTGGTAGGATTTGTATCCACCATACGCTCGATTGTAGGTTCGGACCCATACAGGTCCGCCGGACACGTATTTGGATGTAGGTCCATACACATCCAGTTCCGCCATACACTCCGCGCGCTCGATTGTAGAACCGGACCCATACAACTCCGCCGGACACGTAACTGGATGTAGGTCCGCACAGATCCAGTTCCGCCATACACTCCGTCCGCCCGATTGTAGAGCCGGACCCATACAGGTCCGCGGACATGGAACCTGGATGCAGGTCCGCAGCGCTGGATGTACATCCGGACCCGACTCCTTTAAAATCTCGGACCTGCCCATCTCTAGTGGCCAGACGATCTGCCCGCTTCCGTGTGCTGTTGAGTGGCAGACATATCTGCCACCTCTTTCTGCATTACTACAACCGTGGCCAACAGGTTTTTATATACATTAATGTTAAGTACAGAGAATCTACGAAACTTTTCTTAACCCTCCGGACCAATTGCAAGAGGAAATTTTGACTAGGGTGATTCCCAATTGCCTTCCCCCGTTTATTTAGTGTTGGGAGACTGTTATAACAATACGCTAAATGTAGTGTGTTATTACTGGTCTATATGATGATGAAAGAAGGGGAGAGTGTCGGCCTATTGTGGTATAATCTTACCAAAGATACCGATATGATCAGCCAAGCTAAACTTTTCAAGATTCGAATCTCCGTCCGGGCATCCTGATTTGGGTTTTCCATGGTTCACCCAAATTACTTCAAGATAATGCCAGGATGCTGCCTTCAAAAGGTCATGGCCGAATTCCTTCCCATTTATTGTTCCCAGTCCCATCGCACCTTTAATTACCTCGACATCGACGAGGCGTAAAGCCATAACGAAAAAAAAATTTCAATGCGACGAACGAATCACGATGAACAGAGTAGTATGCCATCTGTGGGCTGAATATAATTGAACTGAACTACAGTGTATCGGACAGATTTTGTTGATATTTATATTTCGAGTCGCGTTGCGCAAAATTCCTGGTTTTTTGGTCGTCGTCAGAATTAGACGAAGATTAACTGATAATAAACGAATACACAATCCTAACCGAACAAACTTTGGTACTTACTAAATTATTGTGAACTTTTTGGCGGAAAAAAACTCTAGTTCTTGCGACGGGCTCTGGAAGTCTTCTGTATAAAAAGAGACGCAAAGTTTAAGAAGAGATAGAGAGAATCATTAAGATTCAGAATTTCATAGGTCCCCATGACAGCGCTTGGGTCTGGTAGCGGCTTACCTGGTCCCTATGCTCTTCGGACTTATGCAGCCGGGATTACATTCTTCTGGAGGCACTTAAAAAAAAATCTAGTTGTTTTCGACCGTGCCCGCCTATCTATTGTACACTTGTGTAACGCATTCATCGAAAGTAACGGTGACATTATGTAACATCATGAAATGGAATAATTGTTTTCCCTCCAATTTCTGTTTTGTGTGCTTTAATTTTTTGTACCTCTGTACCACTTTCGCATGACGTTTTCGGTCATGGATTTTAATGCAATTCTGAATCATTTTCATGCTATACAGCTTCTCTTAAAGTTTATACCTGTATTTTGGAACACCGTGTATATAAAATTCAATGTCTGGATATTTTTTTCACATGCAAATCCATACCGTTCCACAGATTTATGCCAATTCCGCACAGTTTTCCAATTGAAAACTTGATTCTCGCCATCTTAAATGAATTCCACCCCTTCTCGCTCCATAGTTCGGGATGATTATTAGGTATTTACTAAAATTGTAGAAAAATAAAAACCGTCAGTGCTGTTCAGGCACACTGGATTGGGTAGGTATAACGGGGCAGGATCGTGTTCTGTTCCCCGCATACAGACCATCCTCAGTGCAGTGATGGTGTGTGTGATTAGTGTAGAGTGTTGGCTGTGGAGGAGAAGTTGGCACCCGACGCCTACTCTTTCGAAAGACAGCAGAGTGTCGCCAAGGTTTAACAGCCCCATCCGTCGGACGAATCACCACCAAGATAGGCGTATGTCCTCAATCCATACGTACTGAAGAGAGCTTTGGGATTTATTTCAGTACTTAAGTGCACAATCTGGTGGTCCCTGCCGGCCAAATCTCGATGATGAAAAAATTTTCCCCACCATCGGGACTCGAACCGGCTAATCCCGCGTCAGCGTTGGACAACATCAGCGTGCCACACCAAACTGAATCAACGGTGCGGACGTATAGCATGTAGGCGGAGATTTATTGATTTACGCTAGCTAAGCAACTAATGTGAAAAAATACTATACATACCAGGACAAGAATCCTGGTAACATTCACATATCGATGTCCAGTTGTTGCAGCCGTTCTATGGCGGCTTCCCACACCCCTGGTTTTGTAGGCCGCAGCGCCACAGGCTATTCCTCGCCACCTCACATCCACCTCCCCTCCCCGTTCCCTCTTGTCATCTCAGCTACCCGGGCGTTTGATGTTTACCTTACTGGGCGACGGATAGAGGCCCGCCATCCCTGCAGTATAGTCTGCTCCCTTCCCACGGCCCGCTGTTGATAGCTAGACCGGCGCGGCCGGCAAATGCACGGGCCGTGGGAACCCACCTTAAGAAGAAACGTGTACCACTGATAAGGGAGCGTCCATTAATTACGTGAGGTGTTTTTTCCGGAATTCCGGACCCCCCCCCCTGTAAAATGACGTGAGATTTTGACGGAGAGACCACCCCACCCCACCCCCCTACGAATGAACATCGCAACTTTTTTTTTTTAAGTCTCATACACCCAAGGGCGGTTATACACCCCTAAAGTCGGTTATTACTTCCCTTAAAATCGACTTTCGCGTCATTTTTAGACCCCCCCCCCCTTGGTGAGGTTTCGTGAGATTTCGCAGGACTCTCTTTTTTATTTCATCTCACGTAATTAATGGACGCCTCCTAACATCTTGAGATGGTCCATGGTACTTACTGAGAAAGGATTCCTTAATGATATGCTCCACAGTCTTGGAAGGAGCTCCGCAGTCACAGGCAGGAGTATCCCGAAGTCTCCACTTATAGAGCATGGCGTTGCATTTGAAATGGTTTGTTCTCAGGCTGTTTATTTTAACCAACTGGCTCTCTTCAAATGAAATCCTGGAAGTCAAGTTATAGGATCTTGGTGTTTTACAGGTTCAAATTTTCAGCTTTGTTGCCATTTCTTCCTTGACTTTGACCAAAGTCCTGGTTTAAATCCCAATCATGTCATGATGGATGCCTAGATTTAAGACGATTGGGAGATCCTGTGGACGGTCAGTATGATGCGACTATTATGTCAAGCTGTTGGTTACTATGCGGAGGAAGTTTGTCGGTGGAGACATTGTGTTGTGGGGCAGTGGTCAGAGGTCGAGGAATGCAGCTGTGCATGGAGTGCGTTGCCCCGGGTCGACCGTCCAGTTGTCATGTTGGGAGACTGATGTGAACCGGTCCCAGACGAATTACAGGCGCACTTAAGCCTCCGTACACAGCTACCAAACAGGACTTCACTCACTCCGTCACCACCAAATATGTTCTCTGTCAATAACAAGGAAAACAGTTTCTAAATGTACGTGCTGTGTGATGAAGGACGAATACTGTCATACACTAATGAAGTGATAAATTAGTGTAGCAACAAGTTAACTACGTACCATAAGTTAATAGTATGCTGGCTTCCATTTCGTGATCTACGTGTTTGACCGGCCCTTATGTAAACACATTTCGACATGTGGCAATAATAATAAATATAAATGAAATCCGACAAACAAGATATTGTCAGCCATGTTCCTCAGTTACAGATAATTATTTATACAAATATAAGAAGTATAACACCAATTTTATTGATCTTAAGATCGTTTTTATTCTCCTAAAGATTTTAGCTACTTTTGGGTTTCTTTTGATCGCACTCTCAGCATTTTCGTTCGTATAATGACAAAATCACGAAGGTATTCAAGATCCTACAGCTGTACTTCCGGGATTCCGTCTGAAGAAGTGAACAAACTGGTGTGGTCGTAATGACCTGCTGACAGGGTTATTATCGGCGGTGCTATCCGCCCCTGTCGTAGCCGTCAAGCCTAATCCGGTAATCCTGCCGGGTATAGAGGAACTAGAGTTTAAGTTTTACGGAGAATCCGAAGCACAGAAGCGTTCTGGCGTAATTCACATTACACGGCAAGCTGTGCTAGAAGTGAATGTCGGCTTAGCACCTGTGAAAATTATAGCGCCCCTTCATTTAATTGCTTCAAGCAGTAAGTCACCTAATATAATTTACTAATAAACTCTGGTTCCAAATTACTGGCGACTTTTTACTACGGGTCTTTGAACGGTTTTGGCCCTTAATACCGTCTCTCAACACGCGCATGTAGCATGGGGATTACTTTAATTTATGCTATAAATAACCTTCAATTCTATTACAGGGTCAGGTTGCTACTTTTAATTAATGAAAAATGCACTAATTGAGATCCACTGTAATTGGCTTTAATACGAGTATCAGAGAAACCAATTAAACACTTGTTACAACTCGTTTTACAGTACATCTGCTATCCATGTACTCCAGTGCTGGACGCGTTATACACACAAAAACAAACAATTCATGTCGCAGCATGCAACATATATCGCCCGCTCCTTCTGTGCGGACAACGATAAACCCCCTACTTCTAACACAACGCGACTTCAACTCACTTCTCTGACCGCGCTAGCCGACCAAAGACCCTGTTATTACTTCTTACAGATCTAACTGCAGATACCCACTGACATAAAAATTATAGTCTGTGGAACTCGAGAGCAGTAATACATCATTTACATATCATTACATTTTCGTAAACATATATAAATTAAGTACACTAGCAGTAGCTTTAAAAAATAATTAAAAAATTATTAATTGAATAATTGATGTGGTAGCTTATATCACAAAATCCCCGCCGAGACGAGGATTCGATCCGCGAACCGTTGGATCTCCAGTCAGACGCTTTAACTGCTGAGCTATCAGAAGGTTAAAGTAAACTGCCTAAGAACAGGCCACGCCAAATGTAAAGCGATGCTGTAAAGTGAGGCATTTGGAATTCTCCAGCCTGTGACTACGGAGCTTATTCTCAGACTGTGGAACATATCACTAACCAATATTAAGGAATGCCTTCTAAAGAAGTACTACGGACCATCCAATATAGTTATCAATGGTGCACCTTCCGCGCTAGACTAGCTGCAACAACTGGACTTCGAGTTGTGAATGCTACCCACGTTCTTTGTATATTTTTGTATGTATCACTTGCTTAACCATACGATAAATAAATAATGATTTAAAATTACATTCTACTTACATTTTCTGTCTTTCAGATAACGCTCTATCATCGACGTGAATTGAAGGTACCGTATTCAAAGTCCACTTTGACTAAGTTATCGTGTAAATTGAAGTTTCGAGTCACATTCAGCTGTTCACCTTCACATATTAACGAGGACACGATATTGTAAGAAAAACTTAGTAATAAACCTCTGTATCAAGATGAATAATTTCTGAGAAACATCGGAATCTCGTAAATTTTTGGCTACAAAACCAACGAAAAACTTAGCACAGCACATGATTATCAATCGCTAGTTATTTTATTCATTTACTGTATGGCTCTTTCCAACGAGCGTGGTGGGTGAGCGGTAACGCTCTGGCTTCGCATTCGAGAGGACGCAGGTTCGAATCCTAGTCAGATTTCGGTTATCCATGGTCAATCAGGGGAAATCAACCCAGGAGAATGCCGGGATAGTTCGTTCAGAAGGCTACCGCCGAATTTCTTCCCGTTCCTTACCGCAAGCCTCAAACAGGCGTAAAGTCACTAGGGCTGTAACAAGCTGTATGTATTCGTTACTGAGTAACGGGTTCGTCGTCAATTTCGTTACTCGCATGTTTCGTCACTCGCATTCGTCGTAAAGATTTCAGTTTGATTCGATAAACGAACGAACACGACGTACCATGCGTCATGCGGGAACGGTTGGCCCAGCGATTGAATGAGCAAATGTTTGTTTTGAATTTAATTGATTGAGATATTAGGTATTATTCATAAGTATGTAATATTCAGTGCAGTAAATCAAATGCACGAACAATTTACATAAATTTACTTTACTCAATGAACAATTTACTTGAACATTACAAAGTACTAACGAAGTCATTCATGCGATGCTTCATGCTAATGCTCATTTGTACCAGAAGTAATGTGACATAGCAATCAAAAAATTTTAATTACCGCAGGATCCATGTGATCAATGCGGTACTGGCTTTGATGTTAAATGTTTTTTGTAACCGTGATTCAACAACAATTACGAATATAATCACAAAAAGATGAAGAATTTGCAAAAATAAATGAAAGCAGTAAAGGAATACAGTGCTGAAACCTTCTATTTAAAAAACGAAATACTTTGATGAGATTATAATGTTATAATATTTGTTAAATACATGTCCCATTATCATATCAGACTTGTATGTAGGGTTTTGAGTCGGCTACTTTAAAAAATAACTTTCATTAGTTATTGTCACTAGATATGTCACAGTCAGGTGAAAGGTCAGGTCTTTTTTTCTGTATGCACCCATATGTTTGTTTTGAAATTAGATTATTCTTTCGTATATAATATTCATTACAGTAAATCAAGTGTACATTTAGAGGTTTTCCGTAAGATCCATGTGCTAATTACTTTTTTTTGCTGTCATCAGTTTTTCCACTGGCTTGATGCAATCCTCCATCCTTTCCTCTCTTCTGCTAACCTCTTAATCGCTACATATCCCTTACAACCCACGTCCTTAATTATCTGCTTCATATATTCTAATCTCTGTCTTCCTCTACAGTTCTTACCTTCGACCGTTCCCTCCACCAGCAAATTAACCAATCCAACATGTCTCAAAATATGACCTACCAGCCTGTCTCTTCTTTCTGTAAGCTTCTTCCACAAACTTCTTTCCTTGCCCATCATTTCCAAAACTCGTTCATTTCTCACTTAGTCTATCCACTTAATTTTCAGCATTCTTCTGTAGCACATTTCAAATGCTTCAATTTTCCTATATTCCTAAAGACCATGTTTCGCTACCGTAAAGTGCTGTGCTCATCACATAGAGTTTTAAAAATGTGGGTTTTTTTTGTTTTTTTTTTAATTCCTAGATCAATATTTGAAACTAAAAGATTTCTCTTTTTCATGAATGCTATTTTTGCTAGTGCTGTTCTGCTTTTAACATCATTCCTGCTTCGGGTATCGATTGTAATTTTGCTTCCCAAATAACAGATTTCACGTACTTCTCCAATTGCATTCGATTCTATTTTTATATATAATCTGCTAGTATTTGTATCATTTCTGCTACATTTCATCACTTTAGTCTTGCTTTGATTTATTCAAGCCAAAATCTTCCTTCCTAATTTCTCAATATCTTCAGCCCTCTCTGCTAACAAGACAATGTCATCAGCAAATCGTAGTATACTGATTTTTTCTCCCTGAACACTTATGCCACATGGAAATTTTCCTTTTAATTTCTTTATTCCTTCCTCTACATAAAAGTTGAATATTAACGGGGATAGACTACAACCTAGCCTCACAACATTTTTAACTGATGCTTGTCTCTCATCATTCTCTACTTTTATTACAGCCACTTGATTATTATATAATTTCTAAAGTATTCTTCTATCTCGATACTTTAGACCTGACTTCTTTATAATTTTGAACATCTTGTCCCACCTAACAATATCAAAAGCTTTTTCTTAATCAACAAATGCCATAAAAGTTTATTTTGATCCGCCCTTTAAGTATTAATCTTAAGCCAGAATTGCTTCCCTTGTACCACGATTTTTCCTAAACCGAAACTGATCTTCATCTACTACCTCTTCTACTACCATTCCCATTCTCTGTATATTATTCTTGTCAGTTATTTTGAAGCATGTGATGTTAGGCTAATGGTGCGAAAATTCTCACATTTGTCGGCTTGTGCTTGCAAACGAACAATTTACCTAAACTTATTTTACTAAATAAACATTTTACTTAAACTTTACCAAATACGAACGAAGTCGTCCCGTATGCGACGAGACTCGAAGCGATGCGATGCTTCAAGCTTCATACTAGTGATCGATTGTATCAAAAGTAACGAGTAACGATTCGAAAGTAACGGTTACTGATTGGTTTAGTAACGAATACATACGGGAACAGAATTTCTCGTTACTTTTACAGCTCTAAAATCCATAAGCAAAAAAGAAGTAGATTATTAAATATCCCTTGTTTTGATTGTATGGCGGTTAGTTTGTATCACCATCTTACACTTGATAAGCATTATCGGAATGTTTGATGACCTTTAAGCTGGTGAAGTCACCAGACTTAGTAGGTGAGCGTTAATGCTCTGACCTCTCATTCGGGAGGACGCGGGCTCGAATCTTCGTCCGGCCATTCAGATTTGGGTTTGTTGTGGTTTCCCCGAACCACTGCAGATGAATGTGGTGACTATAGATCTCAACATGGACGAGGCGTTAAAAAAAAAAAAGTGTTTCTGTTATTGAGGCTCTTTTCTTTTCAACTTCAGGTTAATTTCAGTTCGGAAATTTCTGTTATTTCAACCCTAATGTTTACCTTTGAGTAAGAGATATTTGTGATTTTTAGACAAGCTCAACTGTTTGCGCTCTCCTATACTTATTTATAACTTGAGATTATAATATTTATTTAGCAAAGCTAAAGGCTCAGCTTGTTTATTTTATACAATCACCGATTTGTACACAGCGGGAAAACGGAGACACGGGGGCAAATTAGAATTCACCAACCATGCAATATGTCCGTAATATTGATTAAACATAAGTCGAAATCTGGGAAGAAATATCTGCACAGTAGAATACACCTGTATGATAGACAAGTTTTAGACACAGTTTGCCATATTAGACCAGGAGTTCCGTAACGCGTCTGTCCTGTCAAGCTATTCTGGACCCTATGTCTTCCTAATACGTGCTGGAGACATTCTGTACCAATCGATTTCATGCAAGGGAGTGGGAAAATTTTCTTTTGTGGGTAAGAGTGTCAGGGATTGGAATAAGTTACCAAAAACGCCGAAGGAGTTTAAAATTAAAATTGCAAAAGTAGACGGGGAGGAATTTAACATGTAAAGTATACAAGATAATAATAATACAATACTAAGGAAAGTGTTAATAGATGACTAAGAAAATTTCCACCGGAACATGACTTCCATTGCAATTCAGTTCAGTTGTACAGGGTGAGTCAAAAGTCGCAGTACACCCTTTTATTTCAAAAACTCTGCAGGAATTGGGAAACCTGAATATTCCAGTAAGGTATTGGTGAGGTAGTCTATCTTTTACGGTATGTACCGAACATGGGCGCCATCTTGAAATCGGCCATCTTGAATCTAGGTCAATTTTTTGAAATGGAAAGGGGGTCGTGTGACACATCAAATAACATCAGAATTTTCTCACAAGTTCATTCCTGTAAACAGATTTGAAATAGCAGTTGCGGATAAAAAGTTACATAGCTTTTTTGTTGCAGATAACTGAAGATGGCTTTGACCAAAGAAGAGAGAATTGAAATCATTTTGATGTCTGGAGAACGAAGTTTCCGTGTCATAGCTGCAGATTTTAACAACCGGCACGCAGAAAGACCTCCAATTTCACACAACACTGTCAGGTGCTTAATTTCCAAATTCCGAGAAACTGGGACTGTGGCTGACAAGGCACGGAGTGGCCGTCCAAAAAGTGCTACTGACGAGACAACCTCAACAATGGTTTTGGCTTCCTTCGTGAAGAGCCCACAACGCAGCACACGACGTTTGTCAGCAGAATGTGGAATCAGCCAGTCATCGATCATACGAATCCTTCATGCCCATCGATGGCATCCATTCAAGATTCAGTTACTCCAGCACCTAGCAGAGGATGACCCAGACAGACGTATGCAGTTTTGAACGTGGGCCTTAGAGGAACATCAACAAGATCCCTCTTTTGTACAAGGCATCTTGTTCAGTGATGAGGCAAACTTTTATGTCAGTGGTTAAGTTAACCGTCACAACCACAGGTACTCGAGTGACCACAATCCACGCTGGATAGAACCTTCCAAGGTAGTTGGTGACGTAAAGGTTATGGTGTGGTGTGGGATATGGGGTACCCGTGTAATTGGACCCATTTTCACTGACGAGAACCTAAATGCTCAACGCTATCTGGAAATACTGCAAGAAGTGGTTTTTCCCGCAGTCCTGAATGAAGATGGCAGCTTTCCCTGCTACTTTCAACAGGATGGGGCAGTTGTTCGTCATTGGTTAGATGGTCAATTTCCTGGTCACTGGATTGGCCGACGTGGAATGGCCACCCGGATCACCTGATCTCACACCACTTGACTTTTATCTGTGGGTCCATTTAAAGTAACTTGTGTTTGCAGAGAAAATAAGAAACAAACACCATCTCCAGCAACGCATTGTAGGAGCGTGTGCCAGCATTTCTGTGGAAATCCTTCTGCGAGTGCATTACGATTGGATCCAGCCTCTTCAAATGTGCGTTGACCGAGAGGGACAACATGTTGAACACATAAAATGACTGTCCTTTCTGGAGAACAATCCGGCTTGTAATTCTAACCGAAATATGTTGTAACTTTTGAACCACAGCTGCTATTTCAAATCTGTTTACAGGAATGAACTTGTGAGAAAATTCTGATGTTATTTGATGTGTCACATGACCCCCTTTCCATTTCAAAAAATTGACTTAGATTCAAGATGGCGCCCATGTTCGGTACATACCGTAAAAGATAGACCACTTCACCAATACCTTACTGGAATATTCAGGTTTCCCAATTCCTGCAGAGTTTTTGAAATAAAAGGCTGTACTGCGACTTTTGACTCACCCTGTATTCAATGTCTGCATTGTGGGCTGAATTTTCACTGGCCACGCCCCTGTATGCAGACTTCCTGCTCGGCGGTATCGAGTCGCCGATCTCGCGAAATTGCCTGTCCAAGGCGGCGAGTAATTACCACGGAAGCTGCTCGGAACAAAACGTGGCCGCCGTCTAATCCGACGCCTGAATAATGTCCTTGGCTCGTACGAGCATTGATCTCGTGGCGGGCTCGAATCGTGACTTCGCTCGTTACGCTAGGCATTACTTCGTAGACGGAGATTTAATCTCGCTTCTACTTCCAGGACTAGATGCTATAACGTGCTGTTGTTTGCAGTGACAAAATTATGTTATAGAAAGCGGTATTATGTGTATTGATCACGTAATCATAACGTAATATTGCTATTACTATTTTTTTTTTCGTTCTTCGCAGATGAAAGCGGAAATAAAGTGATTTGCCTGCGAAAAATTCAGAAACGGAAATGTTAATGGATTCTCGCACCTAAAGTAGTTTCTATGTTTTATTTATAGGCATTTCATCAAAACAATACCAAGAATAATAGTTACTGGATTATAAAAAATAGTGCATATATGCACAATAATCTTTATATATATAAAAATCTCGTGTCACGATGTTCGTCCGGGATGAACTCCGAAACTACATAACCGATTTAGATGAAATTTGGCTTAATGTGTGTGATTTAGTCCAACTTAAAAGATAGGATAGTTTTTACCTGGATTATAGACCTCAATATTTATTATTTGTGAAATAAATGTTCATTAAATGTTTGTCATAGGACAATGGTTCGTAATTATTTGTAAGCCCCCAACGCTAAGCGGTCTGCTGGCTAAGTGGTTAGGGCGTCTGCCTGGAGATGGGAAGGTCCTCGGTTCGAGTCCCTGTCTCGGCGAGGATTTTTATAGACACTTAACCCAGCATTAACCCCCGGCGCAGCATGCTGTATGAGGTGAAATACGCCAGGTCGGTACTGTGGTTCGGATTCGACGTTAAAAATGTAGGTTCTCTGTACCAGGCAGGATGGGCGGGCTAGGTAAAGGCGGCTACGACAGGGGCTGAATGCCCAGCCAGTAGAAACCATGTCACCAGGTCATTACGACCACACGTAATTATTATTATAGTTCCATAAGTTTCTAACATATGGCGATGTGTTTTTTTTTTTTTTTTTTAATGGCATTTGGCAACGGAGGCCATACAGCCAGCTCAAGGTGATTTAATTGCTTTCAGTGTATAGACGCCACAGGACGGACAGGACATTCACAGACACAACACTTAAACATCCATGCCCGCGGCCGGATTCGAACCGGCGGCCTTCGGCACGCGGAGCTAGCACTCTAGCCCCTACGCTACCGAGGCCGGCGTTGGCGATGTGTTAACTTATCTATACAACACTTGGTTAGCTAGGTTGGGTAATCATCCAGTAGATCACGTTCTGTTTCAATTTCTTTATGCTACAGTTTATTCCTAACAGATGGCGGTGTGTTAATTTATCGAACCATCCAGTAGATGGCGTTGTATTTCGATTTATTTATGCTACGGTCTATTCCACGTCATATGTGTGAGTTTCTTCCATTTTAATTGTGCTGTGTATTGTGTTATAATTATACTGTACTGTTGTTCATCGTTTGTGTGTCTTTATACCTAACGACAAAGTAATTACACACATGAATATAACATTGAAGAAATCGTTACCATAAATTCGAATCGTGTAAGCATTTCTCGCTAGCTTATCATGTTTCTTCTTCTTTTTGTTATGGTCAGTTAGACTCCACGTGTCAATTTCAATTCCTCTCCTGTTATTTTTTCTTTCTTCCTCCCAGTACTCCTTCATTATTGCACTTCTCTCTACCTATGAATCCTGCCATATTCAAAGTCTGCTATCGAAAAAATTTTCTTTCCATACGGTTCACTGGTATTATTTCGTTTCAAATCTTTCTAAACCTCTTGAAAGCCTGGTGTCATCCATGCTATAAATGTGTCAAAAAATATCATTCTTCTTTTCTGTTATTTTTTCAATGTTATTTTATATTTCCTCATTAGTTCTTAACTTCCATTTCACTGTATTTTTCAATGGACCCAAAAATTCCGGTTTCACCACTGTATTATAGTGTCTTATTTTAAGGCTTTCAGAAAGGCACTTTTTGTTGTAATTCAAATATTTTTCAGTGAAATGTCGCCAAAGAATCTAACCTCGACAATGCGTGTAGCGCAGAGGCAAGACGCACGACGAGAGAGCTCATCAATCAGCAACACAAATAACGGCAAGTAAGGAATTTCAAAGAATCAGGACAGTTGAGCATCGCATGCAAGAATCTCAAGAACAGCGTGATGAACGTCTGTGACAGAATATATCAAGAACAAGAGCGGCACGAGAACAGCACATAGCTACATTTAGAGAAAGAGAACGAGAGAGACAGTAAATCGGCCGTGCTTTAACACGTGTATCATTTGTTCGTCTTGCGTTCCAATATGCACCAGCCATTGATTACTCTGCACATTCAAAAACTGCAATCGGTGCAGTGAGCAAAATATGCCAGTATTATCAGGACTTGAAATTCCGCAATGAAGCAACCAGCATGTGTTGTGCATCAGGAAAAGATGTATTAATACCACTACCCAATCCGCCAGAACATTTACAATCCTTATTGCTGGTGAATCAAACGATTTGAAATTGTTTCTGCGCAAGACACGCAAATTCAATTTTTGCTTCCAGATGACGTCTTTTGGGGCAACAAAAATTTGCGATCTTAAATCTGATGGACGTCATTTGAAATTAAATTCAAAATACAAGGCCAGGTGCACCATAAGATTGGGTCGTTGATACCGATGCCAAACGATGACCCGAAGTTTCTCCAAATCTATTGGAAATTGTGAGGAGCGCTTGAAAACTAGGTGCCAGTATAATTTCATCGAACAAGCAGAAGAGAGAGCAATTGTGGTATTGTTGGAAAATTGTTTGGAAAATAATAATCAACTTATTCAATTGTGTCGCCACAATTAAAAAATGACAACTATCAAATTGTCATCAAAGCTGACAAATTACCATCAGGAGAATACGCTAGCAAATTCAACGCGCCAACCGTAGATGAAGTTACAGTTTTTATGGTTGGTGACTCAGTTGATTAAAGTCACACGTCAAGATAGAACTGTTAGTATAATTTCGGATCCACACCGTTCGTGTGACGCACTCCAGTATCCACTGATATTCTGGCAAGTGCAGAATGAATATCACATCAAACAGCGTGATCCAGTTGCTGGTAAATTTAATATTCAACTATTTAATTCGTTATTTTATTAGTACAGTAGACCCGCAGTATTCCGACCAGGGGCCGGATTATAGCGGGCCCACTATATTGATTTCTTATTCTTTTTTTTACTATTTAATTTATTATTTTTTCAGGTAATAAAACAAATAAAAAAGTTACTTCAATGATGTACTACGCCCCACGATTGATGATTAGACGTAATTAGGAAAACTATATCCTTCGATATCGTCAACTGTGCCTTCAATAAGTCGTGGATATGTACGCCAAGGTTGAAAACAAGCATTTGCGATTTATTCGATACAACCAGGTTAAATTACGATCGGAGGAATACATCCTCTTACGAGATACTGTTATCGGCAATATTTATGAAAATTTTAACGCCAATGATATCTGTTATGTATTTATTTTACCTTCAAGTTACATCAGCAGTTCAAGGAACATGCAGGAATATATACAAGATGCGATGACTTACGTACGTCATTATGGTCATCCAGATTTGTTTATTACATTTACATGTAATCCGAATTGGGAGGAAATACAAAATTTCCTATTACCAGGACATCAATCAATGCATCGACATGATGTCATGGCACGTGTGTTCAAACAAAAATTAAAATCATTGATTTATTTAATCGTAAAACATTCAGTTTTCGGTAACACACGTTGATATCTGTATTTGATTGAGTGGCAAAAGTGAGGTTTGCCTCATTCTCACATTTTGATTTGGCTTGAAGTTAAAATCCTTCCAGAAGAAATTGATCAAATAATTTCAGCCGAAATTCCGAACCCATTAATCGATCAAGAATTGTTTGATATTGTTACCAGTCACTCGGTCCACGGACCGTGCGGTGCTTTTAACATGACATCGCCATGCATGGAAGGTGTAAAATGTAAGAAGCGTTTTCCAAAGGAATATACGAATGATACTATTGCGGATATCGATGGTTATCCGTTGTATCGCCGGAGAAACGCTGAGAATGGTGGCCAAACATTTACAATGCGAATGTCAAATTCTAGAAACCAAGTTGAAATTGACAATCAGAGGGTGGTACCATACTCACCATTGCTTTCAATAACGTATAAGGCTCATATTAATGTCGAGTTTTGCAGTTCTGTAAAATCCATTACGTACGTTTGCAAATATGTTAATAAAGGCAGTGATGTGGCCGTATTTGAAGTTCAAAATGTAAATAAAAATGACGAAATAACACGATACCAAATAGATAGATACATCAGCAGCAACGAAGCTATCTGGCATATTTTTAGTTTTCGCATCCATGAATAGACCCTTCCATCCAGCATCTTGCAATACATCTTGAAAACGATCAACGTGTATATTTCACCGAAGAAAATATTTTCCAAAGAATACTTGAGCCACCAAAAACGACAAACCACAAAACTGAATTTTTCACATTGTGTCAAAAATCTGATGTGTTCCGCCAATTCGCAAAAACATTATTATATACTGATGTTCCAAGCTATTTTTCATGGATCAAATTAGGTAAAAAATGGTAGCCACGTAAACAAGGAGAACCACATCCTTCGATCGCAGGCATATTCAAATCAAAGACTTTGCATCCAAAACAACGTGAATGTTTCATTCAGCGTTTGTTATTGGTGAATGTTCCTGGACCAGCTTCTTTCGAATGTTTACGAACAGTTAACGGTCGAGTGTTCAATACATGTCGAGTGTTCACTACATGTCAAGATGCATGTCGCGAGTTGCAGCTGCTGGTAGACGACAATTATTGGGACCTGATACTTGCTGATGCAGCGTTGACAGCCACGCCGAATGGTATTCGTCAAACTGTTTGCAATTGTTTTGACAACATGTTATCCAACACAATCTTCGAGTTTGTGGGAAAAATATAAAAACAGAATGACTGAAGATATAACTGAAATTTCAGTTTATATAAATAAATAAAAAATACTTTTTTATAAATATCAATTTTTATATAATTTCAATTAAGTAATTTGTAATGAAATGTAAATTAATTTTTTTATGATCGTTTTTCCTTAATTTCAACTCTCCGTAACTCTTTACCAATTACATTTGAATTTCCAAATCGACTACAATGTTTTTGTCTTTATTAGTGAATATTAATTTGACTACTTGAGGAATTTTAGAATAACATTAATCCAACGTACTATAATTAGTAAGTCACAGCAACGCGTGACCGGGTCAGCTAGTAAAAATATAATTGTGAATAGAACTTGAAACATAAACCTTAATAAACTTTTTTTTAGAACATATATAAAGATAGAGATTATACCCATCAGTGATAAGCAGTCAAATGCATATTTGGTTTCTTATTATTCCTTAGTTGAAACAAATCAAAACATTTCGTATACTACTGATAACAATCGTCCAATTTTCGTAAAAATTTCATTTTTATCTTCTTCCCGGTCAGTTTTTCAAACTTTACAATGTTTATACATCTACGTGATATCCTTGTTTACTCCTGTAATTTTTTACCGTTATTCTGAGTGACGCTTCTCACCTCTTAAAATTTCTTCTTCTTATGTGAACAGTTCAGTCTATCTAAGAAAATCATCTCGGAAATGACTATCTAATTTGAATTGGCATTTTGATCAACATAAACATTTTTTTAGTAATGATCAGAGTTATCAACGAAACCGATACGAAGTTCCACTTCATCTATTATAGTACATAAACCCAAATGTTCAAAAATTTCACCAAGTTAAATAATAATAATAACGCAATTTGTTGAAAGCTGTTGACTATTATGTGAATTACTCTGTTAAAGTAAACCTGCAATAAGGAACCACGTCAACCATATAAACAGTGGTTGTTGGACTTACCATCCAGTCGAAACCCCTGTTAAGATATAAAGAGTTCACCCTACAACAAAAGATACGATACAATTATCTAATAGATCGAGATGTAAAAATAGCGAAGCTAATACCTTATATGGTACGAATCTGATCATTAGTGCTCAAATTAGTTTATTCGTCAGGTGGATATCTAGTACATAATTAGTATGACCTCTCCGCATTGCCTCCAAATAATAAAAACTCGATATATAGTTTTTTCTGTTACACTAACTTATTTCGAGAAGGTAAACATTACAAAGGAACAAGGCTAATGTAGTAGCCAAAACTCCCTTTATGTCTCCGAGGAAGGTCTCTTTGCCTGATTAGTTCACTGTAGGTTCGGATTCTACCTGACGTATGTAAAAATGTGTCAGTAGCAATCCTATGGTGCAACAGTGCTCCAGCAATACATTTTGGAAAAGAAAGTGTTAGTGTTTGAAATGAAATCCTTTCTACATCTATACTCTGCAATTCAGAAAAATGTGGGTGACAGAGACAGCTCAGCACCAAAACTAATCTCTTCGCTGTGCATTCCAATCACGAATGGTACGACGGAAAAAAGAATTCATATAAGAATCACTGCGGCACCTTATTTCTCTAATCTTATCTTTCCTGTCATTCCGGCTCAAATTGGTTGGTGGACGAAGTATTTCACTACACTCGTAAGTGAAAGTGGGAGTACTCATGTTTACCAATAAGTTTAAACGAAACGTGCGTCGTCTATCTACCAGAGACTCCCAGCCTAGTCTACTAATCAGTTCTGTGACGCTTTCATAAGGATTATAGCAAGCGGTCACGAATCGAGCGACTCTTCTCTGTACTTTCTCTATACTTTCGATCAACTCCTTCCGAAACGGATCCCAAATGGCACAACAATAGTCCAAATGTGGACACACAAGAGATCTGTACGCTGTCTCCTTCGTTTGTGCATTACAATTTTAAATAATTTGATCTATGAATTGCAGCCTAGACTTAGCTCTACCTACGACCGAATTAATGTGCAAGTCCCATTTCATGTTCCTTTGTACTGTTACGCCCAAATATTTCACAGAATGGACCATATCAATAACTGAACTGTTTATTTTGTATTTCTGAACAAGCGGATTCTTTTTGTTAGTTGTTCACCCAATCTGCTGCCGCCAACTGTTTGTTACTTCTTAAAAGGTGACGCTGGAAGAAGCAAATGATGCTTCCACTTCCCAGAACATTCAAAAGATTGCAACAAATATTCCTTTGACAATAATAGACGAGACATCGACTGCTTCTAAAATTTTTATAGTGGTTTCCATAGTTATATTGCACCACAATAATAAAGAAATAATAAAGAAATGAACGTAGAAACGGCTTGTATTTTTGATTTAACATCAATAATTTCTTCGTTTGATATTACTATGATCCGTAATGTGGAAGAGGTATAGTATATTTCCTTAAAAAAAAATTAAACCAAATCCATTTAAGAAAAATTTTGTAAAAAAAGATTACAATCAATTACTTAATAAGAAACTGTTTGCATCAAGATAGTAGTTCACAAGGCATTATATACTTTCAACCTGACATAATTTGTTTTACTTTTGTCACAAATATTTGACACACTTTTGTTAAGTTAATAAAGTTTACAAGTAGCTCTTGTCTTACCAATAGCTCAATGTCGTAAATTACTCACAGCGTAGAAAAAAGCCGTGTTACACCGACATTACTCTCAGTAGTGAAGCGGAGTGTTTGTTCAGTCGCACTCTGAGGCAAACACGGAAGCGATCTCAGACTTGCTTAACACTCGAAACCAAACAACCGGCAGTAGCATACAGCTGCATGGCTTGTTATGCTTTATGCCAGTCATATTTCACGGGGCTCACACTGGTTTTTACTGTCTGCTTGTTTCACATCGCCACAAAGGCTTTACAAGCAGTAAGCTTATACTGTACCATTTCACCACCTCTCTTCTTCTGGTAATATAACCTCTGGTAGTACCACACATGAGTGACATACTAAGACAATAAAACGTATGAAATGGAGTGAATCACTAAAAAAAATCTCACGATTACCAAAAGAGTCACTCAGTTCTAGTATCATATTAATTTTTTTAATAACGATTACAGAGTTACCATCAGCAGAGGCATTATTACGTTCTTTTCTACAATACTCTACTGGTATACACTATTCGAATCAAACAGCGTTCAACGAGAGGCAGAAGGCATTGTAACCATGAACCACTTAGAAATATGGCTAAATCTAAATTCGAGGGTTTTAATGGAAAATTATATACGTCGATGGTAAATTCTGTTATTTAAGATCACCAATCAAACCGAGTCATTTGGTAACCTTCATAGGCACGTATTCTACAAATATGATGTTTGCACATACTGTCTGTTTCCAGATGTGGACAGAACGCTACGTGCACGCAACTCTCTGAGGTTGCGCACATCCTGTCTTGGAATGCTCCACTCTTCCGGGAACTCCGTCCTCAGCTGTGGTCAGTATTCTTCCTACACATTTCTAAATTCAGCTACATTCTCAAAATAACACAACGTGTCACATATTTCCTTGAATAAGTTCTCCCAAATGCTAAGTATCTCGAAACCAAAAACAAAAAATTGCAGATGAATTGAATTGAAATTTTCAGTTAATCTGTTTAGCCGCAGATAAGATTTTTCTTTTTAGCAACAAGTTTTTCTTATTCTTATTAGTACCTGTCAATGTATGTAGCATTACTCTCTAAAGTTTTGTGTCAATTCCTTACAGTCTTTGGGGCACGATGCACCTATGCTTGTATAACTGATTGTGCAGTTCTAAATTATGAATTACACTTTTTATGGACTTAAGCCAAGTGTAGCACCATGTGCTAAAGACATCCTAATGAAAGTACTAACGAATTTATGTATTTGAAACTCTCGTTTATGATGCAACTATAAAGTTAATTTAGTTGTAAAGGTGTAAAGCAAACATGACGGAATGAAAATTTACAACGTTTTTCTCAGTACAATGTAAAAGCACAATTAGGAATTGTTTGCAGAGCTAGGTTACAGAGAAGACGCTGGAGACGAAAGAGATTTAGGAATCTCTTCTCTGTTACAACAGTCCTCTTCCATGCCAGTTGTACTCTGCAGCATTATTGCCATTTATCTCTGCTTCAGCAACAAGTACATTCGATCTCAGCAGAGGCGGATCCATGGACGGGAGGGGGGGGGGTGTCTAAGGGGCTCAAGTCCCCCAAAAGCATCTAGGTCACCCACGACGACATCGTAATTTTTTTTAGCTTACTGCTCCTATAACGGCGACAATAATGACCTGAGATTTTCTGTCATCGACCCCCCCCCAATAAAGCCAACCCTCACCCAAGTCAATCTCCCCCCCCCCAAAACCAAAATCCTGGATCCGCCACTGGATCTCAGGTTTGAGTCTCGAGAACAGATTTCAAGTTTTTAGTGTGTTTTGAATTTTTACTAAATACTTCTGTATAGCGATGTTCACCAAACGAGCACAAAGGTGGTACAATTTTATACCTGAATGGTTTAAGGTAAATGAAAAAATGTTCACGATGCGAGAACACATTAGTACGTATTACACCACTTATTGTAGGTTGCGTTTCTACATTTTTTAGTACTAGCAACTGCCCTTGTTAAGCTAAGACCTCACTGACAATCAGTTACAGATATTCAAAAGTTAACGCTCAGTTACAAGTATCTAATCAAAATTATGTCGAACTTGTCGGTGAACAAATATGTATATCAAGATAGGTTAGTTACCTGTAGTTCCTTGATCGGTAAATTACAGCAATACATTAAGGAACGGTAGTGTGATTTATAAACACGATTTTTTAATTCAGAAAGCCAGGATTGAAAAAATAAAGACTTGTTCAATTCGTGCTCCGTTATGTGGGCGAAGAAATAAAGAAACCGTTTTGTTGTAGCTCTACCTGATATTGAAGTTATCAATATTGTTTTGTAAAAATTTTTCACGAGATACATCGACATCAACATTATACAGGTAATGAAGGATATAAAAAATCGTCTTATTTGGCAGATAGTTTATCTGTGAGGAAATCTGGAAGAGTTGAAGATACGAGACTAATAATCGATATACTTACCATTTAAAAATCGATTAACTGTAAAATTTAAAAAATTAAGTCGCCAAGGAAGTAATAGCTAATGATAATTCAATTTGGCCTTAACTATCTAGTGCATTGTTTCTCAAATATTATTCATCTCCTCATTTTCACAAAAGAACACACACACACACAGACTACCGTTAATATAATCAATAAGGTTACCATTGTGCTCCGTTCTGTAAATACCGAAATGAAATTTGGAGTTTTTGGCGTATAAGCTCTGAAAGAATGAATAAAGATAAGGAAATAATACTCATTTTATATTAAACGTTTTTATTATTATTCATTTTTTTGCTGCCATTCTTAACGAGAACTTAGTTCTTATTTAGGTAAAATGTATTGAGTTAATCATGGCATTTGGTGATTTTATAGATTGATTAGAGTTTTAAGTCATGTATGTGGTGGTAATAGAGGTGATATGATAGTTAGGCTGGGCATTTGCTATTCCACATAAAATCTTTCGCACCGTACAATTGTATTAAAAGGCGACACTTTTCGTTATCTATGGTAGCAAACTGGCACTGTGCCGCGCGAGCCCCGTCTTAACTGCGCGCCAGCTCAGCTCGGCATGTTCGACTGAGCCAATGTTCGAGTTGGCTCCATTATACGCGGCAGTCGCGCGAGCCAATGTTCGAGGGTTTGCCGCGCGTAGTGTATAAAGAGCTTTACACAATTGTCTGCCACTAACAACAGGACGTTACGGTTTCGCAAATTCAGTTCGGGATGTGACTTCGACGGTTGGTAGTATACCTTAAGGTGAGGATCCACCAAGCGCGTAAAATGTTTGCAAACGTTTGAAATGTTTGCGAACTCAAAATTTGTCCGGTGGAAACAAGAATAGCGCGCACGAATTAAGATTTGCGGGTGTTTGCAGGTGTTCCGGCCGATGTCGGTACATCAAAGGAATTCGTTGTTCGTGCGCTGACAGTGTGCGTACGGAAGAGATAGGTTCAACAGCAGGAGTGCGTGTTCCGAACAGTTTCAGTTTTAAGTTCATTTTAAAATCTAGAAAATATAACTACGGACTAGGATAGTGAAAAGTGTTTACTGTTAATTGAATCATATAAATCAAAGCTGCAGATATGGCAGAGTATTCACATTTATCACCACAACAGAATTAAAAAGCATGATTCCCTGGAGCGAAATCGCAACAGATATGGGAACCACTATCGATGTTGTTAAGGGGAAGAAACATAACACTTTTGTAGGAATCTCCTTATTGCCAATCTAGCTTCCACCGAAATACAGCCTATGTAATTTGTATCTCGTTTACGTATTCTTGGACCAATCAACAATGTTACGAACTCAAAATCTTCTGGTGACATACGACATTTTTTTTTTTAAATAAACCACTCCTGTAATCTGTTCTTAAGTCGTACAGCAGCCGCGTTTTTTTTTTTTTTTTTAAATGCGATATCTAAAATTTAGGTTTCCTTTTTTTTTTAATAACGTCATATATTTCACTTAAAACAGACATAATTACACAAGATGCAACACTGCCAATAAGTTTTCCTCTTAGAGCTATTTGGACACTGCAGGTAGCAGTTTTACGACGACAAATATTCGCACACGAACTGTTGTTTGCGAATAATTGGTTGGTGGAGACAACTAGCCAAACCGAAAACCGTCCGACTGCAAATACACAAACGTTTTCAAACGACACAAACGTTTGCAACCTATGCGCGCTTGGTCGACACCAGGCTTTAAAGGATGTCCACCCAGTAAAGTAGTAAAGCGCACTAGATAGAAGATTCCGAGAAAAGGGGATCTAAAGTTTTACGCGCAGCTCATACAGGCCTACTGGTTTATGTGCTGTGTCAGCATAGTGAAATAGCTGAGTCTCTAGTGAACTCGCTTGCCACGCGGGCGATCTGGGTTCGATGCTACCTCGGGTAATTTTTTAAAATTGTTTTAAAAATTATAACAACTTTTAAATAAAATTAATGATCTAAAATATTATGTTAAAGCGAAAATTGCATCATCAAATGTCATCGCCAATTTTTAATAAAATGATCTGATATGCCTGGTGCGCTTCCAGACTTTCTGAAGAAAGTGAAATTTTTATGAATGTGATTGATGTATGTTTTCCAGCAAATCTTCTACAAGAAGATTATTCATGTTAACAATCTCCCTTTATAAATCGTGAAAGATGTCAAATTGTTTTTGTTTTCATGATAATTATCATACTAATGCTTGCACACAAAATAAAAAAATTGAAAAATAAAGACGATATTGTAACTTTTTTATATAAATAAAACCCTACATGAATTTTTATTATAGTGGTAATTTAAGTTTTAATTTACCTCCATTAAATACGCATTTGAAATTATTATGTTTAATTTACATTTTAATTAAATGTAACAGTCATTTCATAAATAAAAATTATTTATGATTTGATTGACATTTTATCTCATTCATTTGATTTAAAAGTTGTTAAAAAAAGTTACACCAGGTAGCATCGTACCCGGATCACCAGCGTGGCAAGCGAGTTCCCTACGCTGTACTAGTATGGCGTTTAAATCGACCAGTATATGAGCCCCTTTTCTCGGACTCTTGTGGCTAGTGCACTTTACTTGTTTACTGGGTGGACTTCCTTAGGGTATCTTACTAACCTGCCAAGTCTTATCCCGAACAAGGTCTCATTGTAACAAGCCAGCGCCTAGTGGGGCTTTCCCTCCGATTAACACTATTGTTTGTAACGTTTGAAAAGTCACCGTCGGGGTCATTTGCGTGATACCCCTACCACATATCTAATTCAAAAATCCTAGTCGACACCGGGATAAGAATCTGGGCGTTTCTATCCGCAGCCAGGAGTCACCTCAACGTCCATAGTATGAAATAAGAACCTCAAACACAAAGAATATTGAATACTCGGCGTAATATAGTGAACTAACACCGTCAATACTTTGAGACGGAAAATTTACACCATCACAAAAGACCAATGTGCTCCGTCAGTTGTGTAGAGTAAAGGAAGTACAGTTAGGCCAGTTCTGTTCCCTCCTGTCTGAGTTACGTTAACGTCATTTTTATATCCGGAGTATGAAAATTCTGTGCTTTTAACTGCCAGAAGCTGCTTAGGTTACATCGATTCAGCGATATTATTACTTCTACTAATTTTATTTATTTTCACGTGTGTCCAGGTCATAACATTAAGAGTTAAAACAAATAAATTAATTAATTAATTTCAAGCAAATTGAATGGAATGTGTAGACCAGAATTCTAAAATCCTGATGGCCTTCTCATTTGGCCTAAAAAGGTCGTCGATGGTGCAGGTTTCAGCAAACCAGAAGATGTTGTGGGTCCTGCAGTCCTTCTATTAATTGAAATGTTACTTATGACCAGATGCAAATTCCCTACGAACTTTTCCTCTAAAAAAAATTAATTGGACTCTTTCCTCTTTATCTTGAAATACCATCGCCGTACGGTTGTCCTTGAGCATTGCAATGCTGTCTAGAAATACTGTGTACGCTGAGAGCCGCATTCCAGAGCGGCCACAGCCCAGGTCAGGGGCGACAGCCAGTGCAGACATGTCCAACTCGAGTTACAATCACGAAACTTGACATCTGCGTAACTTTAATCCGACATTAACTTAAAATTGGTTACGGAGTCTATGCTGCGTCGGACTAAAAATGTGCTTTCATTAGGACGGAAATGAGTACGCATACATCTCAAGGGATCAACCAGTTACTGGCCTGGAGATGTGTACAATACTGCTACTTGTTTTCCCTAGCTCGATTAACTGTATACCTGCGGCAACTGTATTTACTCCCGTCTTGACGAGAGCGAGTGCTGTTGGCCGCTTCGGGAAGCAAGTGTTTTATTCCCCTATGTGTTTACGCATCGTCAAAGTCTTTAGAGGCAGGAAAGCTCTGGGACATAGGGAGCGTCCATAAACCACGTAGCTCTATTTTAGCCTCCTGTGAACCCCCCTCCGCCCACGTAGTGCGTTACTTTTTTCCGCTTTTCCCCTTTTGATTCTGTTTTGTGATGTCAGACTATTGTAAATTACATACGGAGATAATTAACTAAGGGAAATGAATATTCACATGCTGTTGTGTGTTCCGTTCCTCATTTTAATTGTGAAAAATCTTATAAAAGGAATGTTACGTGGCCTGGCTCGGGAACCCTCGCTCCCCCCAAGTAGCCCAGCGTAGCCTTCCAGCCTATCCCCCGTAGTTTGTGCACGCTCCCATAGGAACGGGGTGGATTTCGGCATACCCTTTTGAAGGTTCAAACGTGGATCCTCTAAAGAAGGATATCGACCACTTCTTCTTCTTCTGGTCCCTATCCGTTCTGGATGTCGGCAACCATCTAGGATGTCTTGTGTCTGCTGGTTGAGGCTAGGATTAGCTCCCTAATTGTCTTGGAGGTCCATTTTCTCAGAATTTTCTTTAGCCAGGTAGTTCTTCTTCTACCAGCACTTCTCTTTCCTGGTATTTTTCCCTGGAGAATAGACTGCAGGAGGAGTTTTTTTCAATGGATTTCTGCATCTTAGGCCATACAGCCAGTTCCATAGTAATTATACCACTCAGTGCTTTTCAGTATCTCCAGTATAAATTTTTACCAGCTAATTAGACACACCACAGGTCAGACATGACATTCACAGACACACAACACTTAAACATCCATGCCCGCGGCCGGACTCGAACCGGCGACCTTCGGCACGCGGAGCCAGTACTCTAACCCCCACGCTACCAAGGCCGGCGACTGCAGGAGTTCATAAGGGCTATTTTCTCATGATGTGGCCAAGTTACTGCAGCTTAAGAGTTTTTAAAGTGTTCAATATTTCCATATCTTGTTTCATTTTGCGGAGCACTTCAGCATTTGTGGTGTGGTCTGTCCATGGTATTCTCAACATTCTTCGATATAGCCACAAAAACTGACAGTTTCCGAAAAAATTTCCACATTTCAACGCCATATAGGAGGACAGAGAACACATAGCAGCGCAGGAGTCTCATCTTCGAGGTAATCGATAAATTACTTTTAAAAAGATCATTCATTTGTTGAAAGTAGCCCTGGCTTTATCAATATGTGTCTTTACACATATGGATCCCATTGGCTATTTACTGTGGTGCCAAGATACGTATACCTTGATGCATATTCAATGGTCTTCTCGTTAATCATAATATGGCATTAGTAGTTGTTGTTTTTGCCAATGACCATTACTTTTATCTTATTTATATTAATGTCAAGTCCGTATTCGTGCCTGCTTTGTGTCACTCTATCTATAATATATTGTAAACAATATATTAGGCGTCGATAATAGTTCTCAAGGGGTCGATTAATACTAAAGAGGATCAATTAAATTTAAGTTAAATTTTCAAAAATAATTGTGTATTTTACGCTTGATGACACGTACGATTCAAGAACTGCAGAAAAATTTCCGTAATTTTATTATTATTTTTTAAGATTATGGTAACAGTGGAAAATGTCTCCTTTTTCCGTTAATGTTATTTAGTGAATTTTATAAAATATGGGAACTATAAACTCCTTTGTTGGGTTACTATACTAATCTTCTTATTGCTTAAGATCAGAAATGATAAAAAATTATTTAATGTTTTTATTAAACACTTAATTTGCTGGTCGATGAGAAGGAAAATATCATGTGAAGGGGTCGACGGGATAAAAAGTTTGGGGACCCTGGGACCTCTATAACGATGGATGACGTTAAACCAATCTCAGCATTAAAATAAATATAGCAGGCTCGAACACCAATGATAAGTTAAATTTCACCTTCCGGTTGTCGGCTAGCAGGTTAGAAGAGGTAGTGAGACTTAATTTCTATTCAGCAGTTTATGTACCAGAGGTCTCACCGCAGTGTGTGAGGAGTGTGGGCATACGACATCGTCTGTCGGAGGCTGTCTGTAATGGTAGCTACGAAGTCGATGTCTTTCAGAACAGTATGGCTGAATAAGTTTGGTACCCAGTTGCACCTTGATTTCATCTCTACTGCGAAACACAAACAAAACACTATACTGAACACACGCAGCGGTACAAGCATGTACAATTACTGCAATCAAGTTGGGAAAAGCCACTGCCCCGAGCAAATTTCCCTGAGTAATTGCAGCGGAGGGATAACACCATCCACGGCAAGCGCCGAAGCTTGGAAGATCAGAGACTGTACGCTTTTTAACTTGTTGACTTTTCAAACACCATTTGCAGATTACCGTTGCCGTAGATACAGAAAAGTAGGTTTCCAGATGTTTGAAAAACACCTAACACGGCAATTTAAAATAACAATATTGAAAATTAGCATCATAAAGTAATGCAGATTATTTTCATTCCCTGATCTCACAGATCGTCTAGTATGTTATGTAAAATGTTAAAAAAGTGAGATGAAAAATATTTATTTAATGTAAAATAATTATGAAGTAATGTTACAAAATATTAATAAGTTTTTTGCTAAGAATCTTTGACAGCAAGGAAAAAATACAAGGGCTGGTCATGGAGATAAAATAACAATATGGAATGACGTTAACTACAAAGAAGAATGAATGGATGGAATGAAAATGGACTGAGTAAAACGGTACGATATCAAACTGGAGTAGGGAGCTGCCGGGTTATGAAGGAATAATGAATTATGAATAAATATGTACGGCTGCGACCAAAGAGAACATTGATGGTGAAAAAAGTGTGTAAAGATAATTCTTTATAGCTTGAAAAGCGTTGTATAAAGTGCAATTATATACGGCTTGAAGTAGAAATATCTCTTACTGTGTTGATTTAATTTAAAAGAAGGAATTGCAGAAGAATCTCAGGTATAGTATATAAGTTTGTTGCAGATGGTGAGAAGATGGTTAATTAATCATGTCTCGAATAGCGAACGTTATAATCAGTCTCAGTAAAAGGAGATTGCAAAAATCGTAATTCCTTTCTGACAGAAAGTAAAAAGGGACACGACCAAGTATAGAATAGTATTGTAACATTATTTATGACCATTGTTAAATAAACAGAGAGAGAATTTGAATAGTATTTGCTTGAAATAAAAAAGATAAGTATCAAATCATATTATAACCTTTCCTTATAAGATAGGGGAGGATATAACGTCATTACTGCGGGATAGTGATCAAGAAACAAGCAGAAATCGGTTATGGAATATTTTCATACCTCGGTGTTTTCCAGTCTAATTTCTGGAAACTATGAAAAATTGAAGCTTGATCATGGAATGGTGATTCAGACTCTATTTCTCCGGAATTGAAAGGCTCAACGTTCCCACTGTAGTTTCGGCGTGATGATAAGATAATCTTATTTAGGCATATTTCTTTAGTCGTTCATTGTGGTTTTTTTTTAATCGGTATAGTCCAGCTAAAATAATTATTTTTTTAAATATAGCTAAAGACGTATTGTTATTGTCAAACAATAACAAATGCATATTTCGTTATTACACAAACATAGCTTGGTTGGAAACAATAGTATACTTACAAAAAATGAAACAGGTTTTGTGTTTAAAAAGACACTACAGTGCGTGTGTGATAGAAAATAAGTAAACAAAATACTGAGATGGAACATTTCTCGACAGATATGTAATAAGGAAATAAAAACTGGCCGTTTCTTTGCAGTCGGTTAATTGTACGGAATTGTTATTAGATAATGCTCATAAACTTGATTTTGTAATGTTCTACATATTTCGTTTGCAGTTTACATAGCAATCTAAACGCATATGCCAAAAAAGTTTTTTTAACCGTACTGGACGGGTAAAAAAACCATTAGAAACCCTTAAACCAGTTTATTGAAAGCGAAATCAAAGAATGTGTCACTTGGTTCCTTCGAGTTGCTGGTAGATTTAAAATCTTCTCGTCAAGTGAGATGCTTATCAGCTGCCAAGGCGAAGAAGTTAACAAAAGTGAATTCACGAGTTGAGTAACACTGTGGTCTGGCAGTGATGCAAGCGCTCTTCAGTCCACTCCAAGACTCAAGTGCGTAATGGAGGCAACAGCGTGGGAGCGAAGGGGCCCAGCTACAGAGGCCAATATTCCCAAACCACACGCCCTAACCATGCTGCCTAATAGTGGCCGACAACTAGATTACCTAACCTACCATTATTCCTTATATGTATGAGGAATAATATCCTCGATCAATTTCAAATCCGTCAAAAATTACAGGTTGAACGTAATACTGTCAATTCGTTTCTTTGATTTGGTTAATTGTACGGAATTGTTATTATATAATGCTCATAAACTTGATTTTGTAATGTTCTACATATTTCGTTTGCAGTTTACATAGCAATATAGTTGTAACTTCTACTGAGTTAATGACCACAGAAGTATAGAACCAATAAATTATAAATAAATTAGGAATTAAAAAAATATCTATATCACGTAATATGAGTTTTATTCAGTGTCCAGACACAATTTAACACGATAAATAGGGAACTACTTACATCTGCATGAAGTAATAACTTCACTAACATAACGCTTATGATAGCAATTAAAACTGTTTATAAAATTGATTTTACAGTGAATTATGTTGTAACAATGTGTCAGTTACGATTCTGGTAAACTTAATCGCAACCTCCATTAATATTGCAGTTCGAAAATCATAGCTTCTATTACCCTCATACAAATAAACAACGGGTATCCCCTATGGTGGTAGTAGGAATTTATTCTGGAAAAGCTTGGAAGGAATCACGAATAACGATCATATTCAATGATATTATTCGTGATATGACTACCTTGCTATGGTTAGAATCTCGGAGTATTTGGATAGTATTTTTTTTTAATGAATGCATTTTACTTTTAACGACGGAAAGTATAAATTCAAAAATGGATAACTGTTATTTATTTGATTGATATATTTTGCGATTACATTCGTTTCGTGTAAAATTTCTCTGACTTTTTAATAAACTTCATTATCTCTTATCTTATGTCAAAAAAATCTTATGTAATGTTGTAATTTAGTTGTTATCTCGTAACTGCTACAGATAATATAGAGTAATATTGAATTCCCTTTACATAAATTCTGCATCTAGTTGTAGTAAATAAACAAAAAGCAATATGTAAATTTAAACGAACGTACCATTGTAGCTTTGTAGCGTACGATTGCCTCGCATTAATTTTTTTTATCCCTGCTCTTCGTATTTTTGTGCAATTTCTCTCACAACAGCCAATTACACTTTCTTTTAACATTATAAGTGCAAGAAAAATCAAATTCAATTATTTATTTCAAATTTACACTTGCTTTTATTAATATAAACGCAAAAAATTAAATGAAGTCATTCACTTGAATTTTTCTGTTAGCCAAGCAGCGTTCTGGAGGCAGTCACGAGATTACCGACTCATTGAAGTGAGTGTCTCCAGGCCCAACGCATTTTATTAAAGAGGAAAAAAGTTATTAAGTCCATAACCATTTAATATTATTTTATTTGTGATGAGAGAAAGGAATATACAGCTTTCTCCAAAGTCATTATTAGGTTGAAATGTAAACTTTATGCACAGTCACTCAGTCACAACTACCATTAGAAACTACGCCGAATATTTCAGTGCGTTTTTTTTTAAATATTTTTTGCGCTTTACTTCTCCGATGTTTCCATTACAGTCGGAGTCATTTCCAGGATCTAGCCTTATGTTGGTCTACGCCCTACATGAATAGAAGAGAATATTTATACACGCAGTTCAATATCTCGAAGTATTTGATACTTTTAACATGACAGCTGAGAAATGCACAAAATTTTAACAACAGGAGGCTTTAATACTTATAACAGTGAACACCAGACATTGCATAGAGCAAGAAAACCTTATTAAAATTTCTTTTGACAAATTAGATAGCCTTGAGATAAAATAACAAAACTAGCAATAATAAATGCAAGAAATAGAGTAAAGTGTCAGAAAACCAAGCGCAAACAAAACTTTACAATCAAAGGTCAGCTTTCAAACGGGACTATAGTCTTCTTTCAGCTATTTACAAAATTTTTGCACCTTTGTGACAAGAAGATGCCCCGATCTGTAGCTTCAATTTCGGAATACGATGGCCATCTCCAGATAACGCAGCCAGTAAATAAAAAAACTTAGAATGTTCAAATTTGTTTAAATATCATTCCTTTTTTTTTTATTCTTGTATTCAATGAGCAAAATGGTTGTTGAAGCTGCTGCATAACCATTGGCCTACACGTTGTGCAATGGAAGTGGAAAATGCATTTAACGTGTAGAAAACCGGAAAATGTCTTTTAATATCTTACTCTGTTAATGTTAATCGAAGTAGCAGTAAGAAGATAATTTTCTCTAATTTGTGAACGGACAGATAATGATGATTAAGCTGTGTTATTCTCGTTTCCTTTTTACTCTTTTCTTCTTAATTTGTTATCTAGTGCACGTTCAGAGAAACTGTTCTTATCATCTTACCATTTAACGTCATCTTGTGACAACTAAGAATTTATCACTTCATTCCGAAAGTAATCCCATTTCCTCCATATAAACGAAATGAGGAAAAATTTGAATGAAATCGTCGATCGTGAAAGTAGCTTTAAACAGCGTAAGAAGTTACAGATTTAGTATTACAGGCAATGATTTTCTTTGAATGAATTTTTTAATTTATTAATATGTAGATAAAAGTATGAGAAACGGTTTGTATGTTAACATGTAGGATAAAATTAAAGAGAAAGTTTGCACGTTGATGTAAATAAATTATTTATGTTTATATTCAGTTTATATTTTTCAAAGATTTGATGTGATTTATTTTTATATATATACTAAGACTAAATAAAATTATTTTTGTGCGTGGAAACTACTTTTAATTTAATAGAACTGGTAAAAGTTTTTTACTGTTGCATATTCCGCGATTTGCAGGTTAAACAAAATTTTGAACCAAGTAAGAGGAACCTTCAGTATTGAAGAATCCGAACAAAGAACCATTTTGTCTTCCCCGACATACACTGGTTATGAATCTAGACATCCGTAGTGGATATGAAGGTTGGTTGAATAAAGTTGTTGCCACAGTACTGTATGGACCGCCGACGCACTGATGTCTTTTAAACAGATACTTCACCGCTGCCCACGTTTCCTTATGTTCCACACATAATTTACATACAGCAGTTGTAGGCTTCTAGGCAGTTCTCAGTAAAAGTTGGGGTGTAACTCAGATACATGGCATAACAATAACACCGGCCTCATACAGAGACTCTCCAGCCAATGAGAAATCTCATCTAAGAACCACAAACATGCTTACAAAAATTACCGCTGGCTTTAACTCTCTTAGTTAACATTCTACACTGGTGACTTAGCACTTCAAGTAACCACATGATAGTTAATATTGTGCACATTGACTACAATCGACCTCCTTTATGTCTAAAACAACTTATCTCACTCTACGAGACAGAGAAATTTTCACATTACGTGAAAAACACTACAAAGGTAAATTCGTATATTCATACATTAGTTTTCAACCGTGTTAAGAGAGCATTACCTGCTGGAATAGTAGAGTAACAGAAATGGTTTCACCGTTTGAGATTCAAGGAACTCTTTAACGAAGGCAACATATCTAAAATGGTAAATGACTTAAATTTTGAACGATAATCGGGCAATTTCTTGCCTCAAAACAAATAATGTTGTTCCAGCAGACAAGAGGACCAGAGCATTGGCAGAACAACATTACTCTCGATACGTATTACTTGAAGTATGGCAGGTTGTAATTGGTGTATTATTTGTATTTCCATTTATATAATTATGTACCGTCATTAAAAAGCTACGATTCGGTAGAATTCTCCATCAATAACTTAGTAATACCACTAAATTTTCCGCTTGGGTATATGTACAAAACTTATGAATCAGAAAGTGTAGAACTTGCTGCCCATAAATAGGCTTTTCTTGAATTATAAAACAGTGAACCTTTGTTAGAGAGGTTGAAGTCAAATACATTAAGGGAGGTCACCATTTCGAAGTAAAAACGTAGTCACACAAGCGAGAAACCTGTCGGGGTAAGAAATATAATATATGCATATATTCGTAGAGCACTGAAAACCATTTCCCTAATTGGTAATTATTTATGCAGTTCCATAATAATGTCGTATTTGAAAAACTTATTTGTTGAGATGGAAATAATAACAAGTCTGAAATTGGATTAATTGATGCCTTTGACTAATTAAAAGACTGCGTCTGAGCTTTTGCGAAATTAAGGTAATAAGGTAAGAATCTAAAATACGAACTTTAACTATCACGAATGGAACGGGTTAGTTGCGCCTAACATATAACATAGAAATACAAGCTTAATTTCGTTGTATGGGAAGCCCATGAAGCATCTTACTCAACTGTTATTCAAAATAATGTTTCAACTTGCTTAAATATCAGTTTTAGGCAAATGTTAAAAGAATTCGTCCATGTTCATAGGAATTGGATTAACGCCAGAAAGCCACTGCCGGTGTGATAGTCATGTACGCTGAGTTGCCTACCTGTAAGGCAGCAATGCGAAAATTCAGTTTTAAGCACTCGTAAGGAACACAATATTAATGCACTATCTACAATTGCTTACCTAACGATTTACAAAGGTGTCGTATTTTTATTCAGTTACTCATCTTTAATCAGTTGTGTTGCATAATACTTGGAGTATGCATATTTTCTAGATATTTCCCTCATTTCTGCGTGCCTAGCAACAGAAGGAAGAAGTAGTTTAACATATTCTGACCTTTTAATTATTGCACCTTTCCAAGAAAACAAATGCATCACATGATTATCTGTTTCTAATACGCGGATAACTTCCGTAAGGTTTTCAAGATAACCTAAATATCGTAAGCAGGATAGCAGCTACTGTATGTAATTACTGCTTTTGGACTACATGTACCATTTAGATGTAGACTCTTCGGAAACAGAAAAAATAAAGCACGCATTCATCGCCGCTCTGGTGTTCACAGTACTATGGGAGACACAGAGCGCCTTGCAGGAGTGGTGGGTGAGCAGAAACGCTCTGGCCTCTCATTCGGGAAGACGTGAGTTCGAAATCCCATCCGTCTATTCAGATTAGATTTTCCATGGTTTCCCGAAATTACTCCAGGCGAATGCTGGCATTGTTCCTTCAAATACCTTGTTCCCAGTCCTCTCCCACCTCTTATTACCCCGACGTCAACGAGGAACAAATCCATAAGGAAAACAAGCGACTCATTTTCGTCATTTCCCATTACTTAATTAACAATGAAAAGCACCGGTAATGCATCTTATTTTCTTGATATAATAAAATAACTTAAAGATCATATAATTCGTGGAGAAGTTGTATCAGGCTGTAAGATGGATAGGAAATTCATAATGTTCTGCAATTTTTAAAAATCTGTAGACAACATAATAATAAAATTTCTAAATACTAATCAAACGTCAAATAGATTATTTATATACAAAAAAATAAATTCAGTTGTTCGTATGGTGATTTACTGTAATCGGCTATTTAATAAATTACTCAACCATCCATTATTTTACGATATGCCGCTTACCTACATCTCTGTCGCATGTCGACAGTGTGTAAAAATGTATTCTAAATATAAAAAATGTGACACAATTTGGCTGCAGCTCAATATCTATAGCAGATTCCACACATATTTCCATTTTGTTATAAATATTTATTTTGGGTGTTAAAGTGTAAATTTGACTACAATGAACAAAACAGAATCACTTATGTCATCCACGATCTTATTAATCTTTCTTAGTATCCAGTATTGCTTCAATATTTGTAACGCGTAAACGATGAATAAAAAATGTTATATATAATGGAACATTCTGTGTCGTATTATTATCCCACTCCTTCAGCAATGTGCTGACGAAATTCGGCACACGCTTCTTAAAATGTCAACAGAATGGTAACAAGATAGTCGTGCTCGGATCTTGGGCACAAAAGTTATCTGCAGATGCGTATAATCAACAATTACATAACTTTACTTATAGTCTTGAAAGCGAGAAACTTATTCAAGGTTACTTGGTACATGTTAGTCTATTCCATGGAAATTTAAAAAGTTTTGTTACGTTAATATTTTTAGAAAAACAACCTTATAGCTGATGTTGGAGTATCAAAATACAATTAACGTGAGTCATAGCAAACTCTAATTTATTACATTTGATGCTGACAGCAGTTCAATCCTTAGAACGAACTGGAAGCAACTTTCAGATCTCTACGGTACAGAGGATTTTTCCTACTAGTCGGCCGTTCTTAAAAGTATCCAGACTAACCTAGCCTGTTGTCATATCGTTACCAACGGACCTTCCACAATGTGGTGTTGATCACACAACCTACATTATTGTACATAGAATTCAAATGCTCTACACCTACAAAACATGTAGAAACAGCTTAAATAGTATTCCATATTCGATTTGATGAAACTTACATTATTATTTTGGTCATATTGAAGAAGATCTGTCACAGGCACACAGGTATAATGCCATTTATAATTTATTACAATACTTTTGGAGTTTGAGAATAAGTTGATAATAACTATGGCATGGGCTTAAACGCTTCGGTAAACCCTGTGAGAATAAAATAAAATTATGTAGCATGCGGCACCATACATGATAAAGTAGCAGATATTAAAGTCCCGTTCTTCGGATCAATGACCTGATGCACGGAATACTAGATCACGGAGGAACACTTCGGAAGCCGACTAGTGCGCACGAATTATAATGCTTCAGTTCAGCAATCAATGATAATCGCCTTATTAGTTTCAATCGCTAGTTGTACCAGTCGATGAGGTAGCGAGGCAGTACATAGTAATTACTGTGCTCAGATAGCTATCGCATGGACTTTCCAGAAGGTTGTTTGATTCCGAACAAGCCATGCAATTTTGCATGACTAGAGAAACATGCAGATTCGGCATTTAAATTCACGATCAAGCAAATCAAAAACGTTACTGCAAAGGCTCAAAAATACGTTCTTAGAAAAGCTTTCATTTCATAGAACATTCCACGACTTCCATCATCGAGCAACCGTTGGAAGTAAATGACAAATAGCCGTCGCTGTAAGTTGAGACTGTAGAAAATACGCAGGATATAAACAACAGGTTTATCCAACATTTACAAGTTGAAGGTCAATCAAAATTAAACAATTTTGAGCCTTAACAACTTGCCTGTAATGTCTTCTTCACGTTCACATCGCCAGTCAGTTGGCCATAGCGTGCAGTTACTGCTAATGCTAAATTCCATCTTAATATTACAATGATCATTTGTCATATCCTCTTTCCAGGTAATGTGGAAGACTTAATAGCCGCACTACAAATCCACCTTGGATCTGACGCAGGCGGAAGCTACAGCAATCGCCAACCTTGACTGGGTCAGGGGTCATGCATGGCCTCTGCATCAGTGTTAATTTCGCGTCATCGGAAGCGAATTGTTTTCACCTGTAGCCTAACATACCAAAATTGGAAGGTTACCTCTTAAAAAATCTTTCCACAGCTTTTATCTCCGGCCACTACCATAGTTTTCCTGTCTACACTTTATCCTTTACCCTGATTAATGGCGGAAACACCAGACAGCTGATTGTAACCAACATTTACAGCGTAATGACGTAAGAATATTTTCTTTGTTCGTCAGGTAATCAGAATCTCCAAATTATCGAGAAAATTCATGTATCACAGTTAATCGATGGAACTACCACCCACGTTCGAGCAAGGCAACGTTTCGGGGTTCCATGCAGTCAAACTGAATTCAGAGAATCTAAAACGTAAAATAAGGTTTCTTAAATAAATTGGAATTTTACCAATTAACTCGTAATGTTTTTACCCCATACTGATACCAATGTCAGTATTTGGTTCTGTCATGCAATGACACCGCTTTTAACATTCATTACATCAACCGATCTATTTCGGATGCACTGAATGCCTTTCTGTTTTTAACACCCAATTTCCTGCTTTGCAAGCATGTTTTTATATTTCTGCTCCTTAAATCGCAAAGCTTCAAAAGCTAGATTGTCAAATATTTAAAATTTACTACTCATTTATTGAATTTAAGAGAGAGATTCCATTAGTTAGACTATCTTCATGGTTTTTACTATTAACTGCTGGTTATAATGCAATATATTAAATATGAGTAGCTCCATAAATGTGAGTCAATATGGTCGAGACAATCAGTAATAATTGGTAATTTTATTTAAAAAATTGATGTTTGTCATACGAATTATAACACCTACATTTGGTTACCACAATAACAAATCATAATTTCTATTACACCATTATAAAATCACAGAATATTGTTCATGTTTATTAGCTAAAAGGTAATATAAATGTGTCTAAAATTCATAAGCCCCAATCAGTTTTGAGTAATTGGTTCGTTATTAGTAGAATTAGATTGAGACATACGGGCAAAATTATTGAAATACATGTATGGATTGACTTTGCAGATTCTGTAATCAACGTTGCAGTAATACATAAATTTACATAATGATCTAAGAAACTTTTGTTTGTTGTTCTGCGGACAGTGAAAATCTCCAAATTTTCGAGAAATTTCATGTTCCTTTGTTAGCTGAGAGCACTGCTATGCATGTTCGAGTAAGAGATCGTGTCGGCCTAACCTAGCAGTCAAAATAAAATCAGGAGAACCTTAAGCATTATATCACGTTTTATAAATAAATTGGAATTTTGCCAATCAAGTCACAGTGTTTTTAAAGCATACTATTGCCAATGCGTGTATCACTAATTGAAAGCGTTTTATTGCTTTGAAAGTGAAGTACGTCATTAAGCCATCCATGCGCTAGGCCGTATTCGAACCGGTGACTTTCAGCTCATAAAACTCCTGCTCTACTGGCTTTGAATCCCCTGATGTACAAGGAGAAACAATTACAACTGGACTTCTTTCTCCGAACCGTGCTATGCAAGGTAAATATTCGACTTCTACGAAGTGAATATGTAAATTGCAGAACGCTCATAACAACGTAAAAGGGAGAGGCGATTTAAAACGAAGTATGATTTACTACTTGTGTGACCTCTACGTTTGCTCTGAAGGAAGCGATTCTTGCTACGCGTGTATGTTGATTGTTCGTGTTCGACCCTTCCAGACGGCAGATTCTTCCGTAGTTCTCGAGGACCAGTGTCTCCCTGTTCTGTGGAGGTCACGGACCGTACAATGGCCCTGCCAGCTCAACAAAGCCCACGCACGGCACAACGCTGCACGCCATTCTTACCGAGACTTTAAGTACAGATCCTTAAAGTTGTTTACTTATGATGAAACTAGAAATGGATCACCCGACTGAAGACCATTATACTGCAATTGTAGCTATTCCAGGCCTCTTTCCTATCCGTGCCTAAATGATATGTGTGTGCGACTGTAATGAGTGTCGTTTCTTCCAATGTGATATTTTCAAATTTCGTCGATGAAAATGAAATAAGGAAAAGGTGAGATCTCTTTGCTCTCCTGTTCGCTCTAGCAAATATACACCAAATGATTATTAAGTGTTATGCCTTGTCCTGTCTGACGAATCACTATCATCAGAATCATATGGCATTACTCCATACACAACGTGGACAGGCGTGAGATTTAACCTAGGCATACAACCTGGTGACTAGGCATTGTGGAGAGACACCTGTTCTACGCTTCCTCGCAAGGGAGCGTCTAACAACTACGTAGCATCATTTTGGGATCCTCTGAACCTCCCCCTCCCAACGTAGTCTAACATGGCTTTTGCCTCTACACCCAGTAACCTCAATACAATTAAAATTTATCCGATCGAAGACGAGCGAACTCCACTAATTAACTTGACGTAATTCTGCAAGTCTTATGACGACGTGGCCCTAAATATGTAGTATTTTGTCCCAAGTAAACAGAGTAGAGGTCACTTCTTTAAATATTATAATATTCAATCGTCATAAAATAGCTCAATCAACGGGTCGCTAATTCTAAAAAAAATTACAACGCGCAGTTGTTAGCATATACTGTCAACTGTTTTAATAATCAAACCAAAGCTCGCAGACACTCGATAAAAATAAAACACAATTACAATATATCACTTTTCGAATAACTAATACAATCATATACCGCTACCGCGGTACTCGCAGTCCGAAACAGACAGTGCTTTCTCGCCCAAAAAAAAAAAAAAAACTTCCTCTGTCCACCACACCAGACCAATGATTTCTATCTTATCTTTTAAAGATGTACTTATACTACCCACTGACAATGAGTTTGGTAATCTGTGGATTTCTCGAGCTTCGTAATTACATTATATACATTATTACAATCAATATTTACATCATAATTAACTACACTTAACTAAATAATATTTTCAAATTAATTAATTTCGTAATTGGGGTGGTAGCATATGTTAAACCCCCCCCCCCCCTCCCGCGCGCGTGGCACGTAGCTTTTTCGCTATTGATTCCAGAAGACAATTTGTACTATTTAAATTACGTACTGAGATAATTAAAGGACGGAAATAAATATTCACACGCTGTTGTGCGTTCAGTACCATATTTTAATTGTGAAAAATAATATGAATGAAAAGCTTGGCTTGGCTCCGAAACCTCCCCTCCTCCCACCACTTAGCCCAGCGTAGCTTACTGCCGAACCCCTCCTCCCCAGGCCGCGCCACGTAGTTTATGGACGCTCCCCAAGTCCTAAACGACAAAGATTGAAGCCGAAACTCCGTATACAGCATCAGACACCATCATCGTATCGCATCGTATCGTATCGGTGGTGTTAAGAAAATTATTTGTGAAAAATTTGGGTTTAGATGTCGATAGGATTTATTTTTCTTGTGGTCCTCTAAAGCAGGTTTCCTCCACTTAAGTATCTTTTCCTTTATTGCATATTCCAATGAACACGACAAAATGAATATTAATTATGAAACAAGATATTTCATAGTTCACTGAGAACGTTTTGTTAGATTTCAGAATTGGTTTTTACGATACGTAATAGCAAAAATCAAACAATAGGATTTAATACGAAAAACATACGATCTAGGGTCGTTATAGATGGTAAATTTTAAGAATAGATTATCATTTTACTTATATGATGCAGCAGAAATAGGTTGACGAGCGAATGAATTACAGATACCGGTCTAGTATCGTACTAGCACCACCTTTCGTCCTGATGTCGTCGGTGATTGGTTCGAGCATGTAATTGACAAACCGAGCGTGGTGGATATGTGGTAACGCTTGGGCCTCGTATTCGGGAGGACGCGGGTTTTAATCCCCATCCGGCCATCCAGATTTCGGTTTTCCATGGTTTGCCCACATCGCTCCAAGCGCCTACAGTGTCACATTTGCATAACGCCAGGTGTCTCTCCCTCAATTGTCCATGAATATAGAGAGTAGATTGAAAATTTCCAAACGATTTGATTTCCCCCCCTCCTCCCTCCTCAAGCAATAAGACTTGTTACAGAGATGGTTATGAATACACGAAAAGCCGAGTAGCTGCATTGAAAAATATTATTACTTAAATTAATTTACCATTTCAATGAATAATAAAATCTGAACAGTTAATTCCAGGAATTTTGCTCTAACAAACTGAATTCGGCTTCCGAACTGACGTCACTACCGCTTTTAAAGTGACAGGAGAACTAGAAATCATAACCAGTAAGATCTCCCGCCATGAAACAAGAAATAAGCGATAAACAATAAAATAGCGGGTTGGTCGCTGAATTTGTTCAGTTTTCCGTCTGGCAATGGAGTCCGGTTCACAGTGGGTAACGCCATCGCTTCAAGCTACTTCCGGTTCCGGTGTGACTCTCATCTCCCGCGTGAATAGTTTTAATTAATTGTCAGGTTGTTCTTGTACCAATTGTATTGTGAAAGCTATGTACACAGTGATATAAGTACACTTGAGATGTAAAACAGTGCAGCCCACTATGTGTGTTTAAACTGCTGATATGCCACTAAAACAAAAAAATACATAAAAATGAAATAGAATGACACTACTTTGATGCCAGGTAGTCCTTTGGCTGTTCGGTTGTATTTGGGACTAGAATGACGCATGTGTTAGGAACCAAACATTTCGCCTCCTTTGCAATGGAAATAACGCTAGAAGGATTGGCCTTTTAGTCTAAAAATTTGTATACACGTATTTAGGAATATGTGTATCCACTAAACATATACTAATATTAAAGTTGTTCGGAATATGGGCAGTTTTATACTAGTTATTTTGCAAGAAATAAGCATGCTGGTGGCTCAGTTGATAAGGCATCGAGTTGGAGTCCTGTGTCAGCGTGCATTTTCATAGGGCGTTAATCCGACCTTCACCTTTGGCACAGCTTACTATGAAGCGCTCCAGAACGCTTCCGTTGCTCCAATTCCACGTTAAACTGTAGGTCCCCTTTAGCCGGTAAGAATTCCTGGTCGGCTAGATAAGGCGGAAAGGAACCGGCCACCCAACCTCCGATACCAGGCTAGGTATAATTCATTCAGGAGGGTCCATCCAAACCTGAAGTAGAACACCAACGTTACATTTTTATGCAAGAAACATGTATTATTACTTGTGTACATTTACTGCAGATGTTGAAATGCAGCCTGGACAAAAAAAGACGTTTCTTGTAGTAGGCTTCAAATTTTTCGTCGGTTCTTAGGATTCACACAACAATTGTACATTACAGTATATTCATTTCGCGTAATTTCTATCAGTACTGATCGGTAACCGTTTGACATTTTTGTAGTTTTAGTGTGAATGTAGTATATAATTGGTGGCTATAATATAGGAATATAGTCTAAATAATATCGCAAAAGGAACACGTGCACAAATTTTCAGATTAAAATGATAATTCCTTCTAGAGTCGTTCTCGTTGCAAAACCATGAACATTTCTTTTAGAAACGATTGGAAATTTTATGTGGCAGCATAGATATTTCCTGTTCCTAAATTTTACTCGTAGTAATTTGTTTTAGAAACGGATAAGACAAAGTATAAGTATTTAAAACATTATTTCACTGCCAGACAACAATTTTTTCTCTTTCCTTTTTTTAAAACTATTTTCTGCTTCCATCTTTTATATTTAAAAAAAAAATAACTAAAAAGAATTTTCTGGCAGTTAAACGAATTTGTGAACGGAAAATTTAGAATAGGACAGCGAGCTACGGAAAGATTAATGCTACGTTTAACAAGAAAAGGTAGAAAGAGCAACCGACATTAGATCTTTGAGAACATAGCCTCCTTGAAATGGCAGGGGACAGACCATATTGCTCGGAGGAAAGATGGACAGAAGCAGTGTTGGAGTGAAGCCAAAGTGATCATTAGAAACCCAGAGGAAGACCACAGACCGATGGACAAGGACACACGCATGGTTGTTGGAGTTAACTGGCAGAGGATCGTCCAAGATCTTTCAACCTGGAGAAGACTGCTCAAGTTCTACGTGAACTCATAATTCTAAGAGGCCACATCATTTAATGATTGAATTGCCTGATGATGATGACGTTACGCATTGAATAGGTATATTTTCTCTTTCCCGTTTCCGAAACAAATAACAAGTTACAAATTTTGTGATTTACAGACCCATGGATTTACAAAATAACCTTCATAATCGTGTCTAAATATTACTTTCAGTTGCTATCAATATAATTATAAAAATGATTTGGCAACCAGCATCAGTTGCATAAATAACAGCACTTTAAAATATATTACCTCCAATAGATGTGCTGTATGTAATTAGCTCCTGGTTGAACTCGAACAGAGGACCATCGGAAAGAACTCTATGCTGTTGCGATATGCAGCGTCAAATAATTTTCAAGATGAGCTCAACTTGGCGATTAATACACGTTCTCTTCCATTAATAAAACTAAACGGGTACGCAATTCACTAAATGTAAAAAATTCCGTTGGTGGGGGAAATTTCTCTCTAAAATTTGAGGATATAAAATAAAAAATGGAAAAATAAGCATGTAGGGAAATTGCACGGTGTCATATACTCTATTACGTTAATAGTAGCAAAAGCGGAAGTAGTTTTAGACACATTGAGAGTTGTGACCTCCTGGTCGAGTTCCCGGGTTCGCAGACCGCAGAAGACAATGGCCGTGGTGGGCGGCTGTCGCCTGCACCGGTTGTTGACACACAGCGCGCAACAGGTGTTCCGGGAAGAGGCGTAGCCCAGCCGACACCGCACCAGCTTGTTTAGTCCGTCACTGGCAGGTACACCTGGTTAACTTCAACATATTGTCTTACATTCACTCCGTCTACAATTTCAATAGCTATGGGTCGCATACGCTCCGGTGAGAATGTTCCTACATTCCCATGATTCATGATTTTTCACAACCAACTACCCCTCCCTTTCCACGAATTCCAACTTGAAACTCTTTCAATATTTTTGGTTAACTGTCCCGTAATTTCTTTTGGTAATTTATTCCAGTCCCTGACTACTTTACCTACAACAGAAAATTCCCCAACTCCCGTTTGCTTGGATTCAAGTCATCTTTTCTCTTCCGTGTACAGTACTTAATCCTTCTACTAATATCCATCCATGCGTTATTGCGATATATAGTTCAGGAGTGTGATGTAGATGATATTTAAGTTGCGCCTTCATACTTGATTTATTTTTGATCTGGGACCTAAGATTATGTCTTAGGCTGAATTATGAATATACATGTTTATACTGTTGAACCAAAAATAAATGTTAAGAAATTGAATACATTGCTGAACCTTACGCAAAAGTAGTATTGTCATACTCGTTAGAATACTACAGTTTTTCTTCATCTAATTTTCTCCAATCTCATACCACTGCACAAGATATAAAAGCCACTTAAGATCAACAACATTTTTCTACGTTTACCCTTTACTGTTCTGTAAAATTATAATTTACAAGAAATATTTTATTCACCCGCCAGTGTGATTGCGACGCCACACTGTATCGGGGAGGTTCGAGTCCCTGGCCCCTAGGAACGGCCGTCTTGTTTGAGAATTTTAGGCGTTTTCCCGCAGTCAACTAATGCTGGGACGGTTCCGCTTCATAAACTTCACATTTCACAGACAAAAATACACACATCATACAGAACACCAGTTAAATACACTGATCAGCCAGAACATTATAACTACCAACTTACAATCGATATATACCCGTCCAGGCCATAACAGCATCACCTGACGAGGAATGACTGCTAGTCAGACACACGCACGGTGCATGTAGTATCAGTGAGCGTGCTATCCGTGTTTAGAATGAGAAAGGCGCGCGATCTATCTGAGTTTGCCCGAGAGCAGAATGTGATGGCCCGGAGGCTCGGCACGAGCATTTCGGAAACTGCACGGCTTGTCGGATATTCGAGGAGTGCTGTGGTGAGTGTCTTCCACAAGAGGTGAAACCCAATAGTCCTACTATTAGATAGGTGGTCAAATGTGCTGGCTGATCAATGTAATTTTCAGACAGATGCAACTTAAAGGTTCCGTCAATAGTTAAAATGCTCCGGAGTTCATAGTGTTTTCATTCTGAATTTCATCTGATGGTACATCTGTTAGTGAAAATATTTCTTTTCAACGCTTTATGCTTCGTTAACGTCAAGATCATTAGAAGAAGAAAAGATTACATTCGGGCCAAGAAATTTGGCTATGTCCTTTTGAAGTTATCACACCGGAATTTTTCGGAAAATCACGGAAAGTCTAATTCCAGATGTTGGGACGGTAATTCGAACCTACGTCCTCCAGAATACCAATACCGCTTATTCACCATGGTCAGTTATTGAAAATAAATCGGTTTACTTTTCTGTTAAAAAAAAAAAGTGACGAATTGTGTTAATATTTTTGTGTAGGAATTAAGCAGTGAGGTTGGAATCGTTCTAGTTATCTACGACCAACCCGAAAGTTTTTCCCGCGTCGAACTCTGTTTTCGAGGCTTCTCGATTTCCCCTCATTTACTTGCCGCCTCTCCTCCCTCGTTAGGTTGCGGTCATTCCCGTAAACGCACTCTTCGCCAACCTCGCTCCACCGGGTGTGAAAAACTGGATCTCTTCTTTGTCTCAGATTACATGTCATGCAAGTAGTGCTACAAGGACCTGGTGCGGAAAAAAAAAAGACTGTGACGGACTCATAATACACGAACATTCCGGCTCTTAGAGGTTAGATCGTTGACCTCGAGTTTTCGGGGACACCAGTTCGAGACCGCCTTCATGTATTTGCGTTTTTTTGTGAAGTGTTTCGTTTACAGAGTGTTTTCCATATTGTTATTGGAAAAAATATTGAAGAAAAAATAAAACACTTGAGCTGTGAAAGCCTGAAACCATTAAAGAACATAGAAAAATTTATCTATGCGTAAACAAGGTAGCTCTGAACTTGAAAACGTAGTAAGGCGACGAATAAGAATCACCTTAAATGATACGTGCAACACAATGAATAGTAGTAATCTTCATAGTGAGGCAAACATTATCATCTGTTCATGTACCGCAAAGTGAATTGGATAGTTGAAATGTGTAAAACATGATAAACGAAGTTCCTGCAAAAGGAGGTTATTCATTATTCATTACATAAATAAAAAGGAAAGTGACCTGAAACTGAAGTGAATAATTAATGCTTGTTCGCGTATCTAATCTATGTTGCTTTCGGAATACACTGCGAAATGTTCAAGTCACAATTTATCCCAGCGTTATGAGTCTTTTATTCCACAATTTATCGCCACTTTCTGCTCGTATGATTCCAAGTTTACGCTGTATGCTAGTTCTGTTAAAAGTTCTTCGTGTGTTCGGAAACATAGAGTCCTCTATTGTCAGTATTTCGCTAACGAGGCAAAGTATCCTGTGTCATTCTAGCTGCCATTCTAACCGCAAGACCCCTTTAAGTCTGTGAGCACACCCTATTGTCTCCGCGTCTGGACCCACCTGCTCGTAAACTCAACCCTCATTCTTGATGTGGGACACTATCTCCCGTAAGCGGCAGTCACAGTGTTATATAGATTATAGTGCAGTGTCATATTATTTATCTACTTTATAATTTCGTTGGCTCACTCCGTCCGCAACCGCTGGCGTGGTCAGCGAGGTAGCTATTGGCTGGAGCTCCGCTAGACGCACCGATGTCGCCCGATGTGAGCCGACGCTAGCCGATAAAATTATAACAAGTATTTTAGTCTCTTAGCTTTCATTGAGTTTGATTTTCGCAGCATTTAATTTTAAATTAAATATGTAAATTTAGTTAAATATATATGGTAAAACTTTAGGCCGAAAAAACCGTGGAATAAATTCAATAAAGTCCTTGCAGTCATTACTATTTTTCAATCATTACTGTGACGCTGCTGTTCCATCTTTCGGGACATCAGACTTGAGTTTGCATCGGCCGTGAGGTTAATACTATTAAAAGTAAAAGTGTGGGTGCTTTTTTTCTTCTTTTTAATTGCTTTTAGCGTTGTGTTCACTGAAGAAGGGTCATTACGTTGATACAAATATTTCTGCGTTTTTTGTGTATTTTTTATTGTGATTTTTATCTATTTATCAAACATGATTATAAATTGGAGCAACCACATTTGCTTTTTATGTTTCGTGCGAGTTAACGGTATATGCATCTTCTACATTGTGATTTTACTGTGTCTTTATGCTTTGAACACAAGTAATTTCTTCACAGTTGCTCAATTGGATAGAATTGGTGTTAATATGGTCCAGGGCACATCGATAAATGTGGATTTATTTTGACTCGTCGTCATACCGAAAACATGGTGATGTGCTTCACTTAGTTTATTGTAAAGATGTACTACACGTCGTCTCTTCGGCAATAACCAATTACATCCAGCTGTATGTAACCTGGTAGCTAGTCGTAGTTACTGAATGTCATATCTTGTAGACTATTTAACTGTCGGGAAGCACCGTTAACTCCTCTTTTTATCACCTGATCCCTCCGCAGGTTGTAATAACAGCAGTCGTCCCGTTTGCGGTGACGATGTCATTTGTCTCTGTGTGTGTCGTCCCACGACTCCGTTAGGACTTGCTTATCGCCGGCAACGATCCTAGCCCACCCGCTATGCAGGTGACGTTTCTCAGCTTCCCTTATCTTCCGTACAGAAGCCCTCACGGTATCAGGAAACAAAAATCATTATTCTGGCAAGTAGTACCATATAAATTCAAAGCACGTTTCCAACGCAAGTTTTTTTTTATGGAAACAAAATTTTGTTTGACGTAGAAAAAAGAGCTAATGAAATAACATTATTAGTATAACGAGTAACAATTCATTGCACCATTCACTTAAACAAACGGGTTTTGTTTTCTTATTTATGCCAAGGACCCGTTCCCCGGGGGGGGGGGAGGGGGGGAGAACCTGTAAAATTCAAAGTGAAATTCTAATTCCGTTCTTGTGTTCAATAAATTTTCATAAAAAACCTTGCAATTTTCCATTGTGTAGAGGAACGAAACTAGGTGAATAAAAAAAAAAATCACATAGTGTTGAAAACTTGTAGACGTGCTGAAGAAAACTGAAATGTTAATAGTAGGCATGGATTTTTACGGAACCAAAATTCTTAAAACTCAATTTAAATTGAGTATTTAGCATCAAATACCATATAGCTCGAATAAAAGCTGTCGGTATTACCGTTGACTATCAATGGTTCTGATGCCACATTGAGATGAAGGTGACCTTTGCTTGGTATTCCTGACAAAGAAAGACAGGGAGATAGGCAGAATGCTGGACAATTTGAAATTCTGTAGTCATGAAACAAAGTCACAAAGAAACAATTAATCTGTAAAAATTAAATATTAATAACAATTGCTAAGCAAATACAGACCGGAACTTAGTTATTATAACTTGATTTATTATGATTTTATTTCTGCCATACACGTTCGCGAAAATTTAATATCTAGAAGTTCGCGATATATTAAGAGAGTTTATACAAACATCTACATTACAGGCCTAAATGTAAGGACTGCAAATGTTAAGACGAAGTCTAAGCTCGAAAAATTCATATTGAAACGCTTTGCAGCCACCATACGTCACGCCCTATATTAATAACAATAAACATACAATACTAATCCTACTACAATAATAATTATTCCTTGTGGTCGTAATGACCTGGTGATAGGGTTTCTATTGGCTGCGCATTCCGCCCGTGTCGTAGCCGCCTTACCTAACCCGGTAACCCTACCTAGTACAGGGATCCTACAGTTTAACATAGAATCAAAACCACGAAAGCGTTCTGGCGTACTTCACATTACACAGCAAGCTGTGCGAGAGGGGAAGGTCGGGTTAAGGACCTGTGAAAATCCTCGCCGAGACGGGCTTCGAACCGGAGACCTTTCGATCACCAGTCAGATACATTACTACTGAGCCACTTATTAATGAGTATCTTTAAAGGCAAGGAGTAATTGAAGATAAGAGTACGGCTCGGTTGTCGTATAAAGGACACGGCGGAAACCTAGATAAAGCTACAGAAATTATAGAGCAATTATTTTGACTATAAATCGAAAAATTAATCGAGTTGTATAAAGTTTATTACGGCGGCGGAAGAAGTGGAAGTTGTAATTAATTAAATACAAAAAGTTGTGAAATAATAGTTATGTTTGGTTTAAATTGCGAATTTATTGAAGACAACATAATTGACAAGTACTTGGAGGTAAAAGAGTAGAAAGAAGATAAGGTATTATTAACATTTTCTTTCAGACATTAGAAGAGGAAGAAACGAGGAGTTTCTGGAAATTGTAACCTGGGAGCTAACTAACACCATGAGTCAACTAAGTTTAAAAGAAGACGTAAGATGTTCTCGTCCTGGCTGGAAAAGACCAAAAAGACATACTAAGGTAAGAGTAAATTAATAATGATTAGTTTAACTAGTAAGACATGGTCATCAAAAGTACACGCTTGATACTTGCATAATATAAAAGTAAAGAAAAACTTTGCTTATTTTGTATTCCGTGTTGAGGTCAACATAGTAGGTTACAACCCTACGTAAAAAATTCAGTCGAAATCTAAACATCACAGACAGACATACTCACTCGTATATACATGTTAGTTAGATAAACAGCTGCAGGGCACAGTTAAACAGTAAAACACCATCAAATCTGGAAATAACACTAACATGTACAGTAACCGCGTAACTTGGACTACTATTTGCATCTGTTGTTTTTGTATTGGCGCGTGTGTCGGGCGAGGCACGTTGAAGCGCTGCGAGCAGGAATGCGGTTGATGGCAGTCGCCAAGGTCACGTAGCGCTTAGCTCTTTTTTGGAAGGTGAGCAGCTAGCTACCAGACGAGCATCCTCAGGACTTCCATTGTAAAATCACTGCCTCTCACATAATGCCATCTTATCTTTGATTAGAGAAGTATTTTTAATAATGAGCACTGTTTTACCGAAAGTTGATTTCTAGTGTACGTAATACTGTTATTCTTTCATTAGAAAATTCATCACTATCACTTCCTCAGTTTTTTACTGCCCATACAGCCCGGGGAACGTCGATAGACTACGTGGCTTCATTTCAGCCCCCCTTTTTTTACCCCCCTCCTCCCACGTAGCCTATAAATAGTCTGAATAAATGGTGACACTAGTCAACTAGTCACTCAAGCAAATAATGAAATATTGGAAAACATCTTTCTCAGATACAGTCAGAGATCTTTTTCTTTTTGAGGTGTTACTAAGAACGTTAGTCTCATCTCATGCATCGTTAATTAATTGATAAAATAGAAGAAACTAACCTACCCCGTAAAAAATTATAAAAAAGAAATTACTAAAAAGAGACGCTGTTTTTTTTTTTTTGTTTGCTTCAGTTCTGTCATCTTTCTTCGTAAAATAACACGGAATGATACTTTTCACTATTCCTGGTTATATGATCTGCTAACTCATTGATGCTATTTTGGGTACTGAAAACACATTTTGTAAAGATATTCTACAGCTCCATTTCACACCACAATTAGAACTCGAAATAACATTTCAGCTACCACTATAGTTAAAGATGCACTGAAATTCACTTGACAGAGAAAAATCAGAGTTATTTAATCAACGAGCGATGTGGTGATAGCATTTTTTCAGAACATCAAAACAATATCAACTGTCGCTGGTATGGATAATCCCGTGTACATTTGTAAGCGAATTTTAGTTTAGGTATCACGTGCTTATGTTTTTTGTCGCGTAATGCGCCGTCACGTTCAAATGCGCCGACCCCGTATGACTCGAACACTATAACTACAAGTTACACGTATGCGCGCTGCTGTCAGTATATAGAGTATTTAAGATACATAGATAATTAAATGACGGAAATAAATAGAAATTCTTCACGGGTCTTCTGCCGGATAAGATCTTTCAAACACGACGTTTCGGCAGTTACCGCCGCTGCCTTCATCTGGTGAGCTGTCATCGCGAAGTAGCTGCCGCGACGGTTCGGCACCGAATGTGTGCGCCTCGTGGTACTGCCTCCTTATATACCCTTATATAACCGAGCCAGTACCACGAGGCGCACACATTCGGCGCCGAACCGTCGCGGCAGCTACTTCGCGATGACAGCTCACCAGATGAAGGCAGCGGAGGTGACTGCCGAAACGTCGTGTTTAAAAGATCTTATCCGGCAGAAGACCCGTGAAGAATTCCTGTCTACCATACGCCGGGAAAAACTTAATTGTCACGACGGAAATAAATATCCAGATGCTGTGTGTATTTTGTATCCTATTTTAACTGTGACAGATAAAATGAATGAAAAATTACGTACCTTGGTTCGGATACCTCTCCCAAACGTAGCCCAACATAGCTTTCCACCCAACCCCCTCCCAACCTTCTATTTCGACCGATCAAAGTAGTTTGTGGACGCACCCCTGGTGCAGTAACTGATGTTTCCTTTTCTTTCTTTTTTTTTTTTTGCATATATTATCCTAAAAATGACAAATTCTTCACAGAAAATTGAAGGGATTTTTGAGACAAGACATTTTGCTATATATATAAGCGACAGAGATATGTTATTAATAAAATCATTCACAATTTTAAAAATAAAATGTTAGGGATCCGGTGTCTTTGAACTATGTAAGGATTGAAGCTTAATCACCACAAATCTCAAGAAAATAGTTAAGGATTGGTGAATTCTTTGCGTGCTGTTAGTGCTGTGAGACCTTGCCACTCAGTGAATTTACGAAATGAAAGCATAGAACAGCAAAGAGCTATGGAGAAGTCGATGTTAGGTTTCACTAGAAAATAACAGAGCAACAGACATCAGATCAGGTGAGCGGTTAGGTGGTTCAGTGGTTTAGGCATCCCTGTCTCAGCTGGGATTATCAAAGACCATTAAACCAATCTTCACCTCTGGTACAGCTAGCTGTGTAAAGTGAACTACACCAGAACACTTCCGTGATACGGATTCCAGGTAAACCGTTAGGTCCCTATACTCTGTAGCGTTACCGGGTTAGGTTAAGGGGCCTACGATAGGGGCGGAATGCGCAGCCAATAAATACCCTTACACGATCCTTTACCATGTGATCACTTAAAAAGTCACAGACTCTGGAAGAAGTAGCAATATGGTGTGCATGTTACGCGGAGGAAAGATGGATAATTGGCAGAGAATCGGCCAAGACCGTTCTGGAGAAGAGGATTGATTTTCTACCTGGACTCATAATTCTAAGATCATGATCAGATTGACTTATGGTGATGATTTGGAATACTTGCGAGACCAGCTGACTACTTCCGGCATAGTTTCTGTGCATCACAGGTTTATTTTATCACGAAGCTATGGATATTAACTCAGAGAAACAGCGTATAGCATAATTGTAAATGACTCCTGTTGTTGTGGTAGCAGCTTCTGAGACACTGCCAGTATGGAATGGTTGAGGATATAGAAAAGTTACAAACAGCTGTGTGTTTTGTAACGGGTCCCTATTACTCACATCAAACATTGACTAGTTCAGTACATTGCTCAACTTTGGATAGTTTGGCAACTCGAATAAATTTGTTCACGGCAAATTTATTGCCTTATGGATCTCTAACTCCAACATAAATGCAGCAGGATAGTTTAGGTTGTAATAACGTATACACTTCTCGTCACTTTGTACCAATTCTGGTTGGTGAGCGGTAACGTTCTGGTATCGCATTCAGTAGGACGCTGGTTCGTATCCACATCCTGCCATTCATATTGGATTTTCCCAAATCACACCAAGCGAATGCCGAAAGGTTTATTCAAAATGTTATGGCCAAATTCCTTCCCGTTCCTTGTCACCCAGTCTTTTCCAATCTCTAATGTCCTCGACATAGACGAGGCGTAAAGCCATAAGCCAAAAAATGCCATCGTCACTATGATTTATTTATTTTATTATTATTATTGCTCCGTGATTCACTAAAAGTGGGTGTGCGGAGGGTGCATTAGACCAATCAAAACAACAATATACTGTCAACATGTAAAACTATCTTCATGTGTTCGGTTCTATCAGACCTGTGACTATACAGAAAAATCAAGGGAAGAGGAGGAATTTGTCCTTGTTTTCACATTTCTTTTAACACATGTCGCCTACCTTTGAACCTGTGTTTCCGAAAACGATTTACGCCAAGTTCAGAATTAATTACTTCAGCGTCACGCTGAAGTTATTAATTCTGATTGATGGTCAGTTGTATGAGGTCTTGGTATTCGGAAGGATACTACTTAAATACTTAAATACTTAAATATACTTAAATACTTAAATATACTTAAATACTTAAATACTTAAATACTACTTAAATAATTTCTGTTTAATGCAAATTCCCGAAATCGCCCCAGTCTTTTTCGTCCCTTTTTCACAACCCTCTTCCAACTCCAAAGCAATCATAGTGACGAGCCTTCAAAAACAAACAATTGAAAATGGTATTTGTTAAGAATTTATTAAGTTACGACAATGTAGAGTTGTAAAAATAAAAACAGAAATAAAATGTGTTTGACTGCTTCGAAGTACATAAATCCTAACAAATACTTGACGATACATATGTTCCATCTAGATCAGTGGTTCCCAATTAGTGGTAAGCGTACCCCCTGGGGTACGTGAGGTTTCTTCAGGGGGTACGCGCGGTAGTCTCTTGGCTAAGGTGATCTCTAAAATAATTGAAAAAAATCCACTTTTATCAGCCAAAAGAAACATTACTATCACCCAAATATATTTTAAGATAAACTGTGTTTGTGTCGATTATATTATTGTAATCTTGTGGTTGTGAGAAGCACTCTACTGGGATAAACGAATTCATTTATTTATCATTTCAGCTGTAAGGGGTACGCGCGGTTGAGCTCCTTCTTGCAGTGGTACTCGGGAAAAAATAATTGGGAACCACTGATCCAGATGAACCAAGAGAATTGATGTGAAGACCATAACTGAAATATCAATATGACTTCTATTACATTCACGGTTGCTCAAACAGATATCGATTTGTCTTGGTTTCCTGTAGCGACAACGGTTTATTTTCAGGTAGAAGATCCTAAACTAAATGGGAGGCAATGTAGGAGCTATAAACACGGCAGCCGCATTCAGAGCTAATGAAGCTTTGTCATGTTGCTCTACAGTTTTTTCCCGCGCCTGCATAAATCGTGCACCACGACGTCGGCGTCTTGCCGCACAAAGGGCGTGTCCTCTTGCAGCGCGGTAGCTTATTACCTCCACTGCAGTCCACCACAACATCACATTAAATAACTGCACTGAGGCAAGACCTCGGTGTGTAAATTTACTAAACGCAGTTATTTTCGGATCTCTAGCGTCGCAGATCGCGAGATAATGTGAACTGCGCTGTTATTTCAATTATTAATGAACGGAGAGAAACCTTCGCAAATACTGAGAGGATTTAAAACGAAGAAAAACAAACCAACAATACAAAGTTTATAACGCCCCTCAAACCCAGACCTTTAATGAAATGTTATTTTAAGAATTGTGTGTAGCAAGCTGAGAGTTGATTAAATATGGTTTTGTATAGTTTCTGGTAATTAGTTGTGAATTTGTGTAAATGAACATCGTTTTGTGGAGTGAAACTGTGTAAATGCTATTTAATATGTATGAAACATTGATTACTTGTAATTCTAACTGTTGATGTGAGCCACGATGTTTGGAGGACAATTCTCAACTCTTTGGACTGCTTATGCTTATAATTTTGTTTGAAAATATCCGTAAATATCTTTACTTTTTATTTCCGTGTGTTTCATAATGATTGTGAATGATTTTGTATGAATTCTGATTGTTTTAATGTGATTTTAATTGTTGAAGTATTGCTAGAATTAGAGAAACGTCGATCGGAAATCTTTGAAGTATTCTGGAAATTTCTGTAGCGTCTGCATAAAGAGAACGGCTGAGACGAGTGTTTTAGTTTTGAAATTGGAGTCGCAAGTTAATTGAAAGTTAGAATCGCTGGAACATTTGTATGTTTGTACTTAGAATCTCTGGATCGAGACGACGTCTTGTAATGTTGTTATAGAGCGCACGGAAAAATAAACATAAAAAAAGTAATTCTTCGAGTGTTTATTTCATACAAACAAATACCTATCAAATTGTAAAAATTCTTCTCGACTGTTCAACTGATAAGTTCTGCCATGCTCGATGTGCTGTGTTCATCAGGTGTAGTAGTAGGTGCAACAACTCATCACCCACTGTGTTTGCATCCCGATACTGAATCGGTGCCGTGTTGTCGTAGTAACCATTGCGACCTGATAAAGACACCTAACATAGCAACATCGTGCTTAGGTGAACTTATCAAGTTGAACACCAGAGAAGAATCTCTTGAAGCTGTAGAGTGTAGACGGGGAAAGAATCAATTCTCACAACAATATAAAACTGAATTACTTTTACTCAATCACTCACTTCTGATGGACAAATAAACATAAACATTATTAGGTGTTGGTTGCTACCAGTCCTCAAAGGATGTGGTGTAGTATCATAAAGTAAACAGTATGTGGTATTCATTTCTAGTTTGGCTGCCATCTTCATAATACAAACAAAGAGTTTAATTCTCACAGAACAACTGATCTTGTATACAGTAGCGGACTGCTAATTTTTCGAGCCGGGGCAGAAACTTTGAGACTGCCACTCCTTCAGACATTATTTTGCACCCTGCCCCCCGGTATAGTAGTAGAGCTAAAAATATCACCGCTGCCCCCCCCCCCCCCTGAAGTTGCCTCCCGGGGCACGTGTCCCGGTTTGCCACCCTCGCTCCATTGATGCAGCACTGCTTGTATAGTTAAGTAGAGACTTTTAATTTTTATGTTTTTTAAAAGGCCGATGATGGAAAACTAAGATGCTGATGAACTTAACTGACTCCAGAGTTCAAAAAACAGCATTCGCCACAGAAGGGTGCCGAACCGACAGGAAATAAAGTTCTGTTGTTGTTGCTCCACTGCCTATCTGTCAGTCTGCCACATTTCTTTCGCTCATAAACGTAATAGGTTGCCGACTTCAAATATGTTATGTGCTTATATTGTCGTTCCAAAACTGAATATTGTATTAAAATTTTAATAAAAAACAAATTTCAAAGAGGTACCATAGAAATAAAGAGGGTAAAACAATTTTATATTGTACCTCAGCCTGTGAGGTTTAATTTTTCAAGGCTAGTCAAAAAAAGGATTAACACATCATTTTCTATTTTTTCTGAGTAAGATAAAGATATGAGGCACCGTCAGGGTTGTCCAATTTATGTCATATTTGTTCTAGAAACTTGAAATTTCTCTCCAGTATCAAAAATGTCCTTTATAAAATAACAAGTGTTTTTTGTAACTTACGAAGAAAACAAACAAAGGTTATTATTATGTGGATATTTGTCATATATTAACAATATTTTATAGGAAATATTCAGTATACTGCATCCTAAAGGATTGAAAGTGAGCGATTTCACTTGCGAAACGAGCGAAAACGCGGCGCGGGTTTGTTGGGTTGTCCAGTGGTTTCCGCTTCCTAACCTGGAAATGAGTTAAACAGCAATTTTTTGTGACCCCGTATAGGGGCGTCCATTAATGACGTGAAGTGTTTTCCGGAATTCCGGACCCTCCCCCCTCCCCCTACTGGTGAGATCTGATCCGACCCCGCCCCCCTCAAAAATGACGTGAGATTTTACCGGAGACCCCCTTACTAATCGACCTCCTAACTTTTTGAGACCTTTTTTTTTTAAGGTCTCATGCTTCCAAGGGTATTTTCGACGAAATACCCGCTAAAGGCGACTTTCGCGTCAGTTGTAGACTGTTTTTTTAGCTGTACAATCCTACAAGAATTTCAAAACCTCACGTGAGGTTTCTATTGACCTCCTCTCCCCCATGGCGAGGTTTTGTGAGATTTGCCGGACCCCCCTCACGTAATTAATGGACGCTCCCTAACGTCGTTAGAGGGTGGAACCCTAATAAGGAGAGGCTTGACTAGCCCTTTGCTATTTTCTTCGGGAGAAGGAGGAAAGCGGAGATTGGCTTTAATCCGCCAGTGTGGCGCCACACACTGGACGGGAAGGTACAACGGACCGGGCACGAGCTCAGGCCGTCATGATTACAATTTTCCGCAGCCATCAAGGAAAATGCCGGGATGTTCCCCACCCTCCGCCTCAGAAGCAATTGATACGCTTGTCGCACGCTGAACATAGTTACATGTTTTGCAGGCAGATGGCAAAACTTCACTTCTCCCAATAGTACTAACAAGGGGAGGCCGCCAGTTGTGAAATTCAGATTCCATTCGTACTGTGTGTTATAGAAGCTCATGGCCAAAGGTGTAATGTGATAAAGCAGTAACACGTGCTTCTTCGCCGTTGTCCCGAAAATCTGTATTAAAATATTCTGTTGCTTTCAAATGCTTACTACATGACGTAAATTTAAAAGTGGCGAGTGGCGCAGCGAGCAAGCTTTCTGCCTCATAAGTCCGTTGCCGCGCCAATGGGCCGAGTCTTGATCTGACAACTGTTTTTTTTTTCTTATTCAAATTTGTATACAGATAATTCCTGGCAATCATTTTCAGCAATAATGCATATAAAACTTTTTTAAATGCAGAGTGTCGTGGGGGGGGGGGGGGGGAACACGACGCTTTCGTATTTCATAATGTTATTCGCAAATAAAGTTATATTTCACAAATAGAAATATTTGCTTAGGCAGGTATGATATATAAATATCGTTAATCGACATCTACAGTAGAAGGACAGATGTTGATTCCCGCAACAGGCGACGGGAGGGTCGAAACGAGACGCGGTAGGTTTTTCTACAAGAAAAGACATTTAAAAAACTTACTCTATACATTATTGTTGGAACTGATTGCCGGGAATTATCTGTATACATATTTGAATAGACAAAAAAAGTTGCCGGCAGTAGGATTCAATCCCGTGACTATATACTTACAAAGCTCCTTTAAATATTCAGAACGCAATCTCCATATTTGAACACAACGGAATAATTCAATACCGCTTTTCTCGACAATGGTGAAAAAGCGTATGTTACTGCTTTGCCTCATTACACCTCTGGGCATGAGCTTTTATTAAACCCAGTATCAATTCAATGTGAATTTACAATTGGCAGCCAAACGTTGTTAGTATGAACTGACAGCAGGTGCATGCCAGCAAGGGCATGCGGCCGTAAAACCAAAATTCCATATTTGATCATGTCAACAATCAGTAAAAGTTATCACAGGCTCAGAACCCAAAATGTAGGGTAAAGGTGGTGAAGAACAATTTTTTTTTTTTTTTTTAATCTGCTTAACTTCCTTTAACAGCGAGGTCCTTAGAGACGGTAAAGGATTGGGGACAAGGAATGGGAAGCAATTCGGCCATGGCCTTTTGAAGGAAGCATCCCGGCATTTGCCTAGAGTGATTTGGGAAACCATGGAAAACCGAAATTTGGATTCCCGGATGGGGATTCGAACCGCCGTCCTCCCGAATGCGAGGCCAGAACGCTAACCGTTACACAACCACGCTCGGTGTGAAGAACAACATTGGCTTTATTATTTCCCGGAATTCAGTTCATCAGAGTTATAAATACATATACGATGCAATGAGAGCAACATGTCGTAGTTAGTGAATGGATTATTCAAATATCTCCATACCTCTATCTGCGTCAATGATGGACACAAGGTAACGTATGGTTGTTTGGATGAAGGAGCTACGGGAACCTGAGCCACCTGTTGGCGCTTTCCGAAAGCGGCACGTCGCTCTCGCGATAACATCTGCGGACACTTAATCACCGCCAACAACAACAACCACCGAGTTTAAACGTATCGGGTTATCCCGCATCGGGTATTACATTACAGCAGGCTCGGCCTTCTAAACGTGTCGGAGATGCGCTCGTAAACCGGAGCTGGGCACGGCGTTTCTGTTAGCGCCCAGCAGTAATTCTGTCGGAATGTTTTACGGGCGTGCTGTATACGTCATCGGGCGCCACCGAGTATATCTGGCGACTCGCCTCACCGGTGCAAATCTACATAACTCGAGGCTGGATACCGGCGGGGTGTATGCTGACAGGCTTGGCCGTTGTCTCTGCCTAGAGGCGCGTCCTCACTATGCCATATGACAAGGTCATATGGTAAAGTCAGCTGGTAAGGCCATATGACTGCACTGAAAATTCACTGGCATACAGTGACAAGATGTGTATCGACGAGGATCTGCTTGTTGCCGCCGCTGTAACAATGATAGTAGGAAGTCATGAACCACGCAAATGATGGTTTTGGATACACCACGCTCTCCGAGCTAGTACCAGATATGAATGCAGCGAGGTGATGAATGTTTTATTTTTGGCTGATGATTTCAATCTCGAGTACAAAAATGAGGGTGGTTTCCGGCGCCGCACCCACAAACCTCTGGCCCGTAATTTAAGGGAATTTCGTGAACTGTACGTAGAAATCTGGTGTCAGATTCCTCTGGAAGCAGTGGCGTAGCTAGGTCAACAAGGGCCCCGGTGCAAAAAATTTATTTTGGGCCCTCAGGCCAGACGGGCGACCTTTTTTTTTGCTTTGTGTGCTTGTAGGGGCCCCCTGAACTGAGGATGAGGGCCCTTGAATTATTCTTTAGGGGCCCCTGAGCAGTGGTTGGGGCACCCCTGAGCACAGCGAGGGCCCTTAGTGAGGGGTTCTTGTACTCTCAGGGGCTCCTGAGACGACGGTAGAGCTAAAAAAAAAAAAAAAGGTCGCCAGTTTGCCGTGAAGCCCTCTTAAACTGCGCTTGAGGGCCCCTAGAGGTGCGCTTTGGGGCCCCTTGAGATATGCTTGGGGGCCCCCTGAGCGTGAGGGCCCCGGTGCACTGCACCGCCTAGCCCCATAGTAGCTACGCCCCTGTCTGGAAGCCTACCAAAGACTTTTAGAATCCATGCTAGACCGAATCGGTACTCTACTGCGTTCGAAAGGTGAATCAATATGATAGTTTAATTTAATTTAATTGCAATGGAGCACAGTCACCGGTGGCAATTTCCCTAAACACCCAACTTCCCGCTATCCTTCACTCACCTACATTTGCCCTCTACAAATTTTAACTTTAAATTCTTTTAACGTTTTCGGTAGGTTATTCATCATTCCCCTTGGCAACTCATTCCAATCCCTGACACCCTTACCTAAAAAAGAAAATCTTCCCACACCCTTGTGCCTGAAATCGAGTGCCAGATTGTGGTCATGGTCATCTTTTCCCTTCCTTTTCATACCTACTGCAATATCTTTCCATGCATCATCGCCAGTATACGCCCTGTACACTCCCATTACCCTCCTCCTGTCTTCCAATGAATCCCATTCCAGCTCCATTATCATATCTGTCACTGATTGCATTCTGCGATAATTTCCAGAAACAAATCTAGCAGCCCTTCTTTGCACCTTCTCCAACTCCTGTATTTGATACTCAAAATGTGGGTCCCATACTACACTACCATATTCGAGCAATGGTCTGATCAAAGTTTTGCAACCCAATTCCTTTACTTCTCTCGTGCATCCCCTCATCACTCTCTCCAACAAGTGCAGGATTTTGAAACCTTTTCCTACCACCTGTCCAATGTGTACTGCCCAGTTAAGCTTGTTATCAAATGTAATGCCAAGATATTTACATTTCAAGTCTTCAGCAAGCAATTCTTCCCCCACCTTATATTCATAATTAACCTTTTGTTTTTTTATTTGTGTATCTAATTAGCTGACTCTTCTTTGCATTTATCTTCATCCCATGTTTACCAACCCAACTAGATATCTTGTCCAGATCACCCTGCCACTGTTTACAGTCCTCTATCGTTTTGATCCTTTTATACAGCATTATGTCATCTGCAAACAATCTAATTGCAGATAGTAAACAATCAACACAATTATTGATTAGAATAATGAATAGCAATGGTCCCAATACGCTAAGTAGGTGGTCACAATGTTTTGGCTGATCGGTGTGTATAGATGTAAATGTAAAATGGTAAGCCACATGGCACTTTTTTGCCACTTGGTACAAGGCATCAAGTCCACACTAGCAATGGTATGCCACATGGAATAGTGTGGACATGCTTTGGAAAAAATGCTTAATTCCTGACGCGGCGTACGGGCCAGCGATTGTTAACTTTGTCTATGCTTTGTTGGGGGCAGGAAACTGATTCCTTCAAGAAAATTGAAAATTTTCCACCATAAGTGGTCTTGGGCACCACATCATAAGCTCTGTTAGGATTACGAGAAGCGACATTTTTTAAGAAATCGACTATAGCACCAGCGTCTATCATTTGAGGACGTTTCATGTGTTAAAAGTTACAAAGTGAAATAACATTATCAGCGAATTCAGCCATTAATTCAGGTAGAGTTTGCAGTAGAGGTCGAACGATCTAGGGCTATCCTTTGCCAGTTAACTCCAACAACCCCGCGTGTGTCCTTGTCCCATCGGTCTTCCTCTCGTCTCTGATGATCTCTTGGGCTCCACTCTAACACTGATTTCGAGAATCTTTAATCTTTCTTCGACCAGTATGGCCCATGGAGGAAGGAATTATATGGAGGAGAAGTGACGTTAAATCGGTGAAGCAAGCACTAAACTCTCCCGCATGGTGGCAGCACCGGCAGCGACCATATGGCGCTTCCCAACAATTAAGGTGTTCACATTGTGGTAGATGCAGTGATTATTTCATTTGGTATTGTGTGTAAGTGTTTAAAAATGCCAGCTTGCGTTGCGTACGGTTGCACAAATAGGCCAGACAGGAAAGAACCTGGAATATCATTTCATAAGTAAGTTGAATTGTAATTATCGTTGTTGAAGTGAGCGGTAGACACCGCAATCTTTGCAGCACGTCTATAAATATTTAGTCATAGCTCTCAATGGGATGACTTTGTTCTCAAATTTTTCTTGGTGTAGTGTAGAAAATCAGCAAACCTTGCTATTTTGCACATAATAGACTAGCATTATTTTTTAACGAGTGTTTAAAATGAGATTTAAAGGGGCGTGTTTTACTTCGCGATTCAGTGAATTTACTATTACGATTTCTTTCGTCACGTTGCTGATTATACTGACAATGGATGATGAAATTAACTGTTATGTGAGAAGCTGTGAGTTTTATTAATTTTTTAAATAGCTATTTCAGGCCATTGACTTAGGTTATTTTTAAAGCTTCATATAAGACTTGTTTCTGTTTGTAAATACATCTATACCTATTTTTACCGATTTTGAAATCTTTCTCATCTATTTATGTCGAAACAGGTTCATGCAGAAATAAAAATGGGCTTCATAAATAAAGAAGTTATTGGCCTTTGAACAAAATCAATTTGGGGAATGTGTTTCTAATTTAGTCTCTTTTTTTTGTACAACATTCTCCCCCCCCCCCCCCCCAGGTCTAAATCTAACTGAGAGATAATTTTTTTACAATTGTCCTAATAAGTAGGGCTGTGAAATTAGACAACACATCTTGATCAAGAGAATGTTCATTAAGGTGACTGAATAAACATTTTATTTCTGGTACCAGCCTACAAAATGTCTGGGTTGCTCATCCCTAGAGTGGGTCCTCTTACTTTTTTTCTGGTCTAGGACACATTTCAGACTAACCACAAGTGGTAGTAATAAAACTGAAATATCCATTCTGCATGTCAACCATGTAATCATTGTGGCTTTGACAGAATTAATTTTTGCTCCAGCCTGCATCCAAACCTAAACCCCTCAATTTGGATGTTGTATATCCCCCAAACTAAGCAAGATATCGAAAACATTTATTCCTTATTATCGAGTTTTTTCGTCGTGTTACATAAGAATCCATCATTAAATTTGACTTTTGCGAAATTTTTCTTCTGCATTTCAACTCAAGACACCTCACTTTTGAGACAGTATATCTCGAGAACTAGGTGAAATATCGAAAAATTTTACTCTTTATTTTTTATTTGTCTCGTCTTTTTAAATAAAAATTCATCATAAAATTTGACTTTGAATAATTGTTTCTTCTGAATTTCAACCAAAACCATTTCACATTTGAGACAGAATATCTCGAAAACTAAGCAGGATTTCAAAAAATTTTATTCTTCATTTTTTATTTGTCTCTTCGAGTTACATAATAATCCATCACCAGATTGCGGCGTCACGTTTATCCTAGAGTCCCCTTGAGGTGTTTGTACATATTCCCCGTGTTTGTTGGGAAGCGGTCAAGCCCCCGCCACTCCGGCCATGCCCCCCCACTCCTCCGCCGGCCTGCTTCACTCCCATGCGTGGTAAAGGTCTCTTGCGTCGTCTCCATATTATTCCTTCCTCCATGGTATGGCCGGCCATTGCCACTTCAAGGTTGCTCTATTCTTGTCTTTTCTGGTTAAACCTAGCATTTACCTTGCCATCGCTCTTTGGGCCGTCCTAAGTTTGCCTTTCGTAAAGTCATTTAGTGAAATAATGTATGAATACTTGCAATCAAGAACGTTTTAATAGAACATTACCCAACCTGAATAATGGCTTATAATTTGATGTAACAATCTTCTCTTAAATTTAATGTACAATTTTCTATCTAATGGTCGCAGTCCAACTTTTTTCCGAAAATATGTATCAGTTGCAATAAAAAATAATAATCATTTTTTAAAACTTAATAATCAATTAAGTTTTCAGCTCTTCACATGCCTTACTACCACTTGTTTATTGTCTTTGCTTTTTTAGGTTTGTGTTGTTTTTTTTTTTTTTTTTTTTTTTTTTTTACATTTCATTCCTCCCAGCAGAAGGCTGGGAGGCGGGCTGCTGGAGAGTCATAGGGGACTCTTTTCAGCCAATCTAAGGTTTGTGTTGTATACCTCGTGTTGTCATAAAGAAAATATTACGACTTTCACCTACGAGAACAGTCTGCAAATAAGGGAATTATAAATCATATAATGCTGGTTGTCAAAAAATACTTAACCTTACAGAGGGACATTAATAAATTAAGTTATTAAAAATGTAAGAGGAAGCAGAAATAATGAAATTGCTACTTATAGTAGAGCTGCAGTAAATTGTAAGTTCACTGAGAACATTTTCTAAGCTTGTAATGCGCAGTAATTTGTGATATATTCTGAAATGTAGTCCCGAAGTTGTGAATTGTAACCCACTGAGAAGTTGTTAATTACGTAATTCCTACTGTAGCATTTGCAATGCTGTTCGACATTAGAATCAAGCTTGTCACACTCGTTTCAGTCGGTATGATCAGATGTTTATCGGCCAAAGCTGTACAAATGGTTGGAAGTGCTTCCGGTAAACAGAGAGCTGAAAAGAGTCTTGAGGTTTCGGTACTTCCCTCTTTTTCGGTAAAAAGACTAACCACAAATACAGTGATGTGCAAAATGTCGTTGGTTACCCTTCTGATAGTGTGAGGCCACACTCGTCCGTAATTGAATGGTTGTAGTAGAGGTTCGACTATATGCAAGAACGGTTCTGTCGATGATATCCCTTATATGCCCCACGTGGGTCATGTGATGGCCAAATCATTTCCTTGAAATTAACATAAAGTTTTTCTGTTCATATTCTGATGGGGAAGATACGCGTACCTACCGGCAATCTCCTCCTCAATCCTATTTTACTACCAAATCGAAAGCACAGCGGTACTACAAAACTGTTATAGAACTCGAGTACATTTATTTCTGTGTGGAGGGGTTCGTTGATTTTAGCTTGTGGGACGAAACTGGTTACAATTTTAAGAGGTTAGTATAAATGCGGCTGTTGTTTGTCATTTGCATACGATGGATTTTTTTTTATATTCTTAAAAATTCTAATTTAGTTTTTAACGCAGCTACGTAGATTTCTATTTTTTGGATCCAATAAACTAAATTCAAAAGAATAGGCTCATGTTCACAAGTCGATACTATGTGAAGATCGCAATATCGAGTTTGCTTCAATGTAAAAATAAGAATTTAATGCGTGTGTGTGCCGCAAAACATCTTTTCGTTCTGATACTATTTAAAGTAAAGTAGAGTAGAGTGTAAGTAAAATTTCTTTCATCCAACCTCTTTTTGGGTGATGTTAAAAAAATCTGACTATTTCCTCGTGACTACGTGTGATTTGGCTGTCTCCCTTTACCAGACTTGGTTAGTGGCAGCTACGTTATTCACATGGATACCAAGTATCATAATATTAAAAAGTAGATTTTGAACTATTAATTTTATGTACAGCAAAATTCTTTTGATAAAGAATCATAAACTTACAATAACGAGACTGATGCCTGAAGAACGTTTCATCGTCTTACCTGCAACAAGGGAAAAAGGGATAAAGTTTTTTATGTGAGTAAAAATATACATATTTAAATGTAAAAGGTTAAATATGAATAAAAGATGGCAATTTTTCTGTCTTGCACTTTCTGTCTGCGATGATGTCGTTCGTAGATTATGAAGTTCGTTTTGTTAAAAAAAAAATCTTATGAAAATGTTTCATTTTTACGATTTTCTATGATTTTAGGTTTATCGGGAAATACATGTGTTAAAATTTTACTGATTTTTCCGAGCTTGTGATGTACGCTAGACATAGCGCCATCTGTCTCCTTTTTCTTGCAGAGTGAAGGTACTGCCTGTATAGTTTACAAACTGGTTGGCAGTTACTGAAGGTCGGAGGGTGCCATTGCTCTGCAGCGTATCTGCACTCTCCATCATCGTCCATGAGCGACCTTTCAAGGCGCAGGCAAGACTGAATTCAGCCGTGTCCTCTCCCAGTGACGTCACGAATCTCGAAATTCAACGCACGCATCACCTGCAGTGTAATTCAATGCTGGGCAGGGCTTATACGAGGACTGTGTGCCATGCATTTCGGAGCTATCAAATGCGTTAACGTGTTCCAAACACATCTACAATGCAGTAGATGTGTCAGGATTAAGAATCCTCTTCCGAATCGAATTCGGGGTTTGAGTGGGAAAGACTTCGTTCGTGATCTGGAATTTGATCTTAGGGAGCGTCCATAAACTACGTGACTCGGTCTAGCGTGAAGGGGTTGGCTGGAAAGCTACGCTGGGCTACGCAGGGGGGGGGGGGGGAGCCGAGTTTCTGAGCCAAGCCACGTATCTTTTAATTCATATGATTTGTCTCAGTTAAAATAAGGTACAGAATACACAAGAGCACGTGAATACTTATTTCCGTCGTTTAATTATCTCCGTATGTAATTTACGATAGTTTAACAAGAGAAAACAGTACAAAATGTCTTCTGGAATCAATAGTTAAAAACTCTATGTGCAGGGGGGGAGGGGGGGAAGGGATATGAGGTTGAGGAAAAAGTCAGGTCGGGCTACGTGGGGGGAAGGGAGGTTTACAGGAGGCCAAATGGAACTACGTAGTTTAAGGACTGGTTACAAAACTTCCTTGTATTCATAACTGTCGAAGTGTATTTTAAATGATATTATTTTCAGATCTTAAAGACGTTGTTGCATCAAAAGGAAATAAATTTAAAGAAAAGCATTAAACTGCTATTGGAGTGAGGTGATATTAGAATTTCAATACTACATCCATTGTTTCAGCAAGTTCTTAGTATATAGTTAATTCACTTTCTTCAGTTGTTGAAGGGCCAAGGCAATGTATCAACGTTTCCCACGTAAGCCTAGGATATTTTATAACAACACAAAAATGTTTCTAACTGTAAGTTTAACTAAGTAAGCTCCAGCGATAAAAAGAAAAAAAAAAATGAACAGTGCAAAGAAGATTTTAAGAAGTGAGAAATTTTTATCATCACCCATATGCTTAGGTTTCAATACTTGTCTGGCCTTATGAAATAGAATCTGTCAAATAGAGAGGAAATGGATTTGTCATTGACTCCTTGTTCAATAAAGTATGAAAATATTTCTGTCACAAAATAATTGTCAACTTCCTTGCTTGTTGCATTGGAAAGCATATCGAAAATTTGTTGATTTACTAAATTCGACAAAAAAAAGGGAAAAATTATCTAATGCACAAAATTTTTAATGTTCATTGCTGTATTAAAAAAGTTTGCTAAATTATTACATTGTCGACTATCTGGTTTATAACTAATTTTCATTAGAATTTTACGTCGAGGGTACGTGGTATGGGATCTACAGAAGTTGTTTAAGTTACTACTTTCCAGTGTAAAGTTATACGTCCTATGTGTCATGCTCTATCATTGCTGAACTGTACATCATTCGTTATATTTATAATTTTCGCATAATTGTTTTTAAACAGGGTTTCAGACATTGTTACACATCTTAGAACGAACATTCCATTAAACTGATCACTATAAGCTGACTTGAACATTTGATAAATGACGCTGGTTTTTCAAATCATATTTATTTATTCCAGTGTAGAAATCAGTTTTCTTCTTCGTTGCGCCAAACTTTCGTTTTCGAACATCTTCTAGAGCAAATTTCTTCCCCCTTCCTTCCCCCGAATCTAAATATTTTGGTTGGTTTCACCAAAAGCCTCCAAGTATCTTCTAAGGAAAATTTCGATTTTTTTCCCGTGACTAAATATTTTGCTTGTCAACACCCGCATAAAGGATTAAGGTATGAATTTACATCTGCCAAATAGTTAAAAGTTGTAATTCATCTCGTCACTGAACAGAAACTGTTAGAGCAGTTTGAGTGGAATTGCTTGAAAATATTAGACGTGTATGCACGGCTTGAGATTGAAGGCCAGTTCCTTATCCCGGGAGCAGTATGTTAGACGCGACGCAGCGCATGTAAATGGAGCCATTGGCCATCAGCAGCGGGATTCGCCAAACTGGTTGCCTCGCGCCAAGGTTAGCAGAACCAGAACCTACGGCTAGTAGCCACCAAGTCGCCCGCTGTTAAAAATAACCCAGAGGAGTAATGTGTGGGACGTTGTCTACGTTCAAACCATCTCCCATCGTTTAATATACATGTGTAGTTTACTATACGTGCTGTCTTCAGCATATATTATGCCACCGTCTTCAGAGTGTCACCATTACGCCTGTTATCATGAGCAACATACCTAATCCTGTTCTGCAGAGATCGATGTAACATTCTGGTGCTTGCATACACATCAATTTTATATATATAAAAAGGTAAATTGCTTTAAACCAGAATGTAATTTCTCATTTTATTTCCGTAAATGTTTTCACCATGTACTATGGAAATCATAATGTACTGAAAGAATTGCGTCAGCCTGATGAAAGAAGTTAAATAGTCTATTCATTCATACCATATTGTTTGATATTTATTTGCAAATACTTTATATAGCACACTAAATTAACTTGACTGCAATGGGGGATGTCTTCGACTACAATTATGGTATATGCAGCACCAGTTAATTACTATGTGTGCTATTTCGTTAAAAACAAGAAGAACTACCCATTCATTCATATGTCTGAAACACCTCTCACACGGGATAGATCTATTAAGGGTGCTTTGTTTTGTTCTAAATGGACAGGGATAACCAAGAATACAAATTAAATTGATTGAAGACGGTTCCAAAATGTGTATTTGGTGCAGAGCTCTCTTGGTAAAAATGCTGTCAATTGCTTTCCTTGGTTCAAAAAATGATTGTGTTATTCACAGTTGACTGAGGCACCTGAAATGATATATAGTTGTTGATCGATATTGGTTAATAACAATTGGCATTTACAAAAATTCATGGGAATGGTGAATTTCCAAAGTAGAGCTTTCGAGTAGACAAGCGCAAGAAAATTGATTTTTCATGCAAATAAACGTCAGCTTCCTTTACTCTTACAATCGTCAGAAACGTACAAAATAAAATTGATCAAACAAAATATTTAGAATTATTAACACAAGGGTAATTCTCGTAATTCTGAAAATTGAAGATATGCAGCAACAATCTTCAACAAGCCTATATTTGCTTGCTTGTTACAAATTGTTTTAGAAAAAGAAAGTTGTTACCATCAATTTTATTCAACTATAGTAAAAATCAGCATTGTAAGATTATCGTGCATATTTCTGAAAATGAATATTACCTCTGTCGATTTCCAGATAAATCGATTTTTTTTAACTGCTTAACGTCTCTTAACAGCGAGGTCTTTAGAGACGGGAAAGGATGGGGGGCAAGGAATGGGAAGGAATTCGGCCATGGCCTTTTTGACGGAAGCATCCCAGCATTTGCCTGGAGTGATCTGGGAAACCATGGAAAACCCAAATCTGGATGCCCGGACGGGGATTCGAACCGCCGTCCTCCCGAATGCGAGGCCAGAACGCTAGCCATTACACCACCACGTTCGATAGATAAATCGAAAATACATTTTATGCACTACATTAAAAAAGGACTCAAAACAAAGAGAAATCAACACAAATGTGATACAGCGGGACTTAAACGGTTGGAAACAGATTACTGATAAGAGAGAAGTTATGTAAAAAAATATCCTCGATGATTCTGACGTTAGTATTTGAAACGAAATAAAGAGATTAAAACGAGAAACTTAGAGTGCAGGAACGCAAGATGATGTGTAAAGCAAGGAAGGCTAAACTTCTTGACGTATTCCACTTAGAAAGTGAATCAATCTATAAATTGAGATAAGAGATTTGAAGCTAGGTCTATTTTTATCATCGTCTTTCCCAACTGATTTCATGCCATCTTCCACCTATTCCTATTCCAAATTTTCTGTCTCGAGCTGATGTCTTTCATATTTCCACTAAGAGGTAAGTACTCGATTATCTGGTCTATATATTTTAATTTTTATTTCCGTTTATAGTTCTTGCTTTCAAATGTTCCATTCTAATTACAAATTATACATCTCCATACGTTCTTTACCTTGTTCTACAACCTTCATCTTGTTTTCGTAAGGTTATACAAAGTTCTTGCTTTACCCACGATTAACAGTGCGCTTTCTCGCAATGCTCTTAATTTTTAACTTCCTTCTGTAAATATACAGTTTAAACGCTTAAATTTTCATTTACAAATATTCCGAAGTAGTTTCATTTAGCACAATGTACTGAACATCTGTTTATAGTAAGAGGTTAGTATTAAAAGAAAATTTTGGTGTGTTGAGATGTGCTATACCTCTTAAAAGAAATAGTCTATGCTTGAATTCGTATTTATCTATAATAGGAATTTAATTTGGAAATCATTATATTTGACAAAATATCTATGAAACAATACCACTTTAAATTATTTGGCGTTTCTGATGTCTTGATTACTGTTTATAGGCGATTCCCAAAATCATCTAAGTAAATGCTGGGACGTTCCCAGTTTCCATCTTTAAAATTACAAAATTTCGGAAACAAATTGACACGATACAGAGTAAAACATACTTGGTCTACAAATTGATGGTTGACGGCCAATATTGAAGCAGAATGTGCGTTGTACGTCATATCTTTGCCATTTCCCGGCCAACAATGTCGTTCTTTTATGAAAAACTGGTTCAAAACAGGTCAGTCAATATTCGAATTAGGCGTAATCACACTATACCAACTGATAAAAAAAATATTCAATCAAGACATTGCGTGATGTAATTGTAAGAGAAAAATATCGAGATATGAGTATGTTAGCGATTAATTTTGAGTACGCTAGGATTATTGAGAAGCGACTGCCGTAACCTGGTACGGTAACCTGGCCTGGCTTCTGATCCGGGCTGACATTTGGCGTCGGAGTATTGCGCGTGTCAAGGTCTAGCCTCCTCTCTCCTCCACTGACAGAATTGTTCTTGCAGCTTTCGGTGTTAAAAAACAAAATTTTGTTACTGCTTGGTCACATCTATCTTGCATTCTTTTAATAACATCGCGTAATACTCTCCAGCTTGTAGAGTAAAAACTAACTTAGTCCACAACCCGAAGGTTGGTTGGTTCCTCCCGAAGAAGGCATACTAAACCATTGTGTCAGAGGTGGCCCGCCAGTTGCTTTCCTATGGGACCTATAGTTTAACGCGGAATCTGAACCATCGAACCACCTGGTGTAACTCATATGATCGAGCAAAACTCCTAAAAACCTACTTGGTCATAATTAAAATATGTACTTTCAAACTTTCTTTTATTTATTTCAGAACTCTGGTATTTCATCTCGTAGCTTTGTAAGAAGTTACTGTATATAAATCAGTGATAAAATTCGTGGATGAGGATAATATTAAGATCTAATTCTTAACTCTTTCCGAGGAAGTTTTCTGTGAGACACAGTCTCTGGAATACAGAATGGTATATATGTTTACTGCTTTCCGTGATTCATTAGTTGACAACAGAAGAACTAAAAAAATTATGTACCTCATTTACTTGTAGATCTCTTGTTTACAACGCATGGCGGCACTAGGACTGTAGGACTCATTAACTGTTAGCTACAGAATAATTTGTGTTAAATCAAGAAAACCATTGTGCTCCATTCAAATTGACAAATTTATTTTAATGTATTTATTCATGTACAAGGATAATTTTAACTGTAAGTTGCCATAAGGTCTCAAAAACCAAATGCAAATAATAAGAAAACTGTGCCATTATTAGATTATTCGTGGTTCTAAATTACATATCATACTGTAAATAACTAGTTCACGATCCAGTTTAATTTTAGCATGTTTTTATTTTCTTAAGACTTCGAACTTCAAAGATACTGGACACATGTAAACAACTCCAGCGATTACATTCACCACTTCTACCCAAACTGTCCTTGGCCGACGTAAACAGTATGTTAAACTCTGTCGAAAAACCGAACTAAACTGTCTCTGTCTCTGCTGATCGCATCATATTAGTTCTATCGAAAGTTCTAGAACATTACAAGGGCTACCGACGGATATTTCTCGAACATTAACAATACTTAAACAATTGAAAACATATTAAAAACAATCAGAATTAAAATCATAATCATTTACAATAATTACAAAAATGCTTATAAATGAAAATTAAAGATACTTAAACACAAAATTAACCGCATAAATTATTTTTAACTCTAGTAAATCGTCTTTTAAACACCGTTGCTTGCCTTAATACTTACAAACATTTAAGTAATTCTTTTGCATAGTTCTGTTCTTAAACATATTAAATGGTATTTACATAATTTCTTTTCACAAAACAAAATCCATTTACACTGATTTACATTAAAATACAAGACAAATATACAAAACCATTTTCAATCACACTCTAGCTTGCTGCAAAGGCTTCATAAAACACAATTCCAGTTAAAGTTTAGGTTTGAGGGCTGTTACACCATCTTGAACGCTCATACTATACTTACGCTGTTGTGGTATCGTTGCTTACTAATGTTAGTGTTGAAACCATTTTACGAACGGATACCTGGTAAGTTTACTTGGGAATTTCAGTGTAGAAGCAGTTATCGGATTAAAGGTGGATGAAATGAGCCATTTGGGAACTTCGCTGTCCCAGTATGCGTGTGACCTGTCTACAGCTGCAGGGAACAGGTTTTTGGCAGCAGGAACTGTGAAAGTCTCCCCCCTGGGCCTCTTCCATCTCCATTGTTTAGACTTTCTCTATCGTTATCAACATGGCAGACTAAACCTTGATCTGCGTATCTTATAATTACCATTTCTAATACTAATTTACATTTATTTTAATTTCACTTTTATTCAATTCATTTCCTAATTTTAATATTATTTCTGTATAGTCCCATATTCGTCGAACAGACATGTAACGAATCTTATTCAGTAGATATATGAAATAAGGTTGATGAGATGCAACAGCCCCGTCTCACTGGAAGAATTACCCTATACCAGTGTTTCTCTCTTCTAAGTTTTAACTTTGTGCCTGAAGTAGTGAAGATGATATCCATGCGTCTTTGAAATTTAAGTGAGGTGGTGTTCTTGCCTCCCCAGTGATTAAAGTGTTACTGTCTTGTGAATGACTATAGTGTTTGTGTTCAGTGTATTGTGTTTTTGCATTGTGACTGAATGAAACATGAAAAAGTGAGAAACCCTTCCTTAAGTCACCAATGTGGTCCCCAGGCTTAACATCCCCATCTTACGGACGAATGATCATGAAAAGTGTCACACGCCCTCACTCAGTATGCACTACCGAGCGGTGTAGCGGAATGGTAAAGTTCTGGCCTCGCATTTGCGGTTCGAATCCCCGCCATCCAGATTTGAGTTTTCCATTGTTCCCCAAATCACTACAGGCAAATGCCGGGATGGTTCCTTCAATAGGCCGTGGCTGAATTCCTTACCGTTCCTTACCCACACTTCTTTCCTGTCTGTAATGACCTCGATATCGACGAAGCGTAAAGTCACAAAAAAAAAAAAAAAAAAATTAATCATGAGGATTGCGGAAAGTTTGAGTGCCTATGTGGTCCAAGGTGGCGGAATTGGAGAAAAAAAGTTCTCAGTATCAATTTCAAATGCAGACAAAATTAATGAAATTATTTGACCGAGCGTGGTGGGTGAGCGGTAACGCTATGACCTCGCATTCTGGAGGACGCGGGTTCTATTCTCCATTTAGACATCCAGATTTGAGTTATCCATGGCTTCCCCAAATTACTCCAGGTGAATGCCGGGATGCTTTCTTTCAAAGTCCTAGGCTGAATTCCTTCCCGTTCCTTGCCCCCATTCTTTCCCGCCTCTAATGTTGTCGCCGTCGACGAGGCGTAAAGTCATAAGCAAAATCATATATATTATTTCTATAAGGTATTTTTTTGTCACAAGCCTATATCTTCCTTCATACTTAACCGAAATCAATGAATGAGGTATCATTTTAAAGCTTATGGTCTCCACTTTGGTTAAATCGTATTTTAAGCAAGAAAGTTTTCGGAATTCGACCCTTAAAGGGCAAAAATGTAAATTTTTCTAAAATGCTGTTTTCTGTGTTACGAGTCAGTTATCTGCCTGGATACCTATCTGAAACCATTTTATGAAGCATCGTTTTAAAGATTAAGATCTACGCTTTACTGACGTCATATATTAAGCCAGAAATTTTTCGGAATTCGACCCTTAAAGGGCAAAAGTATCAATATTTTTGCAATGCGTTTTTGTGTCACGAGCGATTTATCTCCCTTAATATCTAACCGATATAGATAAATGAGGTATCATATTAAAGAATAAGGTCTCCGCCATGGTAACATTATATTTCTAGACAGGAATTTTTCGTAATTCGACCCTTATAGGGCAAAAATGTCACTTTTTCTAAAATGCGTTTTTTTGTATCTCGAGACATTTATCTCCCTGGATATCTAACCAAAATCGATAAATGAGGTAGGATTATGAGGAGTAATGTCTCAGCTTTGTGACATCATATTTTAAGAAAGAATGTATTTGGAATTCAACCCTTAAAGGGAAAAAGTATAAATTTTTCTATAACGCATTTTTGTGTCACGAGCGATTTATCTCCCTTAATATCTAACCGATATAGATAAATGTGGTATCATATTAAATAATAAGGTCTCCGCCATGGTAACATTATATTTTAAGAAAGGAATTTTTCGTAATTCGACCCTTATAGGGCAAAAAAGTCACTTTTTCTAAAATGCGTGTTTTTTATCTCGAGCCATTTATCTCCCTCGATATCTAACCAAAATCGATAAATGAGGTAGGAATATGAGGAGTAATGTCTCAGCTTTGTGAAATCATATTTTAAGAAATAATTGTTTTGGAATTCAACCATTAAAGGGAAAAAGTATAAATTTTCCTATAACGCATTTTTGTGTCACGAGCGATTTATCTCCCTTAATATCTAACCGATATAGATAAATGAGGTATCATATTAAAGAATAAGGTCTCCGCCATGGTAACATTATATTTCTAGACAGGAATTTTTCGTAATTCGACCCTTATAGGGCAAAAATGTCACTTTTTCTAAAATGCGTTTTTTGTATCTCGAGACATTTATCTCCCTGGATATCTAACCAAAATCGATAAATGAGGTAGGATTATGAGGAGTAATGTCTCAGCTTTGTGACATCATATTTTAAGAAAGAATGTATTTGGAATTCAACCCTTAAAGGGAAAAAGTATAAATTTTTCTATAACGCATTTTTGTGTCACGAGCGATTTATCTCCCTTAATATCTAACCGATATAGATAAATGTGGTATCATATTAAATAATAAGGTCTCCGCCATGGTAACATTATATTTTAAGAAAGGAATTTTTCGTAATTCGACCCTTATAGGGCAAAAAAGACAATTTTTCTAAAATCTGTTTTTTGTGTCTCTAGCCATTTATCTCCCTGTATATACAACCAAAATCGATAAATGAAGTAGGAGTATGAAGAGTAATGACTCAGCTTTAGTGACATCATATTCAACCTCACTTTTCACCGATTTTTTTTTTTTCGCGAAATTTTCGCATTGGTCGTCTAGTATATATATATATATATATATATATATATATATATATATATATTAACGCTAGCCATTCATACATGAAACACTGGCTGCTGTGACGAGCACATCATTTTGTTATTTTTATGTTAGGATATTGTCTGTTTTAATGTTATAATTGTTTCCTGAGATATGAGGCTGTGGAATTCTTGAAATTGCTTACTGTCCAGAATTTCTTTCAACTATTCTTGAATATTATGTCTTCTTGATCCGATTTTTAGTATTAGTTTATCTGTCGATTAAACAAATATAGAGCCTGCGGATTTATTTTCTGGATTAGTTTCCAATGTTAATTTTAGTACTTTAGTAATTTTATCTGCTTAGTGTTAGAAAAAATGAGTGAATCTCCTTTTTGAATTTATTACGCTACATTGTTCAAATGAAAGCAGAGTTCAGGAAGGTCTACTGGCTTACACAATGCACTCGCACTCAGGCATAAACAATCTCGGTGCTTAAAGCTCCCGCCCCGTTGTCTGAGTTGGTTCCAGGAGATTCGTGTTGTTTGCCTGACACGTGGTTAGCAGGTTCGAAACTGCTGACGGAAATTTGTTTTCATCATCAGGATTGGCCTGCAGGTGGGTGAGGTGATGATCCAAAATTCATAACCGCCAGATTGTGCACCAAATACCTGGGTTAAATCCCAAACCACTCCTCAGTGAGTAGGGGGTTAGGGAATACGACACTTTTGATGGTGATTCGTCTGTTGGATGGGACCGTTAAACCTGGCGGGTCCCTATGTGTCTTTCGGAAGAGTTTTTTACTTACTACACATTCCACTGATTCACAACGAAAAAAAAACCACAAAAATACATTACAGTCATCTACACGACAGTAATACTTTCATCACTTGGGAGGAAAGATGCGCCGACGCATGGGTAATAGAGATTACATCCCTCTTTGCCTGTTTACTTAAAGTCCTAAACCAAAATCAGAAAACTAGAGCGTGGAAACCAAACTCGAGTCCCGAAATTTGGAATGTTTATTGTGACTATAGGCGAAAGTTTCACTTGATTCATTCCTCAACCAAAAGTACCAACTTTCTCTGGAAGAAAACTTATTTTGCTCTGGTCGCGGGGTTGATGTGCTCGCAGGCACCAAACATGATGTTCTGCAAACTGCTCTCTGCTGTGATTCATCTTGAAAACACCAAATATTTATACATTAAATTATAATAAACAATAATAGCAGTGGTCTGGTGGTTTAGTGGTTAAGGCATCTGACTGGAGGTCAAATCCCTGCCTTGCGGGAATTTACCCCAATCTTTACTTCTGGCACAGCTTACTGTGTAATGTGAAGTACGCCAGAACGTTGGATTGCATGTTAAACTGTAGGTCCACTCAAGGACTAACAACCCTGGATATAACACTGATGTTTACACATCCCCAGCAAATTCAAGTCAAACACAGGCTTAACTTGGTTCTAGCTGGCCAAAACGAACATACATACAATAATAGCCTTTCTTTATAGCTAAAATCATTCCCTCGTTTTCTGTCCACGAGCATCCACTCGCGATTGGCCGGTGAACCTCCCAAATCGCTCACACTACTGGGAAGTCGTCTCAAGTGGATATATCTATCACGCTCTATATCTTCTAATAAATTGTTTCAAGTATTTCTGCTTCAATATATATATATATATATCTATAAAATAGTCGCCCGCTTCCCGTGTTGGTTTACCTGCTGAACCTTTTCCCAGTCCATGCATAAACATTTTATTCAACTCATCTTTTATTAGTCATCATACTTTCTTGCTTTTATACGTTACACTAAATTGCTGAAGTGTACAATTGCTTCGTTTAGAGTCAATGTACACTGCCTGATTTAAAAAAAAGGTGAAGCTTGACTGCTGATGAATGGAGTCGCATTGTCTTCAGTGATGAATCCCGGTTCTGCACTGCCTCAGCTGAGTGGCGGCGAACTGAAGAGAGGTCCCATTCTTCCAAAGTTTTAGAGAGACACAGCGGTGTCATTGCGGTATCATGGTGTGGGGAGCCATCGGGTATGACTTCAGTCACGGCTGGTAGTGATTGAGGGAAAACTATGACGTTACGGACATCCTGCGACTTCATGTGTTACCTCTCATTCCACAGTATCGTGTACAATACAGTGCTCGTCCACACGCGGCACAAGTCTCTATGAACTGTCTGCGAGATGTTGCGGTACTCACGTGGCCAGCAAGATCTCCAGATCTGTCCCCGATAGAACATTTGTAGCACCAGCTAGGACGTCAACTCCTTTCTACTGTCCACGATATCCAGGGCCAGTTACAATAGTTTTGGGCCAGCTTGCCTCTGGAGATGATACAACGGTTTTATGACATCCTCACCAATCGCATCAGTGCGTGCGTCCATGCCATAGGGGGTGCAATAACTTACTGGTAAACGGTCTCATACTGCCAAATTCTTTGTAAATTTGACTCGATTTTGTAATCACTAAAACGACATCACATACCTTCTCAAACCGTGAAGTTTCATTTCGTTACCTCCTTCACTGCCGGTTGCTTCACTTTTTTTTTTTGGTCAATCATTGTATAATGACGAATCAGATTCGCAGTTACGGAATAACTGCTGATGTAAATGCATACAAGATGTTTGCATCTCCTTTATCTTTTCCCCCAGTCAATCTTTAAAGTGCTACGTCATTCTGTTGGGGATTATTTAATGGTGCGACGTGGTGGATGGGCGGTAAGCACTTCCTGGTGCCAACCTGATAACCCTGACCTCCATCATCGTTACGAGCCAACACTCAGCGCAATTAATTCTCGGCTGCGAAGATATGAAGCAAAGATACGGTGTCCACCTCCTCGAGAGAAAAGCAGGGAACCAGTGGGCGTGGCTTCACTCAGTGGCCACGCGGCGCTAATGTACTTGTCACTATCAACCAAGTAGTTCCGGATCAGATTGAAACAAAAGACAGCAGTACGGTACGTTCACGGGTAAATTTGCGCTACCCAGATTCCTTTGTTGTAACAGCTTACAGCGTGAATAGTAATTTATAGCTATCGATGAGAACAGTCAAAAAATATTTAGAATCATGTTATAGGCATGCAACATCTACGCGAAGCAGACCTATACAGAAATAGAGTTTTATGATAATTATTGCAATATTCAAATTTATTATTAAACTTACAAAACTGTTAAATGTAAATAGCAAATATTTGTCATACTACTACAAAAATAAGGAAGAATTTTTTTTACATTGTTCTAATTAATTCATCGCACTTTTATCGTTGACAACGAGGTAAGTGACAGAGGAATGATGACAAATCATAGATTGAGCATCGTCTTTCAGCCATTAATAAGGTAACAATGTAAGGCAAATGTAGTGACAAAGGAGATAAATTTGCTTTTGTAATATTCCAGAAATAGTTATTTAATTGAATCTTTGGATATTATTTTTTTGGTTAGGATTTCATAACCTGTAAAAATTGTGATTGTTAGAGGCGGGATATTATTGGGGAAAAGAAAAAAAATAAGATTATATAAGGAAATAATCCACTGCAACACAGTTACCTTTAATGATGTTTATTAACATTATGCGTTACTAGTGATGTTCCGATACAAGTAAATACGAGTAAGTACTCGATACTTTGTTTCGATACCGAGTACTTTTCGTATTCGAATTAATTCATTCGATACTTACTCGGTATCGGAAGAAAAGTACTTGTATCGAATCGAAAGTATCGAAACGCACCCAGTGTTAAATTCTAAATGCATCATCCCTGCTGCGCCACTCAGTCTCGCCTGCGAAATTAATTTCTCACTGACGCAAGCTGATAGCATTGAAAATTTAAACAAAAATCAGTCTTAGACTAGGCAATCTAATCTCAAAGAGTTTGTTTTAGGTCCCTATTTCGTTGTAATAAAGTTGTACTTGGCGCGCATTTCGCTGTACCTGGCCAATGGTCGCTCCCGCGCAGCCCCACACAAAAGAACTAAAAGATATGATTCATTAGCAACTAAATAGCCCATGTGAATCGGAAGAAGAAGCTGCTTCAGCTAGCTTTTCACTGGAATATCACTTCTGGAAACATCACAAAGAAAATGAAAACGCACGGTAGTGATAAATTCTCTCTCTACTTGTCAAAACCGAGCGTGGTGGGTGAACGGTTAACGTTCTGGCTTCCAAACGTTCGAATCCCCGTTCGAGCATCCAGATTTGGGTTTTCCACGGTTTCCCCAAATCACTGCAGGCGAATGCCGGGATGCTTCCTTCCAAATGCCATGGCCGAATTCCTTTCCTTTCCTTCTGCCCAGTCCCATCTCGCCTCTAATGACCTTAGCCGTCGACGAGGCGTAAAAAAAAGAAAGATACTTGTCAAACACTGTAATGTCTCCAAAAGCAATCCAGCAATTACAGTATGGGAAGAAATGAAACTTATATTTCCTTATCTGTATAAATACGCTCAACTGTATCCTATTGGTGTAGCAACGTCAGTGTTGAATGAATGTTTGTTTTCGAATGCAGGTGAAACAATGACAAACGAAAGAAACAAGCGGTCCCCAAAATATTTAGAACAATTGCTTTTTTGGGATACCTTCCAAAAGCGGACTTTAATTGTTTAGAAGTGTTAAAACTATAATAAACAAATATTTAAAGATAAGACAAAACCTTCAAAGTTAGCTTTATTATAATTTTAATAAATAAATAAAAATGTTTACTGATTTGATTTTATTACACTAGGCAAATAAAATAAATAATTTAGCAACATGTCACGTATATTTTTATATTTCGACATTAATTTAAAAAAAAGTATCGATAGGAGTAAGTATCGATACTTTTGCAGTACTCATATGAGTAAGTATCGTAAGACATTATGAGTACTACTCATTTAAGTGGGTATCGATACTTTGATGGTATCGGAACATCACTATGCGTTACGCGTTTCAAGAACTAATTCCCATTTTCAAACGCAATATAAAATACATTTTAATGCATTTAAATGTGCAATGTGCTTGTGTTTGTATCTGATAAATATATAAGAAAACCTTATGTAAACAAACATCATTAAAGGTAACTGTGTTGCAGTGGATTATTTGCTTATATAAATGAAACAGTTACAGACTTTCATAAGTCCATTTATTATGGATAAAGTGAAGAAAAAATAAGATATTTGGCCATATCCTTTCAAAAGAAACCGCCTTACGACATTCGCCAAAATATGGATTGCTGTAACGAGGATCAATCTACTACGATTTGACATTTTAAAAGTCAAATAGCTGCACTATACACATATCTTTCAAATTTTCCTAGATGATGTTGCTCTCTCTTCCGGAACTCTCCATTGGCTGACTGGTCAAGGAATTCTAGAACAAATGCTACCTATCCGTCTCTCGAATAGTTGATCTAATATTTATGCAGTCTGATTGTTCCAATTAATTATCACATTTATAGTATCTCTCTCTATATATTTTTCTCGCTATAGTTAACCGAGGACCGTAAAACTATCTTCTTTAGTGTTCAGATTCACGGGTTCACTCTCTACATCTGATTGATTAAAGATATATTCCATTCAGCTCACGACAAAATTTCCTCTCATTTTACGTTTATTTCTCTGTATCTTCCCTTCCTTCTTCCACTTCCCGATTTCGCATTGTAGGTAATTATTATAAACCAAACAAATTTATTTTCACTGTACTAAGCAGTTCGTCTCTGCTTAATCTCTGCTGATTCCTTTTTTACTTTTTAGAAACAGTTTGTCCAACTTTCCAGCCAGCCTAATTGCAGACAAAAACAGTAAATACAAATTTGGGGCGACACCTCTTTTGGTCACATTTATCACGGCTAGCGGAAATGAGAAATACGATAAGTGGAGACAAAGGAAGATAAATTACTTCTACTTCGTTGTTTACAGATATTACGAAAGACATTCAAACAGAATTCGCCGCCTGCACCACCGTATCTCGTTATCTGTTGAGATAAGGAGGCGCTTGGGTGTCTTTCCCTGCAGGCTCAGATAAGTCCTGGCCGGATATTAAACACAATCTTGGGTTTACTGCATCAGGTAACAACAGTTTGCGGCGTCTTTGACAGCGCGTTGGTTCTTTCTTGAGTACAATGCCTTCAGATTCGTCCTTGCGCGGCATGCGCTAACGCAAGATGCAAGGAATTTTCTACATTTTAAATGCATGGGTGATGGGGGAGAACTTTTATAGAAACTGTTTTTTTTTTTTTTTTTTACGTCGTTAGTAAGTGAATAGCACATTAGTAAATCTCTTGCTACGAATGTTGATGCAATGCAAGACAATGATTTTGTTCAGGCTGGGCTAGTTAGGTCGCTTTTGTTCTAAAAAATTCGTTGATGATTCACCCAATGAAGTGTTCAGGAAGAGAGAGCGATATCATGTTGGCGGATTTGAAAGATATGTCTATCGTGCAGCACCGAAACGATGGAGGACTTTGGACCGACATGCAAAGAGTGAGATAAATTTTGATTTATAAAGAACATAAAATCATTAACGCAGGCGAGAAAAAAACAGAATAAATCATGAGCATCTTGTAATGTATTGTAACCCGCAGAGCACTACTGCTGATAGACTTTTGATTGGAGTATTGGTAGGTGCTGTGTTGTTTGAGGCGCCTCAAAGTATCAGAGTAGATCTTTATTTTGAAGCAAGGTATGAATTCACAGTAAAGCTAAATAGGCTCCTCTGCCAGTTTCTTGACTTTGACAAATACTGACTGAGTTTACCGTCAAGGATGCGATCGATACGTACATCACAAAAGAGTGGTTTATTTTCATATTATCTCAAGGCCGGCAAACAGCTATTTCCGTTAGCGTAAAACTACGTTAATCTGGTAGCGAACAAGGTTTTCTTTCTTTCTTTGGACATCCTCATCGAAAGTTACAGCATTCAAGAAACAATAAATGAAACTAATTCCTGCATCATAAATATTACTTTAACCCTTGAGTTCCTAGAACTTTTTTTGGCTTGGCAACGCTGCGTCGTTGTAAGTTTGTTAATTATTTTTTACAATTTTGTGCTTATGAATGCTCCTTTTAAGAATACTGATATTTCTGAACTAAGGATCATGGAGTGTCAAGTAGATAAAACGAACTCTTTCGACATGGTCTCCTGTCACAATCACGGGCAAAATTTTCCTCTTTGCGTGGAGAATGGCTTTGAGGAAAGCGCGATTATCTGTTTGAAAAAGGACTTAACTAACTCTCCTCATTCAAGAAGGCCGTGTGGCTATGCTGCAGGTCGTTTAAGGGACGTAACTTACTTTGGAACATGTCCTTCAAGTTAATATTAGGCAAAAGAGATGCAATATGATATAGTCAGCTCCGATAAAACGAGCTTAGAGTTTAAAAGACTTATAACAGTGAATTCATCATCTCGCATACGCTATTTGGACGGTGATTTTACTTCTTCTTTACTTTTTGAGACTTTATTCATTAGCAATAATTAGGGGTTTGTCACCGAGCGTAACCGCGGGTTCGAATCCCTGTCCATGCATCCAGATTTGGGTTTTCCATAGTTTCCTCAAATCATTACAGGCGAATTGTCGGGATGCTTCCTTCAAAAGGCCATGGCCGAATACCTGACCATTCTTTGTCCCCGATGCCATCCCGTCTCTAATGACCTTGACGTCGACGAGGCCCAAAAAACAACTATTTGTCAGCCGTGAAATCTTTGTGTTAATTTGTTTCGTGTTATATTTTGTCTGTACCTCGCAGTTCCAGGTATTCACCTAGATTAACACGGAAAACCTCTGAGGAGCTGTATCTAGAATGTGATACGGCAGCGTTCAGATTTGGGTCCGTAGAGACAGGTTCGGTGTGGGATGCTTGAACCTTTAAGTTGCTCATTGTTATTTACGCTGTTGTTCTTGGTCTTTGTATTTGGAAGGTCGCCCAACCACTCTGGCGTATCAAGCGACAAGGTTTCTTTTCCAGAGAGTGAAATCGGAAGCATTCGCCACTTGGCTCATGTTCACATTTGTGTATTCCATCGTGTGACTCACCACGAAAGTCTCTAGTCGTATTGGCAATTTGCGAATCGAATTCTCGCTTGTTGAATTTTAGACCATGTGGAGTCTCCCTGCAGTAGAATCGAAAACTCGATGTAGCGTTTCATATTTGGGATTATTGTTCTAAAACGTTTAAAATCTAGCTATGCGATAGGCTCCTGTGGTTTTTTGAGACGTGTGTAAACGGTTCTATGCATTGTTTCTTTTCGAGTCTACAGTCACGCCAGGCAATCTGGTCACCTGTCTATTCACTTGTTAATACTTAGTGTGACCAGGCCTCTGACTACTTAGAATAATGTTCCGCAGCTTGTAGCCTATAGCGCAGCCGTCCCCAGCTCGTTCTCTCTCCGATCTACTGATTTCAACAACACACTTCACCGAGATGAGCTATGATTTGAGATTTTACTTACTTTCTAGTCATAGTGGACTACCCTTGAACACACTGGTTATTGATAAACGCTTCGTCGAAGTACAGTAGAACTCCAATCATCCGAATGTCTGAATATCCGAATCGCTTTTTTAATCAAGACGGAAACGTACTGCTTATTTCCAGTACGGTACATACATACTGTACAAATATACAGCACTTGCAACTACGCTTAACATGTAGAAGTGTTGCCTTTTCATTTAATTAATTAAAAGCTCTTTTTCTTCAAAAATAGTTTTTTCTGCAATTTTCAACATAAACACAGTAATTAATTAAATTAGACCCTTTTTCGGAAAAAATCCAATTATCCGATTTTTTAATTATTCGAATGGGGTCCGGTCCCAATTTATTCGGATAATTGGAGTTCTGCTGTAGTTATTCCTATGTTTGAATATCTTTTCGAGCCCGCCAGAGGAGACTTATGGGAAGTCCTCATTTCGATCTCACTCTCACTTATTGGACACTTCACTGAGTTTCTCATCGTCGGCATTTATCAGTGAGGTGGTAGCAGTTGATCTAAATAGTGCATGTAAAGCTTTGATATTTCAGAGCATCGCAATTCTCACCATTCTGGATTTATCGATGTCAGTGATTTTTTTCCTATTCTTTCCCCTTATAGACCTACGGATTTTAATTTTTTTTATACAAAATTTTCTAAAATTTTCTTTTGTTGTGACTTGATTGGTGTAATACACAGCCGTACTTTCTTATTCTTTACTAGCTTTACCAGGCATGCGTTGCAATGTCTCTTTTCCTTTCTTAAGTGAGTACGTATATACAAAACAGACACATTTACATGTACAAAATGAATTAAAGTGATTTTTATGTATTAAATTAACATTAGGATCTAACCAACCTTCGGGTTGTGGACTCAGTTAAAAGAAAAAGAAACAAAGAGAAAAAAATACTGGCTGTAGCGTTTCTCAGCTGATGGGTATGAACGTTCTAATATTTTATCCCTTTTGATCGGATTGTAGTAAAAATCCTCCATCACCATCCACTTCGGCAGATTTCCCTAGCGGTAGAAAAAATGGAAAAGTTGCTTGTGTAAATTAGTCTTAAGAGGGGAGAGGGGGAAGAGCGAGTGCAGTTTTATTTTAAAACATCTGCGCGCAAAGTTCCTTCGCGATCGGATAAAAACTGTAGATTTTTAAATTTCAAGTTCGAATTTCTTGGTCAGAAACTGTCAAATCGGAAACAGTCCAAAGCCATCTGACAGGAAATGCTACTGGCTCTCAAAATAACACGCATATCCCTATCACTTTAGTTATTTTCTCTACCACTTTCGAGATATGTTTCAGAAAGACTGAATAGTTCAAATATAAATCTTGCTTAAGGAAGAGTGATGGGTTTTTGTAAACCAAATGTAGGAAATATTTTTCTCATCGTTAAAATAAACGTGTTCAAAGTTTCACCGAAATCGGATACAAACAGTGGGTTTGTATAAAGAACAAAAATTAAGGAGCGTAAAGGGAAAGAAAGGTTGGATTTTGCAAATCAAATGTAGACAGTATCTTTCTCTTTGTTTTAAAGTTAAAAAACTAACTTAGTTTACAACTGAAGGGAGCATACTGAGCCATTGATCATATACAACTCTTAAAAATTTGAACCTGGGGCTGATTAAGAAACTTTTGAAGGTAACACCCTTAACCACTAAGCTATAAGACCGTTACGTTTTTTATAGGTGTGCTAAGTACTGTCAAAAACTAAGAGTTAGTAAGAACAGCGTTGGCAAAACACTGAGGGCTTCTTCTTCTTATTTCTTTCTTTTTCTTAAAATTTTTATTTAAAAATGAGTCAGGGGAGCCCAAAATGAAGGAACCTATGTTTGAGTTTTGCCAACTTATTCACTTTTCTATGCACTCTTGTGAGGCGAATGAAAGAGGATTGCGTGTTACGGTTGCTCGGCAGCAAGGTTACTAGAACCGGGCAGAGTTCTTGGTAAGAAATTGGGAGGAACTCAGTCGTGGTCATTATGAAGGCAGTAGTCCTATAATCTCCTGAAGTAATTTCTGAAAACCACATGGAAAACGTATACTCAGATGTCAGGACCAGGAATCGATCCGTATGCTAGCTGACCTACATGGTCTGGTGTTAAATGTAGGTCGTTTTAGTTCGTGATCCCAGACCAGCTGGCTGCTGCGTGCCTGGACTTTCTCCGCTGATCACGACCGATGCAACACTTTCGCTACAGCCGCCAGACTCTTGTCGTAACTTCAGTACAGAAGAAATACACCCGTGAGATAACATACAGTAACGTAGCCACCACACTACTTTCACAAAAACCTACAGATGTTTGGTGTAATTACAACGGCATGTACAGCTAACATTCTCAAATATCATCCGAACCTGTTGGGCGAGTGGTAACACTAGGGCCTGACTTTCGGGAGAACGCGGATTCGAATCCTCTTCCGGTCATTCAGATTTCGGTTTTCCATGGTTTTCCGAAATCACCCTAGGCGAGTGCTGGAATCGTTCCTTGCCCCCAGTCCTTTCCCGCCCTTAATCACCTCGATGTCGATAAGGCGTAAAGTCATAAAAAATATATATATCATCCGGTTGCAGTTTGTAGTGGGAGCTGTAGTGGTATTACCAGATTTGGGTTTTCCATGGTTTCCCAAATCACTCCACGCAAATGCCGGGATGCTTCCTTAAAAAGGCCATGGCCGAATTCCTTCCCATTCCTTGCCCTCCATCCTTTCCCGTCTCTAAAGACCTCGCTGTTGAGAGACGTAAAGCAGAAAAAAAGTAGTATTATTTGGCTATGTTGTACATTATCTTAGTGAAAACCTTATATAGGATCGTACATGGTAATTAGAAATGTTGATTGAGTCCTGTTCTTTTCATTGATAAAAAGGCAGAGTTTTTATTTTTATTTTTATAGTAAGTCGCAGCAGTTAACTGGAAAATCAATGTTGGGGAGGGAATGTGATTGAATGGTTTTTAGTGCTTTCAGAATTATATTACATATTGATGTACCTTTAATGGGACCAATACCGCTGGGTGAGTGGTAACGCTCTGGTTGGCATTCGGGAGGACGGGGGTTAAAATCCTCAGCCAGTCATCACAGATTTCGGATTTCCATGGTTTCATGACATCGCTCGAGGCAAATGCCGAGATAGTTCTTTCAAAAGGCCATGGTCGAATCTCCCCCGCTCCTTGTCCCCACTACTGCGCCACCTCTAATGACTTCGGCCTCGACGAGGAGTAAATATTGAAGGGGAACAAACCTTTAATGTTTATTATTTCAAAATCTTGAGCATAGCTGCGTGTCAGCAACGGTAAAAATTTTATATTAGCATAAAGCCACGAAAACGCATCCAGTTGCTTAAAAGTTTTTTATTTTTTAAAACTTTACTGCAGTTTCGACAAATAATGAATTGTGATAATGCTTCCACCTATGTAATTTTAACGTGTCATACTTCTGAAGAAGATAAACCTATATTTGTCGAAACTGCAGTAAAGTTTTAAAGAATAAATAACTTTTAAGCAACTGGTGGCGTTTTCGTGGCTTTATGCTAATATAAAAGTTTATTATTTCGTTGACTGTGTTGTTGCGAGAAGTAGCATACTGTTTTCATTAAACAAACTATGTTTAGACGTAGTAAAGTTAAGGTGCAATATACTACAAAAGAAAAGTACGAGATTCATGGATGGAAAGATCTCAAATATGTAGGGCATGGACAGTAGGAACTTAGGAAGGATTTATAAAGCAAAACACTGATTATCGTACCTCACATATATATATATATATTTAATCATGGATCTTCGGCTCGTCTATGTCAGTACAACCGCTATAGGATTGCGGATAAGAAACATTAAATAATTCGACCAATGCCCTTTTAATGAAACTACCCAACATTCGTCTTGATGGATTTCAGGAAATCGTAGTAAACTCAAATCTGGATGGCTAAAATTGGGATCAAAACCGTGACCTTCTGAATAGCAGTCTCGAATATTACCGCCCTACCAAAAGGTGAGATAGTCAGATATATTTATCTGGTGGCTTCGTAAGATAAACTCTGCTGGATTAGGACATTTCTTCGCTTTGTCAACATTTACTTATGTAGTGCTTCAGATTTCACGTTGAGGGGCTCATACATGGCTGCTAATGTTAACAATAATTCTGTTTGTGACAATATTCACCGCACATCATCAGTTTTTGTGAACACTGCTTATCATCTTCCAACAATATGAAATAGGTTGTACAAAATTAACAACATAGAAAAATGCATTGGTCACAGTAATTTGAGCATTAAGGTTTATGAAACATATTCAAAGTTATCGACGGTTCTGAGACTGGTTAGTGTACTCATTTCAATATCATATCCATGCCGACATGCCAGTTTATAAAATTATTTTCGAATGGATGAAAAACCTCTAAGTACGATTGGTCCTTCAGTTCAGAAAAGAAACACAAACGTGATGTAATGTCACACTGATGTAATACTGTCAGTTCGATCAATACGTGGTCATTATTTCGTCAGTATGCTTGTAGTAAAGCCGAAATATCAGATTCTAACATCAGTTTTCGGTAAGACTTACTACATAGCAATATTTCTCTTCTACAGTCAATAAAAGTGTCAGCGTAAGTTATGCTTACGAAATGGAAGTAGATGATATGATACAGTCGCAATAGAGGTAGAATGGCTGGCAATACTAGCCCATACCACTTGTTCTTCCGGTATGCTTTGTGGTAAGCTGTCTAATTGCAGTCTCGCAAGTCACGTTTCGAATGCAGGAAATTTTGCAGGGTCACTAACCCTACCCTAACCTCTTGCAAACCGTGTTTTCTATATGCGAGATATTTCACGAACGGTCTATGGATCGACTTTAATATCAGACTGTAGGCCAAGACAAAACAGAGGTCATTGGTCCCTAAGGACACACGAATTTCCTTTACTTCAAGTATTAATTAAGGTCACTTACTGAGCTCATGTATCAAATTCGAGTATTATTACACCTGAAAAGGAAGCGAATACGTGTAAGCAGGTTCTCACCACACGCATTCCTTGTCACGACTGTTTGACTCGGCTTCCTGACGTGCGCCTATTCTGCGGCTGCGAGCGGGGTTGCGTTTCAACCGCGATCTGGAGTAGGTTGGCTGTAGCCCGCGGTGTCACGTGCCTCGCGACCACACGTAGCAATGCCTCAACTCTACCGTCTGGCTAAAGCAGTTTTCTTATTTTCAAGCACTACAGAAGATTCCTGTGTTTGATTTAGAGCAAACAGCGCTTAAATGCCAGGTATACCCATTACTATTTAAGGTTCTTTGTTAGTTTGCAGAAGTGTGTTCCTTTGAAACCTCATTTTTTTCTCAAAATACGTTTGATTCCGGAAGGAGTTCCCTTAAGGGTGAATGACCCACCTCATGACAGAGATTGCGAAAACGGTATCTAGAGTTCGAAATTGGGTTAGCTGGTTTAAAAACGGATGGACAAGAATTATCAGCATTAGGTAGTCAACCGACAGGGCAGGGGAGTAGGTATTCCTAATTACTACGCATGGGTTAGTTATTTTGGTAGCAGAAATACTTCAGAAAAGTGTCATCTTTTTGGGGCCTCTTCACTTCATAAAGATGAAAATTCCTGAAAAGTTGTAGAAACAGGTCAGGAAACGAGCGATTCTTTTCCACATCTCCATGCTGTTCAACGGTTCCTTTCAATAAGGATCGAACACTCACTATGATATTCTATATGAGAAATACAAAGTGGTTATTCCTCTGTTGGCTGTATTATATGTATGAATCTCAGGGGTTTTTTTTTATCTGCTTAACGTCTCTCGAACAGCGAGGTCTTTAGAGGCAAGAAAGGATGGGGGGCAAGGAATGGGAAGGAATTCGGCCATGGCCTTTTGAAGGAAGCATCCCAGCATTTGCCTGGAGTGATTTGGGAAACCATGGAAAACCCAAATCTGGATGCCCGGACGGGGATTCGAACCGCCGTCCTCCCGAATGCGAGGCCAGAACGCTAACCGTTACACCACCACACTCGGTCTCAGTTTAGGGTTGTGGTTCATATTATTTTTGTGTATATAGTGTTGGATCATAGTAGATGCGATTATCGCTATTTCTTTCTTTCAACTGTAGTTATCTCCTCGATTTTCCGATTGAAAGTTACATGGTACGATTATAGAAGCAGCTTCAAGACAATAGTTATCAAATCTCCTTCTCAACGAAATCACCATTGACTTCCGCTTTCAAAAATGTGGAGATTTTTCACCATTGCGCTTACTTTAACCATCTCCTTACGCTACAGATATGATTACAGTGATATTTCTCACTACTAGTAAACGAAGATTATCAAGATGGTTTGATTGAGTGATAATTCACATTTGCCTCAGTAAACTTTTCTTTTAATAATTCAATTACCATTTTAGTAATAATTAAAGATCCAGGATGTAATTTTATACCATTTTACATCATTGGTGCTACTTCCATTAGTTCTGTTTACTTACTTGTCTACGAAATGGTAAAAAGTGAAAGCATCCCTTGTGCGAGCAGTTAAGACGCATATCTTTTGGGTAACTGGAGCTACTGATATGTTCCTGTAACCTTTACTCTAGGATGGAGGTATTCATTGTCACAATCCGGATGTCTTCCAATGATAGTCAAAGTGAAGGAAAATTTGCTGATTTATCTGACTTTGGACACCAGTCATCTCTGTACCGATTAGCATACGGGGTCACCTTATTGGCTGCTGGTGTTTCAGTTAGGGTGTCTTGGAGACACGATTCGTGGATTTCGTGTTGAGCTTCTGGAACACGACGACTTATGTCTTTAAGCATACTGTCCATTATTAGGCGTTTACTTTTGAAAAGGAGTCAGTGACCGCACATCAAGCAGTGAAGCGAAGATCCCGTCCAGTTTACGGTCAGGGATCTAACTGTCTCAGTCCGGAAGGTTTTTTTCTGCGCCTGCTACAACACTGAGTCGGTTCCGTCCCAATTAGAACTGCTTTTTTGAATGGGTGTGCTAGGAGCTTTGAAGTTTCCGATCAGATAATACGCTTTTTATGACCGCTGCAGGTAGGAATACCCACGTCGTTAGGGAAAGACTGAAAGCGTTGAACACTGGGGAATGGTTTCTCGTGTGATGACTACGCAACATTCCATTCAAACAAGAGTTTCCTGGTGCATGTAGCGGAGAAAAGTTAAAATATACTTTCGCTGTTGATCTGATAGTTCTCTGTGATGGAATGAAACAATCACTTATCGCATACTGTGCATCTATTTCAATGTGATCTGTGACTCACTTGACTGAGAATTGTTGATGGGAAACAACATTCATGAAGTCGAGCAATTCTATTTATTCTTTCAGCGTTTCTATTTCCAGTACGGTTCTCTGATGGCTTCTGAAGAGTCTTCAAATCAGTCGGAATCGAATATGTTTTCGAATAATCCTTTCATACATATTCGGAGCACGTGAATAAGCCGTATTTTAGAATACAATGAGACATTTTGTAACCATGACACAGATTGTTACTCAGTTAAAAGCATGGTTTTCCAAAAAGGCTGGAAATATTAAATTCAATTCTTCAATAAACAATGTTCATTGGAGACATGAGCATTTAATCGTTTAACACTTAATTACTAAATGTCAGAAGTTACTTAAATAATCCTGTTTTTCGTACTTAAATGCAAAAATATAAAAAAAAATGTAGTGCACTGTTTTTGTAGTAACAAGTTTTCCTGATTTTTAACTAAACCTCTCCCCAGTTGATCACTTGTGATAGAGTTAACTGTTTTGATTTTCTAATTATAATCATTTATAAACAAATAAAATATTTTCCTTAAATTTTTGAAGTAAGAACGTAGTCATTATAAAACAGAATATAGCTGTTACATTATACAAACATTACAACGTGACTTTTAATAAAAATTAAAACTATCATTAGGGTTGCTAATTAAACCTGTAACTAATTATTTAATATTATTGGATGTCTACCGTTTCATATCTCTAGGACCGTTGTCAAACAGAATAAAGCAAAAATATTTAATCCATACGAAACAGTTTTTTAAAACCATATTTGGAATGTGTGCTACAAAACACCAGAGTACTAAGCCTTCAAGGCAAACCATATAATTCAGTGATGTTTTGGTAAACACGTTTACGAAATATTTTGTATCATAAGCTGCGGATGTTGGTACCGGCCTTAATACGTTTGGATTATAAGCAATTTTTTTTATTATTGTTTTACACCTCGTCGTCAGCTAAGGTCATTAGAGGCGGGATGGAACTGGGGACAAGAAACGGGAAGGAATTCGGCAATAGCCTTTTTGAAGGAAGCATCCCAGAACGTTGACCGTTCACTTACCACGCTTGGTAATTTGGTTATTGCCGTGCCAAACAACTTTAGGGTAGGTAGACTTACAGCAAACGCTGTTATATAGCAATTTTATATCCACTTAATCATGGGTTTCACATTGTTTTTCCACAGAATTATAAATAAAGGAAAATATTTTGCAGCAAATTGCGACGAGGAGCCTGTGACATTTGGTATTCGGATTAGCAAATTGGAGTATTAACGGAAGTAATCGAAGTACGTGGATCATTGCATATCATTACCTCCTCTTTTCTGAAACCTCCTAAATATAGTACAGCGTTTGTTTTGGTAACCATAGTCAAACGCAGTACATAGTTCATTATCTCAGGTGCCAATTAAAGGTAAGGTTTGATTTGAACTATTAAACGTGGCGATGACGTGCCTTTGATAATATTGCGCTGCGTGGGTTCAGACCAACAAAAGATTCTTCTGACAAGGCCGAACACGATAATCGTGAAATGCTCCTAACACAAAATAATCATTACTGAGCAAGACCCTTGGAATGTTTCCCACGCAACTAAACTGTATTTGAACCTTTCCTGACCAGGCCGACTGAGGTAGCAGTGAGTATCAAATGTTATGAAAGGATAATTCATTCTGGCTCAGGTCTTCCAACCTTAATATTTGAATTATCTATATTAGATATATTTAACATATGAAAAAATAATTCTCCAGACAACTCCCAAATAAAAACAAATAAAAATAATAATAATAATTAAAAAAAACTTAGCATGTAACCAAATACGTTAGCGACCTCCTGTGGAATATTATCCTTATGGTGACTTCAGACGTCATCGGAAGTTGAAAAACCAATACTTATTTTCGGTATAATGCTTAGTCCTCTTTGAATAGACTATTTTAAAAATCTAAGAACCAGACAACACTCAATACACTACATAAGGTCCAAACAGAAACTGTTTATATGACTAACAATGAGGTAATATTAACAGTTATCCAGAGATGGGAAAGATGAAAATACTGTATCATATTAGCATAAGAAAGACATTTATTATGATCATAATATTAAAAAGACACTAATGGAATGAATGGCACGTAGAGAGGATGAGTGGCTTATATGCATACAACTTATCAAGTGACGAATACGAAATTGTAATACCGAAAGCAATTGAACATGACTGTTTAAGACATCCTATATCACTTTAGATAGAACAAATTCGAAAAAACCAGCTGTCCCCCAATTTTCTTAATGTGTGACTCTTACATTGGAAAATTAATCACTAACGGTACAATTACTGAGCAACAAGAGTGTGCACGATATATCTACACAGCTAAAACAATTTTTATGATAAGAGCATATAAAATTTAATTAGTCGGGTATACAGCACATAAAAATTATTAGATATATTCAGAGCGCAATGAACAACGTTCGAAACAAACGTTTGTCACCAGATTTCAAAGTCTTCAAAGCAAAAATCAATTTGGCTAAGCAAGCCATCTAGTAGTAATAGTTATAATTTAAGCATTCGTTCGCGTTATCCCGTCACAAATAAGACTAATACTAGACTAATATTTTAGCAAAGGGCTGAGTTGATTACACAGTAATCTAACACTGAATTCAGAGTATTTGCTGGGTCCAGTGTTCCGTGAAGTTCTTATAGTGACATCTAAACATACGCCGGTTTCATTGGATGTTGCAGGAACTAACCAGAAACACACATGATTAATTTAAGAAACGAAATTGTTGAATTTAATTTAATCGGTTATGCTTTTCTATCAGAAAACAATCAAAAGATAAACTCATTACTACACACATACACCAACGTCCACGTGAGCGAAGCAGTGGTAGATGCTACTATTAATAAAAAAAAATGAAGTTTTACGAGACAATGTATATCAACAAACATATCTCAGGCTGCTAGTTCATAAACACAATAATTCTGAGATTATATTATCGTCTGAGTTTTCAGAAAAAGTTTTATTATTCGACAAATATGTTGGTTAAATCCACTGTGGCTAACATTTTGTTGATAAAAGGACTTAAGGTGTTGCAGGCAGCAGTTCTTTCTGGAGCGTCCATAAACCACGTAGCCCCAGTTTGGTCTCCTTTGAACCTCCTTCCTCCCCTCCCCCACATGGCTTTTCCCTCTACACCCCCACTTCCCTTGCGTGGCACGTAACATTCTTCTCCATTGGTTCCAGGAGACACTGTGTACCGTTTTCTCGTGCCAGACTATCGTAAATTACATACGGAGATAATTAAATGACGGAAATAAATAATCACATGCTGTTGTGTATTCTGTTCATTATTTTACTGTGAGAAATAATATGAATGAAAAGCTAGTAATGGAATAACCAACCCCAGAACGCTGACCTATTGATGATTGATTTGGAATTAACAAAGCACTAATACATTCTAGTTTTAGTCAACGGTAATATTTGTCAAATGTTTCGATCACTCAGTAACTCATGGTACTGAGATATCCCGCCGACTAAAAATTTCATGTACAGTAACTTGTCTTCTTTTCGAGGCCGAGGGGAACCGTAATGCGATGTTGTGCAGTTCTCCTACCCAAGCTGCACTTCAGAAGCCGAGTCGCTGTATAACCTTGACGCAGGAGGCATCCCAGAACCGATAACGGATCTCGTGGTGCAAGGACGACCATCATACTTAGGGAGCGTGCACAAACTACGTGGCTCTGTCCAGGGGAGGGGGAGGGAGGGGTTGGCTGAAAGGCTACGCTGGGCTAAGTGGGGGGAGGGGGGTTCCGAGCCAGCCACGTAGCTTTCCTTTCATAACATTTTTCAGAGTTAAAATGAGGAATAGAACACACATCAGCATGTGAATATTTATTTCCCTCAGTTAATTATCTCCGTATGTAATTTACAATAGCCTGACAGGATAAACAATTATAAAATGTCTTCTAGAATCAAAAGGAAAAAAAAGCTACGTGCTACGTGGGGAGGAAGAGGGGGTAGAGGCAAAAGCCACGTAGGGCTACGTGGGGGAGAGGGGGGGTTCACAGAAGGCCAAAATTGAGCTACGTGATTTATGGACGCTCCCTTATGGCTACAGTGCGGAGAACACATTCATGCTACCGTAATAGGCATAAAACAGATTATGTCAGTACAAGGGAGAAAAAGTTACTGAAGTTGTGTTCCCGAATAGTAGTGGGTAGTTACCTGCTTTGCTGTAATTTGAGGACTAGAAAGATAAAATAAGTCACAAGTTATAGAGCAGGAAAAGAATCTGAGATAAAAAAAAATAAAGGATGCCTTTGGTGAAAAGAGAAACACAAGAGGATTCGAATGAAAAATCTACAAGGCGGTGATCATGCCATGAAGTCATCGCCTGTACAGAAAGAAGTTGAAGCAGAAGTGAGAATTCTAACGTGGATGACGAGAACGGCTAAGAAATCTGAGATGAAATGGAAGAAATGTGGCGACTGGTTCGTAAGAAAGTTAGAGAGGAAGTTTCGGGTTAATAATATTAAACGCAAAATTATAAGGAAAATTTTGGGCCCAAGGCTCATAGGAGACCAGTACCGACTCAAAAGCAATCAGGAAATTTTACAATATGCAGACATTCACAGTGATATTAGAAAACGCCGACTAAAATTTTATGGACACATCAAAAGAATGAACCCTACCAGAATGACAAGACAAATAGTTGAATTCTATGACAACCGAAGTAAATTAATATCGGGTACTATGAAATGGGTTGGAGAAATCAAGAAAGACCTCAAATTCGCAGGAATTGTTCCAGAAGATATTGAAAACAGAGACATATTTAAATCCAAAATTCACAAGTGGCAAGTTGACCGGGAGGAAAGAGTTAAGAAAAGACCAAGAACAACATGGCCAGATGAGAGGAAAGAAGTCCACAGCAAACGTATGAAGGAAATATGGGCACAAAGGAAAGCGAACAGATGCTTCTGAGTACTTTGCGTAGTCCTAATGGGCTTATCCGCAAATAATAATAATAAAATCATTTTAAGATACGCAGTAACTTTATACTGACAGCAGTCTAATATTTTAAGCACCGACAAAAACGAAACAGAAGAATTACATCAATTTGCATGAATAATTAATGTCCTGCAAATGCAATTGATTTTTTTTATTTCTTTTTTCCGAACGCGTTTCGTTTCATATTCTGAAGCAATTTCAGCGCTTCTACCTGTTATCCTGACATTCTCATTGTTTCACATTTGCTTGTGTTTATACATTATTTCCGGCGTCAGATACAGTTTTTGTAACATAGGTAATTTTTTTCTATGTTTTTCACTTTCACTGCAACACAGTGTTCTGACATTTATTAGCCGGTGTTTCGTTTCCTTTAGAATGTATGGCGCTGAGTGATTGTGTTTCGTTTTGCGCTTGTCTTATGATTTATTTGCTGCATTGGTGTAACATTAATTATTCATACAAATTGATTATATTACAATTGAGGAAATGGCACACAACATCCAGATGTTAGAAGAATTACAGATACTTTAGATACTAAAGATATTATTTAATAGGCGTTAAACCTTAGAGTACTGAAATTCTTTTGTAATTCTACAGTAAAAACTTCTTTTGCAAACTCACAATCGCGTTACTCGAATAAATAGGTCTCACTAACAAACGACAACGCGTTTGAAAACACAATCTCTGAGTGTCAGAGAATGATCTAAGAGGTATGCGTTGTGAATTAATGGTGTCTGCGCAATTACTGTTGCGGCCCTTAGAATGACCAGAGAGAATAGCACATAAACGGGCAGAGAATTAGCTTGTGGATGCGTTTTACGCAGGAGTGCTTTCTGCGCCAGACGTTATCCATTAAGGCGTTTGTGGATGGTATGTGCTTTGTGTAGCGTACCGCTGTTTGACAAGTGATAGATGTCCGAAGGTCAGTGAGTGGACACGGTAGCCTTGACTTTGCTGCTCTCTCACAGCTTGCACATAACCAACACATGTGTCCCACGAAACATTCTATCCGTACTCTCTCCGACTGTGAAATCCTTCTTTCTTAGTTTTTTTTGGAGCAAATGGTTTAAAACAGCTGTGAAACTTTTATAAATACGTAGTCATTATTTAACCAACACATCAGTTTCTTCATATGTGAATGCATATACGGGCATTGTACTCTAGACAGACTGTCCTGTATTACTGGATAAGACTTTATGATACTGACGCTATACCAAGGGGGGGGGGGGGGAAGTGACTTAAACCTCTCAAACTCCTAACGTTAGATTACTTTAAATTAGTTTGACTTTGGTTTTGTATTCACAAGTGAGTAATGTAAACATGCATCAATCACAGATTAGAAATTTAACTGGTTTGTTTTTTATTTCTTTATTGTCATTAATTAAGAAGTATTTTTATCTCAGTCTGAGTAAACAACTACGATAGAAGAGAACAAGAACTAACAAAAGGGATGGTACTGGAAAGTTAGTTTCATTAACGAAAATGCTCGGAAAACTTTCTTCTTGTAGCTTACCGTAACATAAATTTTCTGTTCTCTATTTTCACTTCACTATACTTTTAGTTTCCGAAAATATTACACGTAATTATATTTATTCTCTGGCACTCGTTTATCAAGTACATTTCCATTTTTCTGTATCATCAATATCTTACTAGCCTATTCGTTATCTGCACTAAATATAGGGAGCTTTTATAAATCACGTAGCTCCATTTTGGCATCCTCTGAACCCCCCTCCCCCCCCCCCCACGTAGCCCGACGTGGCTTATGTATCTACCCGCCCCCCCCCCCCGCCGCCCTCCACGTAGTACGTAGCTTTTTCTATATTGATTCCAGAAGACATTTTGTACTGTTTCCTCTTGCCAGACTATCGTAAATTACATTTGGCGATAATTAAATGATGGAAATAAATATTTAAATGCTTCAGTGTGTTCTGTATCTCATTTTAACTGTGACAAATAATGTGAAAGAAAAGCTACGTGGCCTGGCATGGAACCCCCTCCCCCCTCCTCTCCACGTAGCCCAGCGTAGCTTTCCAGCCAACGCCTCCCCCCCTCGCCCCCCTAGAACGAGACATGTAGTTTAGACACAATCCCATAGTTCTTGTCTTACACTAAGTTTTCCCCAAAATACGTTTTAGTTTCAGGAGATAAAAAGCTTACTTTCCTGAGAATGTGAAATGTAAAGAGCCCTATTTATTTTTCACGAGATGAGACTTCATAAAAGATTAGGTGTTTCGCCCGTTTGAGAGAAGAGTGATCAAATGAACATGTTTACATGCCAAAAAGTACAATCATTTATTTCTTTTCTTAAACAGATGAACATTTTTCCTTAGATATTTTCAGAAATTAGAAGTTTTTATGGCGTTTAAATTTTTTAAACAAACTTTCAATACACCTCCGTTTTTGTTTTCCGGCAACTCGTCCAGTGACATAATATAATAAATATTTTTACACGTTTTATAATGGTTTTTCAGCAAACACTTCTCTACTTAGGTTTTTAAATTATTTGTTATGATATGTGGCAGCTATTCTACTTTTGCGAAACTTGTAAGTAAAAAAAAAAAAAAAAAAAAAAAAAAAAAAAAAAAAAAAAAAAAAAAAAAAAAAAAAAAAAAACGCAAAATAGTTAAATTTCTTTTTATTTTAAAAAATTTATTTAAAAAGTACCCAAAAAGCCTTATAACCAGATGTACTACAATTTTTAATTTTTCTATTCTGATTTTCTGCTGGCTTCATCACCATCGTTGAAAATTTTAAGGTATTGCTGAGATTTTGACGTATATGCTGTGAACAAAGAAGTAACATCAACTTTCGGCTAGCTTTTTTTTGTTAACAAACAATTATTATCTTTCCTGGATGATAATTCTCTCTCATACATCTTGTTGACTTGATAAGTATCTTTAAATTTTTACGAGTTCCATTGAATACGCTTCACAAATCATTAAATCGCCGTAGACAACGTTTCAAAGAAGGATTAATGTTGATTGTAAAGTCTTAAATCTCTCTTTCCACTTGTGCGTGCGGACTAATGAATGGTTTGCAGATTCTGCTGAAAGACTGCGGATATATATGAGTATGCAGATTCCCGTTGAGCTCGGTAATAAAGCAATTTGCAGACACCCCGCGGTGCCGGAGCTACACATATATCTCGCAGACACTTTCCAACGACTGCAGGTGCAGTGTATTTGTATTAACGTCTGCTGCAGTGGCGGCAGTCGTGCATCAGAAGCAGCTGAGACCTTAACACCAACCAAGGGCGACACATATGCTGGTGCCTCCATAGTAAAGTTAACAACCGGCGCATTAGACCAGGGGTGGCCAACCCAAATGATCTTGCGGGCCACTTTGGAAGTGCATCATAACTCCGCGGGCCGCATATAAAACTATATGTCCCCACTAGCGAAATTTTTTTGGAGTGAAAAATTGAAACATGAGTTTTTTTTAATCTGCTTAACGTCTTTCTAACAGCGAGGTCATTAGAGACGGGAAAGGATGGGGGGGCAAGGAATGGGAAGGAATTCGGCCATGGCCTTTTGAAGTAAGCATCCCGACATTTGCCTGGAGTGATTTGGGAAACCATGGAAAACCCAAATCTGGATGCCCGGACGGGGATTCGAACCGCCGTCCTCCCGAATGCGAGGCCAGAACGCTAACCGTTACACCACCACGCTCGGTGATGAGTTATTATTGTGTTTACTATTATTATTACATGTTAACATAGATAATATAATAATAATGATATTAAAATCACATTGTAAAGAAATATATAACACTAAAAATTTAATATAAAAATATTTTATGTGTGATGAATCTCGCGGGCCGGAATAATGTTCTAGGCGGGCCTCGAGTTGGCCACCCCTGGGGAGATCAAAACATGTTGCATCAATTTCTTTTGCTTTACCCTTTGTGACAAAAGAATTAACGAAATAAAGTTATCTTTTGTTGAATGACTCAGATACTTTATTGTCTTAGTGCAACAGCAAATGACACATGCAGTGTTGTAGAGGAAATAAAAGCTTACCTAAAGTTTCAAAAAGTTGGAACTCGAAATTATCCCTAAAAAAGCACAGAGTATTCTTATGATTAGTTCAAAATAGATAGGCAGCAACTTACATTAGGTCAGAGAACAGAACTAAATTATAACAATACAGTGAAAAAACTCGAAAGTCGTACTTCATACTAGGATAAACTGGGTTAAGAAGACTGTCTTAGTATGTTGCAAGGCCTTCTCTTTCCTTCACGCTCTACAGAAGTCAAGAACGTTTTCCCAATCGACTAAAAAAAAAGGTCCTACTTCATACTAAGTTAAACTGGGTTAAGAAGATTGTCTCAGTATGTTGCCAGACCTTCTCTTTCCTTCATGCTCAACACAGTTACAAAACATTTTCACAATTGATTTTTTAAAAAGAAGAAAAAAGATGATATTGCACTTGTGCTTCTTCATCTGGATTACTGCAACGTTCTGAAGAAATGTTTATCTTTCGTAACAAAAGCAAAACTAAATTTGTTTAATCTCCTTTGTCAGTTCTACACTATTTCTTCTGAAGACTCCCTCCTATCATTATCCTATCTTCACATACTTAGGAACTCACCACATCATATCCTAAAACTCAAATGCACTGACCATTTCTTAACACTCTTCGGTATTCCTGGCCAATTCTTTCTTCATTTATGTTGCTACATTTGAAATAGCCTCGTCAGAATACAAGAATAGCTGAAGAAGCTAGCATATTTAATAAACAATAAGAAAATACTATTTGAGTCAACATTAGCAGCCCTATCTTTTTCTCCCTCGCCTTCACGTTTATGTCCTGGTTTTAGTTATTGAATCACTGGTTACATGCCGACATTAATGTGTTCTAGGTACTATTTTCAGTAATGTTTTCAGAAGATGTAAAACGTGCATTGTAAACACCTGGTCCGATGTAAAAGAGAAGATAGGTTCAGTAAAAGTTGAAAAAATAAACAAATGTTACATTATTTCATGGTTTTTAGAAATATTTTTAGTCTATTGTTGGGACAGAATACATAAAACAAGAGGTTTCGTTTTCTAATTCTTGGATGGACTGAAGTCGACATAAAACAACTGTAAAGGCTTGAAACCTCCACCCACACAGCCAAGATCATCAGTAAACCACATTAGCTCAAAGGTGTGCTAGATGAAATTTCTATGTCTAGATTTATTCGTGATTCGTGTTACTGATTTATTGTCCTGAGATCGTTAACTGCTGTCACATGTCGTTTTTTCGATCTCGGAAATTTGATTTCTGTCATAATCATGCACTGGTCGTTTTGTTGCGAGTATTTGACAGATCCATACAAGTTCACACTTAAATTTAGAATGTAGATAGTTAAAACTAATACTTACTGACAGAAAAAAAATATTTTGTTATAAATTAGAATAGAACATTTCTCTCGCATGTAGTTATTAAGTTCCGTAATTTGAAGATTCCAAGTGCTTCCTCGATGTAAGCAAATGAAGATGGTTTTGTTCTTCCTTTGCTATAAACCAAAAGATTTTCGTCTTTTTGGAATATGAGCGTTCAACCAAAAAAAAACACAACACCGACCTTTCCTACCGAAGTTTTTCGTGTAAAATATTTGAGAAAAGTGAATGTTCTCGGTGGAAATGGCCAATAACGAGTGATCATCCACAGGTTATGCTAGCAATAACCTTTCTTTCGCAGACAAAAAATTCGATCGTCAATACTACAAAATCACTGTTTTACACCTAAAGCTATAGTAGAAAATTTTAGCTAGGAACGTCTGTTCTAAAACGTCAGTCAGAGAAACTTATCAATATATCCAATCGACATCAACTCAGGAGGGAAAGGAGCTAGGTTTCTGGACCACGTGGCATACTGCGAAAACCGGAAGAAATTTATCAGCACATGTCGAAAACATGAATGAGGATAATGTTTACCTCATATCGTAGACAAAAACAAACATATTGAGTGCAGGCGGCAACTTGTAACTAGTCTATTGTTGTTCCCTCCGATGTGTATTAAAATGCAGTTTATGGAAATTTATCCATCAACGTATATTACATAAAAACCCTTCTAAGTGGCCATAAAATTGGGCGTGACGAGATGTGAGATTAGATACCGCCTCCCACATCTGCTACCCAGGTACAGCTGAGGGTCGCATTGCCATTACACGTAATAGTCTGATGAATGGAGATTGTATGAAATATTAAAATTACTTGCCGAAATAATTGATGACTCAACTGATGTGTGTCCGTTGATGTATTGGTAAGATGATATCTGTAGATGGTATGTGTTGGAAAATGGGTTACTGATTCAATACTGTTGCGACAATAGCCCGATGTCCTAATTATGTGACCAGGAGCCGGTAGTTTAGAATTCGACACTGCTTTCTTACAATCCAGATGTCGCGTTACATGAGGGGACCAGAAAACAGATTCCACGGTTGAGATGTAGCAAGATTCAGTGGCGTAGCTGTTTCAACAAGGGCCCCGGTGCAAAAAATTTATTTTGGGCCGTCAGGCCAGACGGGTGACCTTTTTTTGCTTTGTGTGCTGGTAGGGGCCCCCTGAACTGAGCATGGGGGCCCTTGAATTGTTCTTTAGGGGCCCTAAGCTTGAGGGTCCCCTAGAGGTGCGCTTAGGGGCCCCTTGAGGTATGCTTGCGGGCCCCCCGAGCGTGAGGGCCCCGGTGCACTGCGCCGCCTAGCCCCATAGTAGCTACGCCCCTGGCAAGATTTCTACTATCTGGTTTGGATTGTTACTATTGTAAACAATAACATCTTAATTGTTATCTATGACATATAGTGCACAAATCACACTACCATACTGCAAAAAGGAAGATCACATAGTATGGAAGTTCCAAATGAGTTGGCTCCGAAGTACACTCCTCTGGTATGCTCATGCGTCTTTTGGCGCCAATGGCCTATGCCTGGCTTTTGAGAATTTTACGAGGGTGTTCTGGAAAGTCCTTTGGCTCGGAAATAAATGGCAGTATGTAACTAATTAATTACTGATAACATTATGGGCAGCAGTCGGGTAGCTCAGTGGCTAAGGAGCTGGTTTTCAAAACTTCGGGGTTTTGCCACGGATTCAAATCCCGGTGGGGCCAAGAGTTTTGTTTGATCACATGAGCTACGCCAGGTGGTTCCAGATTGCACGTTAAACTATAGGTCACAGAGGAAAGAAACAAGCCGCCTCACCTCTGACACAATGGGCTAGTACGCCTCCTTCGTCACAAATCCGTCACTGCAGTATGCGTGGTGATTAAAAGCTTCACATCCTTAAATTTTCGGAGATTTGCAAGAATCTATAAAGGTTATACAATTCGTGACTGAAATTGGATGAGGACATGGCATACGGGGATTTCCTTATCGAAATTGTAAATTAGGTATGAATCCACAAAAAAGAATCATTAAATTATCGTCAAATCGATGACAAAATTTAATCGAAGGCATCTGAATTAAATAGACTGAAGACTGTGAAGCTTTCGACAGTAAGTGAATAACACCGAAATTCTAATAAAAAAATTCTAGCAAAGCGGCTGAACTAGCTTTCTGATCAAGTTACTATCATCTTCTTTTTTTGTTGAGCTTTATACCTCGTCGAGGTTGAGTTCATTAGAGCAGGAAAAGGATTGGGGGGAGGGGAAGCAAGGAACTGGAAGGAATTCGACCGTGGTCTTTTAAAGGAAGCAGTGGAGTGATTTGGAGAAACCATGGAAAACCCAAGTCTGGGTGCACGCGGATTCGGCCCCGTGTCCTTCCGAATTCGAAGCCATAGATTAGCCAATCAGGATTTTTTAAAAAAATATTCTTCTTAACATTTCCCGACAGATCTTAGCCGTTCCCAGTAGTTGAAACTGATTAAAAACTTTGAAATAAAGAAATATAAGTGTCTTATAATATACAGTATATGTATTAATAATTACAACATAAAGTTTCCGATCGTTTAAACCATCATTGATTCTTTTTTAGGAAATGATTATTTATCGTTAGTAGAGAGAAAGCTGTGTTAAAATTCTGGTTGCAGCTTCAGTATCTAAGTTGTCATCTGAGACTTATTTATTCCCCTATACTTCCGTCTATACCATATTGTTTCTAGCTTACATCATAAAACGAAAAGCAATGTTCAAGCTTTGTTGTTACATTCTTCGCCTCTAACATACTGACATGACTGCTGGAGACTGTTAGGAACGAGAACTCGAAGACGTAACAGCCAGTAAAGCTGTCATTCCGAGAATTCTCCGAGTGCTCGTTGTATGCAGTGTACGAGTCCCGTTTGACCGCCAGGTGTCAGATGTAGACCGCACGAAACCAGCGGCGGGCAGCGAAGCGGTGTCTTACCTGCAACAACAAAAAAGACAACTAGGTGTCACCACAGGCAAGATAACTCGAAATAAGACAATGACATATATATAAAAATAATCCGCTAGTGTGTCTGCGTGTTATAGTTCCATCATATCGGATCGTTGAAATTCCAGTCCTGGTCCCCGCGTACCAGCCATCATGATCGCGGTTTTCCGTAATCACCTAGGCAAATGCTGGTACGGTCTCCAATCTCCGCATTTAACAAACAAAAATACACATATACGAATCGCAGACAGATAGCAAACACTTCAGTTACACCCGCTGCTCAAGGAACTGACGATAAGTGGTTCTATAACTACCCAGTGGGAACATTGAATAAATTCATAATTACAAGCCATGATGAGAATTAAGTCTTTGCTTGATATTCCATTCGCCAATATATCCAGTATTCGTTTTTTTTTTTTACGAGACTATTGTAATTGGCACTTCTTAAGTATACTGAAATTAACATACCTCGAAGTAAATCCACAAGCTAACTATCATGAAACGAATCGCTTCTCAGTAATATGTTGAGTGTAACAAAATAGTTGAAACGTTCTACGTATGGAGAATATTTTCTGTGCATTGACTAAAAAATTGCTGGTATTTATGCGTATTTCGGCCTATACTTAATTCTGTAAGTAAATTTATGAAAGTTTCAAACAATTGAAAAAATTGTCGCTAGTATGAGGCTAAGGAACATACATTATTACCAATTTCCTGAAGCCAACTTTTATTTTACTTTCAAAAATAATTAAATTGCAACTTTGAGTTGTAAAATTTACGTGGAAATCCGTTCATCTTAAATGCATTACCAAAAAATTTTCAAAGTAAGCGACGAGTATGCCGCAATTAATTGCTTTAAATCTCTGTTATTCAGCTGTGGAGAAATAGGACATTAGATGCTATTACTAGGGGATCTTTGAACTTTTCTTCAGAAAATTTCTTTTTCAGTTTTACGAAACTTTCTTTTCGAATCAGACTATTAAAATATACAAAGTAACTTTTTCCTAAAAATTTCTATATTGTTTTTAAATTGCCAATAAATAAAGCTGTGCTGATTATAAGAATTGAGTGGTTAATAGTTCCTCATTTCAAATTTCCTACCTGTGTGAAATAAAGTGGTCAAAGGGTAAATTGGGGATCGGGCGGAGAAGGCAGCTGTTAGTTCTAATCAAAAGCAATTTTCAGGGAACCTGCTACTGCTTCTGGGAGAGGATTCTATACAAAAGAGCTAACTCATTTTTTGCCATCCAAGCAGCCTTTATTTTTTTTTTCTGACATCCTGCGAGTTGAAAAAGTCGTTTCCTCGGGCATTCAGACAAACGAAAGTTTGATGAAAGGAAAGCGTACTTCGTTTTTCCCTCCAACCAAGTTTACTTCAAGTTTTATTTTTCACTTTGGAGTTATTCCAGGAGAGCAAGGAGTCAGCTCCAACAAATATTTAGAGCATGTAAAAAAGCTGGAACTAGCATCTCTGTAGGTTTAGTGTGAACATAGAAGGTTTCTGAAATTAGGAGCTACGACAGTTGCATGGTGAAATCTTGAATTTGATAAGACATATAGTTGAATGAGGTTTCATACCAACTTCTCCAAAATGGAAATGTGTACTAGAGAAACGGATTTCTATTCGTTTTATGTAAAAAAATTCTTGATGGGACGTTCTCATGTGTGAAATAGAACCAGTCTTTTACTGAAATAATATAACACATTCAGTAAGGTAGAGAAAGATTAGTGATAATCACACTATTATGCGCAAAAATAATAGGGCCTAGTTCAAAATTTACTGATAACTCGGAAAGACTAATTTATTCAACTTCCTTTACCAATATAATGCGTGAAATTTCTGTTAGTGATTGTCGCTTCTGCAATAAGTATTCCAATTACAATACTGTATATATTCTCACTTCAAAGCATCTTTGCACGTGAACATGAATTGCAAAACCAGGACTTCAGGCGTGAACTCTGATTTCCGTTCCATAATAATAGAAACAGTGACGAATAAGTAACTTAACTTTTAGTATGCTACGTTATACAACAACAATGGCTATCGACTCCTGTAATCATTATTTAAATCACAAAGTCTGCAATATTATTTCAGCACAAATAGGAGAGAAATGGAAACATTTGTTTATCTTCTACTTGGTATTAACAGTGCCAAACAGTTTGAAAGACTCCTCTTATCAAAAAGTAAAGACAGAAGCGACGGATGAAAAGTCTGTACAGTAGAAACGAACAAATTAACTATATTTATTCAGTCACTTATGGCCATAACAATGAAATTCGCGTTAAAAATATGAAAGCTGTACAACTGTCAAATATATATTCACTAAACTCTTTAAAGAAACCATAATCAACACTTACGATTTTATCAAACTCTTGCGTAAGAAATTGTTCGCAAATGGTACACAAACACAAAACACACACAGACACACACACACACACACACACACATATATATATATATTACACACATGCACTAAATCTCTCTCTCTCTCTCTTTCTCTCTCTCTCTCTCTCTCTCTCTCTCTCACACACACACACACACACATACACATAAACACATACACACAAACCATATACGCGAATAGAAACACACATACGAAGAAAGAGATCTAGAGCTACGTATCTAAACAAAAGTAGAAATTTTGCAATGTTGATTCCGCTGCGATAAATTTCTAAACGTACTTTGAAATATTTAAAAGTTAAAAAAGAGAGTATTTTATCATTAATTATAAACTAATTGCTGTGCTGACAATGTTACATTCCAACATTAGTTGTTTTCACGGGAACTCGTTCTCTATTTATTGCCCGGCGCTGAGTTTTATGGCACCTTTGGTTTCTACGCTCATCGTGGTCAGCTTTCCAAACTCACTCACGTCTTTCAGCGGAGCATAAATGAACATAGAAATGGGTGGAACAGATAGCATGACAATTTATGAACTGTTCAGCTTACGGTGGGACGGTGGATGTTTGAAAGAGCTCGACTTCTAAGCATTCGCATTCTGAAGGAATCGGGAGATCACACTATCTGCGAGTTAATGTCTTTTAATGTTTGTATTGCTTTAGCACTGTTAAGTTTTATTACTGACGCAGTTTCAAAAACATTAGACCTGTTTCTAGGAAGGAAAAGACGTGAATCAGACATTCTTTACCTGACAGTTCTTCATACGATTCCTCCGAGGACGATTTTATTACAGAATTTTACCACCAACTTTTGGAAAGCTACACCCGCATTCAAGTAATGTAATGTACGTAGGACATTTAGCGCACTCTTCCCGCTGTTATAATCGTCCGATGGAATGTATAGGAAGACGAACTAACAGACTTAGTTGTACCTAGTGTTAATTCAACCGAAGGGATTCACAAATACAACCACCTGCTACTACGCCACACAATATATCTTTACTTACAATTACTAACGCAAGACGGAATTCCGAGAATGGTGTGGTTTCTGGAGAAAAGTTAAAGATTTCATTAAATATCTCAGCCGTTTCGATTTCTGATTTAAGCAGATTTACAGTACTAACCGCGGTGTTACTTCGCAAAAAGATGATTACGTGCTCCAGTTTGATTACTGCGAGCGCATCTGCAATTTATTGCTATAAAAGCGGTCTGGTCGCTCAGTGGTTAAGAGTCTGACTGGAGATCGAAAGGTCCCCGGTTCGAATCCCTGTATCGGCGGGGATTTTCAAAGGCGCTTAACTCGGCCTTCACCTCTGGCACAAATTGCTGTGTAAAGTGAAGTACACAAGAACGCTTCCGTAGTTCCGATTCCAGGTTAAACTGTACCAGGTAGAATTGACGGGTTAGGATAAGGCGGCTACGATAGGGGCGAAATGTGCAGCCAATAAAAACCCTATCTCTAGGTCATTACGACCACACGGAATTATTATTTATAGCTATAAAAAAAGGATCCTTATCTGTCCGATTCTTCACGTGTATATACACAGAATTGAATTGCACGAGGAAGTATTTTATTTTTTTTCTGGTAATTTTAGAGCTCTGAAATAACAAGAAAAAGGTTTCAAACTGATACGAGCACTTTATTTCGTGGCGGTTTTACGGTTCGTTGACGTTGAGGTCATTAACGCCGGAAAAAAATGGTTGACCAGGAATCGGAAGGGAAACCACCATGTTCTTTATAAGGGAACTATCACGGATAATGATTTTGCAACACGATGAAAACTGAAATTAAACGGTGTGTGTGTGTGTGTGTGTGTGTGTGTGTGTGTGAGTATATATATATATATATACTCGCACTGTGTGCTACACCACGTTTTTTTGTGTGCTACATTTATCATGGGTGACCATTCTACAGTAACTTCATTAATGCCTGATTGATAGGTCATTATAAACAGAAACATTTTTTTGCCAAAGCTGTTGCTGCTTATAATATCTACTACTTGTTTTAACGCATTTCTTTGTTTATGTGGGAAAGAGAAGGGGGAGGGGATAGCAAAATAACATGAGAATGTTGCTTATTGCCGTGAAAGAGAAGGTCATCTGGCTGTGACCTATTTGAAAGGAAAATTACAAGCAATTACACTCAGGAGACCACGAATAACTCAAAGCCAGTTTATTTAGCTGTAATTTGAACCAAGTCCTTACGAATGATAGGCCCGAACGGAACCACTCCGAACTACAGTTAGAAAAATTTGACACTGAAGAATTTGACAGGGTCCGCCGACAACTTTGAAAGCGAAGCGGCCCCCATACTTCGCCAGTGATCCAGCAGCTGGGATTTGTAAACAGCAGAGTGCTTTGAGCTCCCACGACTTTGTGATGCGACTCGTGACGGCGGGGCTCGCGCAGGTATTTCGAGGGACACAGGACAATGACTGCAGCGCCTACCACCACGTGCATGGCCTACGACTAAGGTCGTTGGCAAGGTTGAATTAGGAGGGTGCGGTGGGTAGAATTATTCACATACTACCTCTCATTTGTGCTCCACCAACAATTTTCCCTTCGAGTTATATATCGAAGGCAAAATTCAGCTTAATTTTGAGGTTTTCATCACGTATCTAATATCTGTGACAACATTAGACACTAAACTAGTTTCCTCATCAACTGCCCAGTAGTGGTTTACCAGTGATATAGCATTTTGGAACTATGATGTCACAGGAAACGCAGAATTAAAGCACGTTCTTAGGACGATACAAGCATCATGGGCAATGTTGCTTGAGACATTATAACAGAACTTGGCGCTAGATACAGGGTTACTGGGCCCAAGGTGCGTCATTCGGTTCTTGGATAGTTGGGTTGAAAAGTCGTTGGTATCTCTCTCTGCTGCGGGCATGAAGTAAGAGTATGTGATATTTCAAAGTGACGTTGAACTTGGAAGTCCATTGATGTGTTTCCGAAGAATAAGCCTGAATAGACAAACACCAGGTTCCAATTGATCCGTTTTTTCCTTCTCATTTACAACACAAACAATGCACTATACTTAACACATTTTCGTTTTAGGCATCTACACGCATACAATAACACTAACCACTCGAAAGAAGAACGAGCTACCCTTCTCTCTACATCTCTTCCAATACTACTTTTACTGGATTAATGGTCCTTTCCTAATGCTGACTCTCGCCAGATCATTTGTTTAATAACTACGCCATCCGCTGATAATTCTGAAGTAAATCTGATGGTAGCTTACGTCTGACAGAATCGTATTACCACGGCACACCAGCACGTAGGCTATAATTTTGTCTTTCTACAAAATTAGAGAATGGTTGAGTAGTTACCCGTCATAGTATTCGTACACATTTTATAATATTTATTCTGACCTTTAGAGTTGTTTAGAAGTAAATGTTTTTTGTTATGATCAAAGCCCTGATTTACAAATTGTTTTTCATTTATCTCAGACATCCGTGTACCGTGTACCGTGTACCGTATACTGAACTCTCATTTCAATAACTATAACAGTAATGGCGAAGTACCAACGAAACCGATTCATATGCGTAATATTATCCTTCGAAAGGACTGCAAACTCAAACAAATAAAGAAAACATTCACAGAAGATTGTTAAAATTCTACCAGTTGTTTTCGTCTGAGACATGTTTCCCAGAATTTTTGTTACGTTAAAATTTAAAAATGTCATGACAGGGACCGTTGCAACAGGGTGACAAAAATAAGATCTCGCATTCTTCTAAAACGCCTGCAAAAGTTCGCTTTGAAGAAATTGGATGTAAGTATCCATTCGCAAAGAAGTGACGCAATGGCTTTCCGTCAGCAGTACCGCAATAGGGAAAAGATCTAAGGTGAGCCAACTCGAGAAGTAGCATTAATGGGTGCTAATGCAGAGGTTCGCAGCTTCGTTCTCGGTTTTTGGTCTTCGGTTCTGTTCGATAAGCTCTGCACCAGGAGCCATGAAGGTCTCTACCGACTTACAGCAATAGATTTTTATGTCTGTCGGAAATCGTTGCTACTGCGGAGTATGTACGGGATATTAAACACAGATCTATTTACGCTGAGGTCATTTAGTGCCGACTAAATTTTTCCGGATGCAGTGAGGACACTTTAAAAGAGACGTGCTGCCTTCACTGAACTTTGATACTTTTATCTTAAGAATTCTTCCCTGCAATAGAAGCCATAGATCTGTATTATATTTGGTTACCACAACAGGTATCTATGTAATATCTCACTTCTATAAAAACTCGTTCGTATTGCACATCTCTCTTTGTACTGAATTTTCGTTTTCTTGATTTGGAACCACTCATCAAACACAACTAATAATCAATTATGTAAACGAACTTATTTTTTAGCATTAATTTTCCAGCAAATTTTATTCATCAGTTCACTTAATTTTCATTCTCTTAAGTTTTAAGACTCGAGGGTATCACTTCAACTACAAAAAAATATTCTATCCTTTTATATTCCCAGAATTCTTTGCTAATGTGCCTGATTTCAAAACTTGAGGTTCGTAGTTCGATTCCTGTTACCGGCCATTGACACGCCTTTACGCCTGACAAAAAAGTAGGTCTCGGGCTGGTAGGGCTGGTTATCCTACCTTTGACACTCTTCCTAGTATCTGTAAATTTGCTGCAACGTTAACAAATCAATGAGTTTTTTTTGTACAACTCTTCAACGATATGAGTATTGTATGTTTTCATCTAAATGATTACCATCATCACACCAACATACAAGTTAGGCATACATTATCTCGTTTCTCTAAACTTGAACGTCAATTTTAACAGAAGTAAAACAAACAATACTGTTCAAAATTTTTGTCTCATTGTATCACATGTTACTATAACACTGAATTTCATATTTTGTAGGGTTTATGAACTGTAGCTACCGGTAAAATTTTTGTTAGGATACAAAACAGTCTTAACTGTCCAGAAAAGGTTAACAGTTAATTATTATTGGGGTCCTATATCGTAATTGCGTCTTTGTGTTAGATGTCATTCGCGGGACTGTGTTGCGTCTGTCCACACACCCTGAAAAGACGTACCCTGCAGAGATAAGGCACTGCGCTGTATACACAGTGGGTAAAGACAAGCGAAAGCCCACCCACAGCTCTGTGTAAATGACACCGCGAAGGTCGGTCGAGTACCTACAACTGAAACTAAAACACAAAACGAGGACGACAATTTTTCACACGTTAGCAGTCAACACATTATTTTGACTTTCAACGATCAGAATTATTTTACAATGTTCTCGAACTAATACGGACGCTGGACTTATTAATAACGTATAGCTCCGGTGGACTGTTTATGTTTAATACAAAACATAAAGCAGCATCATGGCCATAAGTGAGCCTTCATATGAATCATAAATACACGAAATAAGATATGAATGCTGTTTGAAATATAATACGAACTTGTCACCCAATGTTGGTCTCCTCCTTGCTGGTATAACTAAATAATGTTTTATTATATTTTTTACTAAAAAATGCGATATTACTTTAAAAGACATGAAAAATTACAAATATTTTTATGTTCTGGACTTTCACAGTATCACAAATGATGAAGAATCTCCAAGGATGAAAAGTAAGTTTAAACTTGGTTATACTGAACCACGTTACGCTAGATTAAGTATAATATATCCTCTCTGTGACAGCAGAAGTTATGTAATATGTAATGTTTAGACATAATCATTTTGTTTTTTAACATGCTTTGTCCACTGTCTATATATTTCATCATTAGGAACGAACCTTCGTTCTCGTAAGGATTTTTTTTTAAAAGAAATGCTTACCTTTCTTGGAATAAAGGCGTAAAGGTTGTTACAAATATCCAAGCGCTTCTATTAATTCCTTCCGCCATTTTTTCGTAACCATTTCACACAAACTTTTCTAAATCAAGTTTGCCGTGAAAGGTTTCTCAGCCGCAGCCCATCTACAAATATGGATCGTACTCCATTGTTAGTCGTATAGACGACAATATATATACATATATACTAATGGAGCAGGCGCCGGTTTTTTTAATAACCTTTGGTCTCTGTACCATTTAGCCAGCTCCAGTTTGTATTTCTATCAAACATTACTAACGTATTTGTGGGGCATTATAGTGACAACACAAAATTACCAACTTCGGAGGCCTGATTCGAATCAGCCACCGTTACAATGCTAGTCCCAGGTTCGGCCAGACACCGGCTTGTTCTTCATTGCTAACATTTTGTCGACTTTTTTAAAACTTTTATATATCTGTTAATACGCACTTGTTCGTAAAAAAACACATTTTACGTACTGTGCTCAAAGTTTCCATAAATACTGGAAGTCCTGATGAAACTAGTGTGTTAATAATTTATGACTCGTCTGGTATAATACTTCTCATCAGCAGGATCTGAATAACAATAAGAGTTATTAGAATGTGTGAAAACTGCTTGATTTCGGTTAAACCGTGAGGAATAGACACTAGATGAATTATCAGTAGCTGGACCAAAGACTTCGTCATCAGACTACAAAGACACATGGAGGAAGGAATATATGGAGACGACGCAAGGGACCTTCACCACGCACTGGAGTGAAACCGGGTAGAGAGAAGTGGGGTGTCACCATATTGGCTGGGCGTAGAAACACGGGGAACAGGCACAAAAACCTCAAGGGAATCCTACGACAACAGTGGCACCGCAATTTGATGATGGATTATTATGTAACTCCACGAGACAGACAAAAATGAAGAATAATTAATATTTTTTTTATATATCCTGCTTAGTTCTCGAGATATACTGTCTCAATAGTGAGGTTTTTTGAGTTGAACTTCAGAAGAAAAGTATCCCCAAAGACAAATTTGATAACAGATTTTTATGTAACACGACGAGAGAAATTGAAAGTAAACAATTTTCGATATCTCGTTTAGTTCTCGAGATATGCTGTGTCCAAAAGTCAGAAGCTTAAATGGGAGTAGTATACATTGCGATACGCGATACACGCTGTGTCAATATCATGGTGCTTGTGAAATTACTAACAACTAATAATAATTGTTTGTCCCTTCTGGTACAGACTGCATTTCAACCTACTCACATTTCCATTAATACTGTCGCTACAAAATCAAACTATGTAGACACAACTAAACACATGAAATTCATCGCGAACTAAATTTCGGGTAACAACAACGTTTGCTTCATCACATTTCATAGTTCCCACAGCACAAATTATCACAATTAATTTCATCGTACACTATCAGTGTAAACTGAACTGGACTAAAGCATGCAGAATACCATATTCATTGTATCACGATGTAAACTTGACCCGCTTAAGATAGACTTCCAACACGTTTACAATAAGACTACTCTTTTATGTGCAAAGTAGTAACATATGCCGATTGTCTACACTAAAGCAACAAATATTTGAGAACGACATTATCCTGTTGAGAGCAATGAATAAATTTATAACGATAGGCCCTAATGTTGCAGTTACCTATCAGACACTTCAAGAACAATAATTACAATGTGACTTAATTATGAAACGTTATTCCAGGTTGTCGGCTATCTTGTCTGTTTCTGCAACCGTATGCAACATGACTTGGCATTAAAGAAAAGTTTAGAATATTATAAAATGAAATATTCTCAGCAGCAGACACAGTGCAAACAGCCCAATGTTTTTTGGGGGTGATTTCTATGGCCGCCGCGCATGCCCAGTAGGAGACGATTTTTATATGAGGTTACACAGATTTAGCGTTATTTCGTCTCCGTATATTCCTTCCTCCATGCGAGGACATGACAGAGAGTAAAAAGCACCAAAAATTAATTACTTTGCTGCGTACTTAAAAGGTAGTAAGGAAGGAAAACAGAATTGCATATCATCCCACGTTAACGCATTGAGATTCGGTGTTACGATCAGTAAATTGAATAATGTAGTGAGCGGAAAGCACAGTTAATTCTTTCACCTCTGGAATTCGCATTAGATCTCCGAGTGCGGAAAATAAGAACAATTAAAAAAAACCTGAATTTCCCTGCATGTAACGAGTTTAGACCGACGAACATATGTTTTATAAGTGCCTTGGTGTATTGCAAGATAACAAGTTATATAACATTTTAAACTTATTTTCTATTATTATGCCTGTCTTTTTATAAAGCGAATGTTACAAGTCTTAATTGCAATAACGATAGGTTGATTTTGCTACTAAAACGATAGGCGGTTCAGAGATTGACGTAAAAATTCAAAAACTGCCAAGAGACAGGAGTTTTCCAATTACTGATTAGTGCGACCGAATGAAAACCCACGCCTAGTCATCTTCAGATCAGCTCAGTCCTAGCTGATGAACAAAATATAACCGAAATTTCGACTTAGATGAGACATAAGTTTACTTCCTGTCGTCGTTGTTATGTACTTATTAGCTTCGTGTTCTATTTTACTGTTTGCAGCGTTTCTGCTCTGAGCACTTGTAGACGTTTCCGGTGGTTTAGGAGACCCGCTGGAGGTCGAGACTCACTCATCCGCAAAGGAGAAGCTGAGTGGGTGGGCGAGTATATGACGGCCCAGGGTCAAAGGTCAACGCGTGGGTGCTTGAGGGAGACGGAGCCACCGCCCGTCATGTGCCAAATATACAGACACTCAGTCACTACCAGTATACAGACTCTCAGTCACTACCAATATACAACAATTATTGGGATAAAGATACACATTTATGTCTGTCCTAATAATGTGACATTTTATCTTATCTTGAAATCTTATTTAAATTGAGTCTGGATACTTGCTGCTTACCACAGGACTGGAAAAGTGCGATAGTACTGCCGGTACATAAGGAGGAGTGATCAGTTTTACATCAGTGGTAGGTAAACTAATAGAAAGATTGATATGCAACCACATCAGAAATTTATGTGAGGAGCGTAAGTGGTTTTCAAGTAGGCAACATGTGGCATAAGTTTTCTGGGAGAAAAAATCAGTATGCTACGTTTTGCTGATGACATTGTCTTGTTAGCAGAGAGGGCTGAGGATATTGAGAAGTTACTGAATGGCATGAACGAAATACTGAAGGAAGATTTTGGACTGAATATAAATCAAAGCAAGACAAAAGTGATGAAATGTAGCAGAAATGATACCAATACTAGATTAAATATAAAAATAGTATCGGATGCAATAGGAGAAGTAAGCGAATTCTGTTACTTGGGAAGTAAAATTACAACCGATGGCCGAAGCAAGAATGATGTCAAAAGCAGAATAGCACTAGCAAAAAGAGCTTTCATGAAAAAGAGAAACCTTTTAGTTTCAAATATTGATCTAGGAATTAGAAAGAACTTTTTGAAACTCTTTGTGTGGAGCACAGCTCTTTATGGTAGCGAAACGTGGACTTTAGGAATACCGGAAAGAAAGAAAATTGAAGCATTTGAAATGTGGTGTTACAGAAGAATGCTGAAAATTAAGTGGACAGACAAAGTAAGAAATGAACGAGTTTTGGAAATGATGGGTGAGAAAAGAAGTTTATGGAAGAAGCTTACAGAAAGAAGAGACAGGCTGGTAGGTCATATTTTGAGACATGCTGGATTGGTTAACTTGTTAGTGGAGGGAACAGTCGAAGGTAAGAACTGTAGAGGAAGACAGAGATTAGAATATATGAAACAGATAATTGATGACGTGGGCTGTAAGGGGTATGTAGAAATGAAGAGGTTAGCACAGGATAGGAAAGGATGGAGGATTGCATCAAACCAGTCAAAAGACTGACGACAAAAAAAAAAAAAAAAAAAAAAAAACATGGGTTTAGGCAAGGATATTCATGCAAATCACAGCTGGCGGGATGTATGCAAGATATTTCAGATGAAATAGACAAGGGAGGCCAAATGGTTTTGTTTTGTTTATTAAACATCATATCCAACTAAATGCCTTACATTAATATGCACAACCTGCCAAAACAAATAAAAGGCAGGTTATAACCTGGCTTTCCTGGTGAGGTTGAAAAGAATATAGCCGGGTTATAGATAGCGTGGATTTTATTTACATAAGTCTGCAAAAATGGCATGATAGAAGTTTTCTGTGTATAACTTGTATAAAGCTTTAGAGATATATCAAAACAATGTATTGAATATTTCTACGAAAATTCCGCCAACGTTTATTTTTGCTGTGAAACTCATACTAAACTTTTTTGCTGCAGCTGTTAGTAAAACACGAATATAAAAACTAAGAATTATTTTTTTCAACATAATTATTTCATAATAAACTATATTAATTAAAACAAATATAAAACAAAAATAATATGTTAGGAAAAATAAAAGAGAAATGTAGCAAAACTAAACCTTAATAACGCAGACATTGCGAGAGGAGCTCAGGGAAATGGCTACTCAGAACACGTATTTTAATATAAATAGATTTTTCTTTGTGAATTATTGAAATAAATTATTGATATTAAGTGGACTCTTCATTGCGAATGTAGACCAAAAAAATTACGTTCAAGCAATTACGCCATTCGGGCTTGACAGTATTATTCAACTGTTAACTTTTTTATTGCAAAATTCATCCACAAATTTTGTAATATCGAGGGTGAAACAAGCTGATTAATCTGTACCAAAGGACATATGAAACTGTAAATAATTTTCCAGAATGTTGTTGTTATCGTTGTTGATGATTTGTGGTGCATTGACACAGCAAGAAGGAACAAGAGATGTTGGATCAGCGTTGTTGAGCAACAAGTGGATACCACGTTTCGTGATCACGTTCTAGTACTTTTTTTCTTTTTTTTCAGTGCACAACCGCACCGTACGGGAGAATGGTTTCATAACGTTGTCGGTGGAAATTAATCGGGTCTGACGAGGCTTGGTGGTCAGAGCTGGATGCATTGCGTCACTAGGTCCCCTGAGTCGCCCACTCCATCAAACGTCTCAGATCTACTCTTTCGTAAGTAAGAATTCTAATTAAGGGGGCATCCATTAATTACGTGTGATGTTTTTTTCTTGGAAATCTGGATCCCCATCCTCTCCGTCGTGAGATATGGTGGGACCACTCCCTTTATGGTGAGGTAAGATCTTGTGTTATCTTCCCCCACTCCCTTGCTGAAGACCTTGAACGTTTTGGAGACCTTTTTATTTTCTTGCTCTCATCTTTTCAAGTGCGTTTAACCCCCCACCCCCTCTCTATCCTTAGGATCGACGTCACTTGCAAACCATTCTTTAACTGTACTGTTCTTAAATGAATTAAAAAAAATAACGTGAGATTTCTGTCTACCCCCCCCCCACACATAGTGAGATTTCGCCAAACCCCCGCCCCTATTTCACCACACCTAATTAATGCCCCCCCCCACTAGTATTGGGTAAAATCTAAGATATATTAACCACTACATATATGAATCTGTAAATTGCCGTTTCCTATGGGTTTCTTTGTCAAAGTATCTCGCAAAAACTACAGAACCGATTTGTTTTGAAAACTTAGGATCTAACTTAAAAATTGCGGTTGGGTCTATGAGTCTACCTGAGCGAAGGACGGAGTAAAAAACGATAATCTGTACTTAACGTGAACGTATATTCACCAAAGATCACACTGCATCAAAAATAAAATATCCACTCTTTGGATATGTTACAATAATAATTCAGTGTGGTCGTAATGACCTGATGACAGGGTTTCTATTGGCTGCGCATTCCGTCCCTGTCGTAGCCGCCTTACCTAACCCGGCAATCCTGCCGGGGAACAGGGGACCTGGAGTTTAACGTGGAATCTGAACTACGGAAGCGTTCTGGTGTACTTCGCATTACACAGCAAGCTGTGCTAGAGGTGAAAGTCGGGTTAAGTGCCTATGAAAATCCCCGACAAGACTGGGATTCGAAACGGGGACCTTTCGATCTCCAGTCAGACTCCTTTACCACTGAGCCACCAGACCGCTTTGGATTCTGTTAATATTGTTGCTGAGTACAGTTTTTTGGTTTTACGTCTCATCGACTTAGAGGTCAATAAAGGTGAGAAAGGACTGGAGGCAAGGAACGGGAAAGAATTAGGCTATGACCTTTTAAAGGAACCATCCTGGCATTCGCTGGTCGTGATTTTGGGAAAAAGCCAAATCTGGACGGCCGGACGGGGATTCGAACAAGCGTTCTCACGAATGCCAGGCCAGAGCGTTACCGCTCGTCCACCACGCTGCATGTTGTTGAGTAGGTAACATGGGTTATTTATTTCTAGTTTTCTGAAATATAGTATCTCAAATTTTTTATCACTGCTTATTTGCGAGTGAGAAAGAGTGCTAATTGGGAACCATTCCTGGAATTTAAGTAATTCTCATCTTTTTCCTGAACAGAACCCGAGTTGTCAATACCAAGAAACTGCCTTGCTCTGTCATTACGTTTTTGAAAATTTCTCAAGGCCTGTCTGTCAAATATCCCACCACATTGGTTCAGGTGATGAAGGCTTGACACGAGTGTTGCTGGATCTATACCTGGAGGGAAATTTTCACCATAAGCATTTAGCCGACAGAGTAGGAGAGATAATGGTGCCCAACTCCTAATAATGGAATTCAGCATCATAGTCCTGGATTAAATCTTAAACCTCGCCGCAGTGTGTATATACGAGGCGCGTCCAGAAAGTAAGTTCCGTTTCAATTTATCTCCGCTGCAGCGCTGCGATTGCAGTTCCGCACATGCGCTGTAGACGATGTGAATCAAGGGAAGAACGTGCGTCATTTGGAGATCGCTGTCAGTTACGTACGCTTTGTTGTGCTTGTTTGAAATGTGGGCGTTGATTGAAAATCCCGCCGCCTGTGAAATCAGGTCTGTGATTCGGTTTCTGAATTCGAGGAAAGTGAAACCAAGTGAAATTTATCGGCAAATTTGCGATGTTTACGGACCAAATGCGATGAGTGATTCGATGGTGAGAAGATGGGTCCGACAATTCAATGGCGGGCGTAGTGATGTGCACGGTGAAGAACGAAGTGGGCGTCCACCTTTGGTTACAGAAGACTTTCATCTGTTCTTACATCTCAAGTCTTTCCTTGGCGGTCATCACTTCACCAATGACGACGAGCTGAAAGAAACTGTTTCCAACTGGTTGAAGACACAGGCGGCAGATTTCTATGAAGAAGGTATACAAAACCTGGTGCCACGCTATGACAAATGCCTGCAAAATTTCGGCAGTTATGTGGAAACGCAGTTTAAGAGTTGTAGAATTTTGTGCAATAAAAATTTCTTCTGTATCTGTGTACAATTTCATTTTATTACCAAACGGAACTTACTTTCTGGACGCGCCTCGTAATTAGGGCATACGACAATCTTGAAAGTGGTTACTACGTCGGATGGGGACATTAAGTTTGGACGTCCCCTATTGCTATCGGAAGAGAAGGCGTGTATGAGTCAGCACCTGGTTTCCCCCTCTCATTTCCTACGTCATTCATTCATCTGCAATGGAAACAACAGAAAACATCGAACATTCACACATCGCAGTCATGCTCACATACCAGGCTCGGTAATTGCAAATAGGCCGCGGACAGATGACACCAACTTATCAAACTGTTTTAAGTATGTCTGTATATGTGGCAGCTAATTAACTGATAAACTATTAAAGCAATGCTTGCTCGGTAAACAAGAAGAAAAACAGACCTATTTTTTTCATTTTTCTTGATTCTTTTCATTCTTTTTGAATTTATGGTCTTGGTATTTATTTTGAAGACGCTGGTACACTTTATTTGTTATTACCATCCAATGAAACAACATATTTAATGATTTATAGCTATACAGGCTATCATGTACAAAGACGGCCGCGGAAATCTTAAGAATTATTCAACATAATTTATGTTCGCGAATGGCCGCGGCACTATTCATAAGGCTTCTCTATATACAATGTTTGAAATAATTTTACCTAGAGTGCAACAACATATATTTTATTTACAAACTAATAAAACAATCATAAAAAATCCTTAATTGTATCAGAAAATCGGTTTCTAGTTTGAGTATAAAAGTTTAATATTGCCGTCTGTTTGCCAGAAAGTGAACTATTTCGGTATACATCTACAAGCGAAATGTAAGTACTTACACAAAGGTAAAAACAGCCACTATTTTTTCCTTTTCTTCCATAGATATTACAATATTTTCTGTGGGAACTTATTAGTATGTAGGCTACAATTTATAAAATATCATTCTCCCACATTTCATTAAAATCCAAATAGTGATTTCTTAACTCTGAAATTTATCTTATATTTTAATGCATGGTGTAAAATATCCCTGTGTGTAAGTTTCGTTAAAACCAATTTTTTTAGTTTTGGCGTGATGTGTGCATAATTTTTTATTTTAAATTTATGATTTATGCCTCTATGTCATCTGGACCTGTGTGGCTTGTCAAATGAGAAGTCTCTTATATATCAACCCATGACAAAAACTACCTCTACGTGTAAATTCTATTAAAATCCATTCGCTTACTTCTGAGTAATATGTGAACAGTCAAACAAAAGCTTGTCCTTTGTGTCATCATGAACCATGAAACTCGCTTAAATAAAAAGTATCCTACATGTTCTGTCATAAGCTATTGCCAAGTGTAGTGCCTTTAAAATTCAAAAGTTAGTTTTTGCTTCATGCATGCACATACATACAAATATTTCAAAATATACCGTTATGACCTAAATTATTTAACTTTTTGAGATAAGAACTATTCCATTCGTTTACCGGTAACATAATTAATCGCAATGTGTAGTTTCGTTTTTGCGTGAGGCGTGCGCATACAAATAAAAATTCCAAATTTTACGTAACCTACTGGTATAAACAGAGCCGAATCTATGTGGGAGGCGGGAGAGGGGGTGATAGGTTCAGGGGAGCAGCAATTTTTTTTTTTTAGCTTCGCCCCGGGCGGCGACAATCGGGGCGGCAATATTACGACCAATCTCATAGTGGTGGTTGGTGTAAGATTCATGGGACATTCCTTTCCAAAATGTTCGTGAATTCAACATTCCTCGATCAACAATGTTAAGAGTAGGCCTATGCAGTGAATATATAATTTCCGGCATCGCCTCCTGCCACGGTCAGTGCAGTGGCCGATTACGTCTATTTAGTGACCTAGAACAGTGTCAGAGTTAACAAACAGGCTACATTCTATCAAAGTAAAGCAACACTCAATGTGTGACGCATGACAGAAGGGGCCGTGCCGACACTGCAACGAAATTTGGCTTTGGTGGGATATGACAGCAGAAGATCTTTGCTAACAAAACGCCATAGGTTACAGCGCCTTTCCTGGGCTCCTGAACACATCGATAGGACCCTAGCTGATTAGAAAAAGATTACGAGGTCATATGAAACATGATTCCAACAGGTAAGAGTTAATGGTAGAGTTCAGACCCCAAGAGGAGGACCCACCTGTGCAAGCTGGTGGTGGCACCATCCTAGTATGAGCTTTATTTACATGGTTAGTGTGTGGAAAAGGAGAGATGAAGATGCCAGTTTACAAACAACACGCTCAAAGCTGACTTCAAGGCAGACTTCAAGACTTGCAACTGCACCTGAAGATGGCGACGGAGTATAAAGTCGCCGAAATATTGTGCATTAATAACAACATCACTCGGTTGGTTTCCCGAGAAACGTTTATAAATAAAAAATTGACATTTAATTCAGGCATGAAGAAGAGGGAAAGTTTTCACTTGCAGGTAAGGAAGTCAGTGACTCGAATAATGTATCTACAGAACCACTGAACAATTTCAGTGAAACGGTGAAAGAATTTGAAAAACGTCTCGTTAATTACATCTACATATATACTCTACAATTCACAAATTTGTAGGTGGCAGTGGGTGCTTTGCACCAATATTATCTCTATTCGTTGCATTCGAATCGCGAATAGTACGAGGAAAGAAAGAATTCATAAAAAGCATCAGTGAGGCATCTTATTTATCTAATCATATCACTCCTGTCATTGCGGTCAAAATAGGTTGATGGATGAAAAATGTCATCGCACTCGTAAATGAAAGTGGGTGTACACATGTTTATCACTAAGTTCAAACGGAACTTACGTCGTCTGTCTACCAGAGTATCCCAGCCCAATCTGCGAATCTAATGCTTAAGTAAGTCTGTAGGGGAATAGTTGTTTGAGCATAAGCTCCATCGCAATTAATAAAATAGTAATGACTTTCATAGGGCTTAAGTACAGCTCCATAGACAGTTGCAGTGCTATTTTTTTTTATCTATTTATATCTGTACTATTATAAATCTGTAAACGAGCTGCGAATGTCTGAGGGTTTTAAATTGTATCACAGAAAAACTGCTGCAGCAATTTGGATAGTGTTTTTTTAATTCTAGCTTAAAACCTGATAAAATATCTTACGACTCTCCGTGACCTACGGCTGGAACAAGAAATTATAATCATTTCTGGATGGGACAAATATTCCCCACAGATCACTCTGCATTTGAGACGAGCACTCTTTTCAAGAAAAACAAAAGATGACACTACTATTCATTGTATTCCATTTATTTTTCGACTTCTGTTATTTATTTTTTCGGTTTCCTGAAACGTAGAACACTAAAATAAACGAAATACATTAATCAATCGTAATGAGCATAAGTAATATTCAATTTATTGTAAACATCTTTGAGGCTGAAGAGACACCCACATAAGATTACTATTCTTTCGATTCTGCTAATATTGTTTTTGTTTTTTGTGTGTGTGTGTAAGGAAGTTTAGTTGTTTATTTCTTCTGTTTTCTGAAATATAGTACGTTAGAGTATTCGGTGAAGGCTAATGAAACCACTACATTACAATTAAAACACCAATTTGGGTAACGAAATTGGGAATTCAATTTACAGTAAAGGTTGCAAAGATACTACATTACAAAAATTTAAGCTTTGTTATCAGAGGGGAAAGGCAATTACTGCGCACACCAAACTCCGCGTGAGCGAAGCGAGAGGAAAATAGTAGTTACTCTATAAATGATTTCTCACCCAAATCCTCCAATCATTATTTGGTTAAAAAGATGTATCAGTTTTAACAGTGGCGATTATTTTAAAATCATAAATGTTCTCGGTTAAGAACTGTTTTTTTGCTTTCGGTTGTGAGTGCTATTATTAAAATAAAATTGTTTCCGAGGAACATGTGTTCCCTCGAGTGAGCCTCTAGAGAAATGAGTAAGCGCATGGCAAGATCCTGGAGTCCGAGAAGCAGGTAGAGAACGAGTCGAGGTAGTAAGCCACACGCAAACAATCCGTGTTCTTCAACAGTAGCTTGATAATGTGGCACACAGTTCCCTAATAAATATTCGGCTAGGATCTCTTCAAAAGCAGTGATGGCGTGATGAACATGCGATCTGCCGGCAGGTGGTTTGAGTACAGCCTAGGGCGTTTATAGGTTTCATTAAGTTCCATGTTTGCTCTCTGTGACTTTTAGTGGTGTGAAAGTCGTGAGCTGTATTTCAATATTAAATTGCTGAAAAATAATAATAATAATAAAAAAATAAAAAATAAAATTCCTCCTTGAGATATTAAAACGGCTCCAGAAGCCCAAAATAAGAAAGGGCAAATACTATCACATTACGACGTATTACTGACCGTGTTTGATAATACTATATTTTGTTTATGAGGTTTCACTAGTAGTTAAAATTGGTTTTAGAAATCAAATATCGAATCGAAACGTGAAGGATACACTTTCTTCAAGGAGGTTACATTTAAAAAAAAGTATCTGATATGGTTAGTTAGACAAATGGCATTGGAGACCGTTTTCAGTGATTAATTGCGCGTGTTATTACGAACTACCTATAAAATTGAAGGGGGAGACTATGACAGAAAAAACGAACTTCAGGCAGACAGTAAGGAACAAAACTGTAAGACAGTAAAATGCCTTTCTTTGATAGCTGATTATATAGTTACCATCAGAAATATCAAAAGAGATGAAATAGAATGAACTGTAACAAAATTTAATATCCTTTGTGTAAGCAGACCAAGAAATTTCTACGAGTGAGAACATCCAGCTAGCTCCAATTACTTATATTTTCTAACTATTTTATCGGGCTTTGTTCATGTAATTGTGGAGCATTACAGTCAAGATAACACTGGACGAACACAACACTTAATTAAAACGACCCATGCCCCAGGCCGGACTCAAACCGGCGACCCTTACAATGCGGGACCAGCAAATAGACTTTTAAATATTTTTATTATGGTTGTTTCGTCTTGGAACTAACCAAAATCATTTTTACGGCAATACTGATTGGCTATTTGTTGCTGTATGAAAGTATTACCGTTTTTCGTTTTCGTGATTCGTTGAATCCCACACTCTGATCGTGCAGTATACCTCGAAAAGTGTATTTTGTACTTGTTACACTGGAATGCTTGGCAGGACTGATTTGACATGATCGTGTGTAGGCCATTCTTCCTTAATTGCCTTATAACTATTTTGATTATGGTTACTCCGTATTGCAAATAAATAAAATGCTTTCTACGACAGAAGACACTTATTAAGCAGTGAGGAGAGAGGTTAATTTCATTTTATTTTGAACATTAACAATGGAATGGGATGTCACAAATTCTGTGTGTGCTTCGTGTTTATGCAAATTGTTTTACATTGATCTGCATTATTTCTGTTTAGCTTCTATACTACTGATACTACGTCAAAGCACCGAAATGAATGTGATAAATTCATTCATAATGGTATCAAATTTCGTTTTGTTACTAGGAAAGAAAGACATTTTTCCTAAAGTTTCTGTAATGGAATTGCTATTATGTCGCATTTTGAATCAGTGTTTTTGTTTTATGCTAACATAATATTTATGTCTTTCATTCAACAAAACTCACGGATATACCTTTGTAAGCAAAGCTGCAGCCTACCCATGTTCTCAACACAACTCCCCCATCAGTCTGAAGAGCAAAAAACAGAAGCAAGGGACTGCCTACCGTTCTACCTGGTGCCTTCATTATGCAGGCTACCTGCCTTACACCTGTGCTCCTGGATAATTCCCTGAGCTGCATTAGTTTACAAGGTGGAAGCTACCTACGGACCAAACTAGTATAGCAGAGTTCGATTGGTCCAGATGCATGAATATATTTTCATCTCACACATATACTTAGATTCTAGGTGATGATGAATAATGAAAAAGCTGCGAATGAAGATACAATTTTGCACCATAGCAGTGATGATTTTGTGGATGTCATTAAGAGAACCTAAAGGGAAACTACGACTTCTTGTTCAAACATATGACAAAGCAAATGTGATGTAAACAACAAAATTAACAGTAGGAAGACTAATATAGCTAGCAGAAGTTGTAATGGAAATTTGGGTAATTACTATAGCGATGAGAAAAAACAAACAGGCCAAGTCCACGGTTTTCCCTTACGAATACGTGTGATGGCTCGTAACAGTTGTTCCTATACAAGTGTACACTGTTTTCAAGAAAAGCAAAAACAATATTGGAAAAGCATAATCACAGATCCCAAGAAAAAAAAAAAACCAGAGTTTTAAGATGATAGAACTTACATGCCAAAGAATTAAAAGGCAATGTAACCCCGGATCATGTCTGAATTTACTCGGATATTGTGTTTTTCCAAGTCTTGATATCTTCCCTTAGTTTCTCATTATGATTGTTCGTTTTTTCTTCTTCTCCTTGTCTATATTCACAAAATAAGGATCAAGTAAAGCAACATTATGCTTTGTTTCATATCTTCATTCACTCAATGACTTTTATCATTCTTTCTTTGGTTTACACATTTTTTTTTATTACCGTATCTAGGTAAACGTTTGGATTTACTTTCCTCCCAATTTAAATATCGGTAGGACTTTACCCCTAATCGCCATATGGGTGGAGGAAAAAAAAAAAACAACAAAAAAACTAACAAACAAACCATCCAATGGCATTTTTTATTTATTTATTTATGGGAAAAGCTAAACATTGAACTTGTGCCTGTCACAATTTTAATTTAACTAAGGCAACTTGTATGTGGCCAGTTAAATTACCTACCGAACATTGCCCTACGAAACCCTAAGAAATAATCCTAAAAAAAAAATCCGGAATGCTTCTTGGATGTATTGTTCAACGAATAATTCAACGTAGATTAAGGGAGAACATACTTCAGTACGTCCTGGTATATGAGCTTTCTTTGTCTTCGAAACGTCTGTTGTATGTTGAGGAGAGACAAAAGACAGCAAACAAGGGGTTATTAAACCGTGACTGACCTTGGAGGTGTATCACGAATCCACATTGATGGACCTACGTTCGTCCGAAGCAAATTAGTGGCAGTATTGTATCACAGCAATCGATCGAGGCGACAGTGATTTAATATCCACAAATGTCGCGAAATAGTGCTGCCTGTGGTGACTGAGTTGGAGTCTTTGTTTTCGTGGCGGCTAGTTAAAGTTAACGAGCGCTTGACGAGGTCACTGTGATTTGACGGGATGCTCGCAGCAATCAGCTCACAGGGCCAATTTGACGGCCGTTACGACAGCGCAGACGGGACGAGTCAATGGGGCCGTTCAGCAAACGAGTGGACGTCCAGAGATTGAAACATTCAACTTTACACTCGATAGTTATCCTCATTATCGATACGGCAAATCGATCGTAGATATTTCGCGATTTTCTAAATAATATTCTGATGCCTAAAGCGAAAATCCATGCATACATTACATTACTTTTGTTCTCGTCACTATACCACTTAAAGTAAAGAGCTCAGGCGTTAATGAAAGAGAGGATTGGACTTTTGGGAAACTTGAGAGAAAGAAAACTGAAAAATAAAAAGAGGCGCCAAGGCAAAGTCTCGTGTGGTCATAATTACCTTGTGACAGCTTTATTATTAGCTGCGCATTTCTTCCCTATAATAGCCGCCTAAACTTAACCCGGTGGTGCTACCAACTACGGGGTATCTAGATTTTAAGGTGGAATCCGAACCACGAAAGTGTTCTGGAAAATTTCACATTACACAGCAAGGAGAAGGTCACATTTGGGGCCTATGAAAATCCGCGCCGAGACAAGGATTCGAACCGCGGACCTTTCGATGTCCAGTCAGGCGCCTTAACCACTGAGCCACGAGCTGATGGACGCTGGAGCGAGGTTGAAGTGGAATATCTGCGTATCTCCCTACTGGTAGGTTGTGAAGGGAAACGATAAGTAACTGATTGTACCCCGAGCCTTTCCTCGGCGTGTATTTAATGAAGGTATACGATCCCGTTGATTGTGATTAGCCTGACTCAGGATACATTATGTACGGCGGGCCTTTTGATATGTCTCCACAACAATAGATCATAACCCTCTCACGCTCTTCCGTTATTATCGTCATGCACGATACTGAAGTAATACTGCGCCTAGAATGCCATTTACTCGTCTACTGGGACATTAAATACCAGTATAACAGGAACTGGCCAACATGCACGTGCAACATTAGCGGCATAATACTACTTCCCTTGCCATCCTAAGTATTATAACAAGAAATGATGGGGGATAGATTATTGATAAATTCTCATTTCAAATTATGGCTATATTATGGAGCGTATTGATCTGTTTTACATGTTTAAGATATTCAAGTAAAAAAATTGTATACTTAATTGACAGTAACTTCTTCCATGAAGAAAGTCAGACAATTACCGTACATTCCAGCGACAATTTGCTTATAGTCAAATAACAATTTTGTTTTTAACGAATTTTTTAATAAATAAGCGGCATTTTTCAAGATTAACAATACGTAGGTCACGGTAAATACAAAATTCAGAAATGAATATGCTTTATTTCCAAGTTGTGATCCCAAGCAGACTGATGTTTGTGCAGATTTAAAATTGTCTATTGTCTACGACGACCAACATAGCTCCTTGGTGAAAACAATAGTTTTTTTTGGTCTTTAACCCATAAAAATCACAAATGTAACTCTATTTATACTTTATGTTCGCTTAGCGTACGCCATTATTACAACTCCGGTTTCAGGTGCTTTATTATTTTTATTATTATTATTTTCGTCTGCCGAAACTGGGCAGATTTCAGCTGTATTATGCAACAGCGAAAATAATTTAACAGACAAAGAGAACGTTCATTGCGAAAAATACATGATTTACGAAGTATGTACTCAATCACCATTCTACGCCCATCAAGTATCGACGTGGCTTGGTCACAAGTCGTATATTGTCTACGGAGGTATTGGGTATCTAGATTATAAAGAACCCGCCTGTTACGACTACTTAACCTGCGTCTAGCACAGGTCACATCCAAGTATTGAGCTCGCCAAAGTTACAGTTAACATAACGAACTCATTCATAAACAGAAGAAGCATACTGTAGTTACTTCACCTGTATTTGGAACACTCGATCAGCTTCAACAGAGCTGGATTCTGCAAGCAATGTTCCATCACCATTATCATTCATTTCATTTACCGAAAGGACATTAAAACCTTACTAAATTACAACTGCACGGGTTGTTAGGATGAGTATCACTTACCTTTCCAAAACTTTTCATTTTTTCAGATAGTAGTTCTAAAAAACTGCATGAAGCAACTTCGAAAAGTGTTTTCTTTGGAAAGTAGCGCCAAGTACTCACAGATTATTCATTGGTGCAACCCTGTCGTAAATTATGGCAAATGCTTGTTGGAGATGATATCTTACTTTCATTCTTGTGAACTTGAAACTGATGCTGAGAATCGTGAAAGAAAACGCGTCCAAGCGGAGAAAGGGAAATCGGGAATCAGGCAGGCACGCACCTAGTTCCCACGGGACGTCTCCAGACTGCCATCCACGGATCACTTTCTCAGCCATTTCGCTGCTAACTAACGAGCTCGCCACTGTGCAATTAAAATGTTGCTGTTATTGTAGGAGGGAGTAAAGATATGAGTCTGTTCAGAAAGTTGTCTGCTTTTTGCCCAAGGAAAAAATATGAAAAAAAAATATGTACTTGGTGTACATATTGTTCTTCTTCGAAGGTCCTTCTTGCAAATAGTATATGCATGGTGTTCTTCAACATTCTTTCAGCTGCGTTTTAACTTTGTGGAACAGTCGAAAATCGATCTGTGTGGCTAGTGAGGGTACTGGTGTTTATGCACTCATTTAAGTGGAAATGATGGATTTGTTGGTTAGGTCATAATGAAAATGTGACGACCACATAATACTCGTACAACATCCCGTGACAGCTTGCAGACGTTTTGACGAAATTCAGGAAAGATTCAAAGAATGCCAGTGTAACATGGAGCAGTACTAAGCCTGGGAAAAATAATACAACCTCTCGCTCTGTAAATTCAACAAAATGCAGACAAATATTTTTAACTACACATTTATTATTACGTTTCATAGACCTTCTGTAATGAGGTAATCGATTCATACTGCCGTAAATGTTTCAAACTTCAAAATAGACACGATTGTGTTGCTTACAAACCGACAGTGCCAAATGGCAATTGTTTGAAATTTCCAATTGTGAATATAATCCAAAATCTTAGGGTAAACCACTCTAGTTCAAAAGTGTTAATTTCACATGAGGCAAAAACAAACAAATAAACAAATACTCATACGGAGCAAGTCTCCTAGCATGAGAGAGGTAAAAGGTTCCCCAACAATTTCGGTACGAAGTTCTTGAGCACCGTCTTGCTGGATTGAATGTTTGTATTATCGGTCAGCACGGTGTGAATCTCAGTCAGCCACCGTATCTTGCTTTAATACTGTACAATACTCAAACAACGACGAGAAATTATTTGGAGATAACTGCCCCTTATTTACACGCCTATGGTAATCTACAGGCTTTTACGATGTTGATATAATATAATTAAACGAAACAGAAATGGGATTACAGTAAGGATATGGAAAATAATTAAGAATATGAAACTATAAGTTCAAAATTTAACACATTTAAAAATCTACATGCAGTTTGGTTAATCAGTGTACAGCTGGACCATAAGAAATTCTTCCCAGTCTCCATCAAAATGCATTATGGGTCATTCTTCAACGATATTGTTGACGGTTTTCTCAGGCGCTACTCAGTCACATTCTTGTGTGTCTGTGATTAGTTACAGAGCGTACTTTTCTACACCATATATACCATTGAAAAAAAAATTCGTTTCTAATGCCTCCCGGGTTGATGAAATGTAGGGCCAAATATCCTATGGACACAGCATATAGTACGTATGTACAGTATTCGTTTGCGCCAACTAGGGCCACTTTAAGCCTTTGTTTGGCTTGACTGAGAGGGGACCTACACTTTAACGTGGAATCCGAACCACGGAAGCGTTCTGGCGTACTTCGCATTACACAATAAGTTGTACCAGAGGTGAAAGTAGGGTGAGGGATTTATGAAAATCCTCGCCGAGACATGGATTCGAATAGGTGACCTTTCCCAGTCAGACACCTTAACCACTGAACCACCAGGTCGCTCTCACATGGCACCAATATTTACATTCAGCCATAGATAATAATTAATTAAGCAACCTTTAGATAAGGTCTTACTCCACGAAAAAATAACTTACTTTCCGCTAGAGAAAAACTAATTATTCCGTCATGATCACGGTATAATAATTATTTGCCATTTGTAAAAAGTATAAATTTAAATGTATTTGAATATTCACCCACATTAAAAAAGTAACTACTGGTTTTATTGTGTTGTAAAGCTCAGAATTCCTTTCAGTTCAAACATACTAAAATAATCTTTTTCCCAAATTACGAAGCATATGAACAGTACGACCAGCAAGAGCTTTCTGAAGATAGCCCCTGAAGATGGATTTCAGAAACTGGGAATAGATCTCAAAGAAGTTTCAAATACTTGAAGTTCCAATAACTGAACGAAGCATGCTGAAGTTACAATTAGTTGAAAGTCGATTCGAAAGGAAGAAAACATTTAACACTGGAATTGTTTTCAACCTGTGTCTAAGATTGATTACAGTTTTGCCATTTTTCATCTCACTTTAACATTACCTAATGCGAAATTTCAAATTTAAGCGTGTCAACTCAAGCCCTATGTGCTCTGGAATATGTTTGCAGGTTATTTATTGTCGACCAGCGTCATGGGATAAGGGTCCCATTATGGAGGGATCCTCCCCAACCCTGGTGTAAAAATACCAGACACCTCTGTCGAATGTCACAGCTCTGACAAGTGAGTGGCGTCTGCTGATGTTTACAAACAGCCAGACCACCCGTTGTGATTCCTGCTCACCCTGAAGAGGGTTTTGGGAGCATACATAAACTACGTAGTTCCCTCCTCTCCACGTAGCTTGACGTGGATTTTGCCTCTACCTGATATCTTCCCCCTCCCCCCCATTCCCCCCGCATGGCACGTAGCTTTTTTCTTTATTTATTCTAGAAGCCATTTGTACTGTTTTCTCTTGTCAGACTATCGTAAATTACATACGAAGATAGTTAAATGACGGAAATATATATTCACATACAGCTGTGTGTTCTGTGTGTTATTTTAACTGCGACAAATATTATGAATGAAAAACTACGTGGCTTTGTTCGGAACACCCTCCCCCCGCTCGTATCCCAGCGTAGTTTTCAGCCCCCCATTCTCACCCTACATTGAGCCACGTAGTTTATGGATGCTCCATTTATTTCTGGCCATACATTCAACATACCTGTCGCTGACCAATAACTTATTATTTGAATCTATACAAATCTGGCACAAAATACATTGGTTATATATATTTGGCGTTTCGATAACGCTCATGGCTCACTTCAGAGATCATTGCGTTTCTTGTAAACTCAGGTTCCGTGGAAACTCATCGAAGAGTGTGACCAAATCGCCGGATAAAGTTGGTGTAAAGGGTGCATTAGATGCAGCGTAAAGTTTGACAGTGTTAACACGACGGCAGCAAAAAAAATCTCAATTAATACGCTTGTCAGTTAAATTTTGGTTGAATTTGGAAGAGGGTTGAATCCCCTTCGAGGAATGTTATGTCTGTAACTGAATCACCAAACAGCTCTTAACAGGCTGCCCGATTTGGAATCCTTCCCTGGCATATCACTATGGTGATAGGAGCTATTAGTTTTCACAGCAGCCACTAACGTGTGGTACAAACGCTGACAGTCAAAGACGCAGCCAGCCCTCCTCCTTTCTAATGCTGAAACTGCGTGAAGAAGTTTTAGGAAGAAACGAAAAGATGATTATTTTATAGTGTTAGGTATCAACTGGTCTACGAGAGGCCAATTTGTTATTAAAAAAATATTCATCTCCACGACGCATCGTCTCCAACAGTTTGTCTGGTATCCCATTATTTGTGTCTGCCTCTGCAATTCGCAGTTATACCTGTACAGAAGTTTATTTCTTGGTGGATCGTCGTAGACCAGTATTGACGTTAAAAAACGGGTTGTGAAGGGCAGAGCCGTGAGACAGCATGTCGTATCGACTGATACATGATCCCCTGGGTCTTCACCGGTCACGGTCAACCGACGCCTGCTGTTCCGTCGCCCTTCCCATGAGCTGAGTCAGCCCACATACTGTGCGACGCAGGGATGCATTCGAGACCCCAGGAGATCAGATTGTTTGCTACGCATTTACGTGGAATTTGATTTCATTAATGGGCACGAAACGTTGGACGCTCGATTTTACGGCTGTTCCGTTATTATAAGCACGAAGCATAGGACAATATTTAGCCAGTTTGGAGTCTTCACAGCAAACGCAGAAATCTGGTCCAACCAGACAGTGTAGGGGCAGGCCTTGCATTGGAAGTGTCGCCGGTTCGAGTCCAGCTTTGGACATGAGTGATTTTAATTAAGTGTAGTGTATGCTACGTGCGATCTGTACTTGATTATAGAGGTTGAATAATATTAATCTGATAGAATCACGACGTTACTTGAGCTGGCTGTGCGGCTTGGAGGCCAAATGCATAAAAAAAGTGCATCACTGATACTTGTCACAGGCGAAGTGTAGGCAGAGATGTATCACTGTATCATGAATCGGGATAACAATTCCTTGTGCCTGCCGTGGTTTTTTTTTTTTAATTGCTATACGCCTCGTCGACGGTTAAGGTCATTAGAGGTGGGGCCAGCGTGGTGTGTGAATGGTTAGCGTTCTGATCCAGATCTGGGTTTTCCATGGTTTCCGCAAATCACTCCAGGCGAATTCCGGGATGCTTCCCTCTAAATGCCATGGCCTAGTTCCTTCCCATTCCTTGCCCCCCATCCTTTCCCGTCTCTAAAGACCTCGCCGTTAACAGACGTTAAGCAGTTAAAAAAAACTTACTTTCGGTAACCGTCTAGCAACAGCTCTAGCGTAAGGGTCTACGAAGTGAAGATGACCGACTATTGCTTGCTTTCAACTTGCGTTAAATTTAGAACGTTGTTCTGAACATTTTTTTTTTAATTAGCTATTACGGATTGTGGACTTAGGTGACATTAGCGCGTGGAGAATACAAAGGCAAGGAACGGTAAGTAATTCGGCCGAGGCTAGTTAATTCAGAATATTTGAAACATTTCGGTTTAATTTCCAATGGTAATTTTTCAAAATGCTCCTTGATGTGCAGAACATGCCACAAAATCTTTGGCTGCACTCAAAACAAAACTCTCTCTGCCGAAAATTCTGTATTCAGTATTCTTTCATACCTTGAGAATAAAAGCAGTAGCAGCTAAGAAATAAATTTACACTAATAGGGTGTAATATTACTAGAGACTGAGGGTGATGGGTGAGCGGCTAGCGTTCTGGCCTCGCATTCGGGAGGACGCAGGTTCGAATCCCCGTCCGGGCATCCAGATCTGGGTTTTCCATGGTGTCCGCAAATCACTCCAGGCGAATGCCAGGATGCTTCCTTCAAAAGGGCCATGGCCGAATTCCTTAGCGTTTTTTGTCACCAATCTCATCCCGCCTCTAACGTCGTTGACGAGGAGAAAAAAAAAAAAAAAAAAAAAAAAAAAAAAAAAAAAAAAAAAAAAAAAAAAAAAAAAAAATGCTACATCGTGTTTCACCTGTAGTTTTGCAAACAATTATATAAAATAATGATGAATCGGATTAATCTAAAAGAATATACGCCATTATTCTGGACAGTGGTTTAGCTTTTGGAGACAACCAAAAACAAAGTAGGAAAGAGTCTATAAAATATGGGTGGGGCGTTAGTACTTTGGTGTGCAACGACGTCGCACCCAATGTTACGGTAGGTGTCAACAGTGGACTGGAAGCCAATATTGGATGACATGAAGGCCTTCTGGTGCTAATCAAGCGGACTTAGTGAGCAGCCGGTAACAAGTTCATCGGCGACGACAGGCGGCAGTGACCCTGAACCAATATGGCCAACAACAACAGGTGTGGGTGCGAGGTGCTAAAAACGGCAGTACTCAAACACTATCTCAGTAGCTGGGTTAAGCGCCTCTTATGTAACGGCACATTTCAAGGACTCATATTTCAACAAAAATGAGCAAATGCTTTACAAGATGCTTTTTGTTTTTCAAAACAGAAATTGTTTTGTAACAAGTGCTTTTCAACATATTTTTTGTTGTAAAACGTTTTTTTTTTTTTTTTTTTTATTTTTTTTTATTTTTTTTGTATAGTGAAGTTTTACGTCAGACTACAGAAAAGAAACAAGAAAATAGCAGAAAATTTAAAAAATGAGAAACCATTTGATATAATTTTTCCGTTAAACAACCCACAAACACAGAAAACACGTCTGTTGCAGTTGAATTATACTCCAGCAAAGTCGATTGATTAATAAAGTTGACGGACTGTTTATACTCTTTCTAGGCCATGAAACACAAGACGTCCAAGCATAAATTTCAGGTCTCAGCTGATTCTTAGAGGACAGGACTACATAATAACAAGTATGGACAAGGCGGCACATGTCGAAATTTCGCGAATGATATGCGACGAATAGCGAAGTTGGTGATTTGCACTAGGTGAAAGAACAACCGACTGATTTGTAGGAACTGTTTATTTGTCAACTGAGGTAGGTAAGTAGAAAAACATTTACAATGCCTTACGAAACAATTTAAAATGATGAAATGTTTACCTAGTAGAAACAAAGATATCCGCTTCATACTCTAGAAAACGCAAACAATTCATCAATATCTCTGTGATATGTGTTGCTGCTAACTAAGAAGCAATGCCTAACAGCTTGGCTCTGGACTATCTCATTATGTAGCAACAATTGTTCATAGTTCGTACAGTTAACAGAGGCGTTTCAAGGTCACTCTGCTATCCCCACTCCGCTGGCTGAGAAGGGGAAAGAGTTCCCGCTAGTAAAGTTACCATTCGGCTGTCTAGAAGCAGCTGTCTGCTCGGAGGGGTAGGCAATGGGAATGCGTAGTGAGATGAGAAGTGAGTTAGGGGTACATGCCCTTGAGCCGCCAGTTGTGGGTGAATATAGTATAGTTTTCAACTGAAATATATAGCGGCAATGCCACTAGGACACGTGGGAAAATGTCGATACCTCGTGCAGCTATCTAGCGGTAATCCGATCACACCTTATTGATGCCAGCGAATCCTAGCAGCCTGACTGAACTAACTATCGCATACCCGTGACCTCGATTGTTCATAATTTTGTAATCTACGCGTTGAATTCAAAAAAATTCTTTTATTAATTAATGACGAAACTGTGTGATAAAATATTTATCTTTCAATGTTAAACAAGTAAAAAGGTATTAACGACTAAAGTTTCTGTTCCGGGTCCTAATTTTGTTTGTATTTTAGGAATGAGGTTAACGATAGATGGCAAAAACACAGGTATAAATACAGAGTAAGGAAATCCTCAGCAGGCTATCGCAAAAAACAGAACAGCGTTGATAATCCCAACGCCAATGATCCGAGACATCAGTTATCTTAACAACTTTTTAAATATTTTTTTAACGAATTGTGCGCTATCTTACTCAAGCGTCAACTATGTTTCTATTTACAGATTTATAGTGCTGCACAGAATACCTTTCCACTTGCTTTGTTCGGAAATTCCACTAACAAAGAGCTAGATACAATGAGTTTACACCTTGAAATATCCGAAACCTGTCGTGTTCGTCCTGGTCCTTTGTTATTGATTTGGTGTGTTGGTGAGTTTTGTTGACTTTAGTCTGTTGTACCAACATTATAGGCCTATAATGGCACCGTGTTTATTTTCTGGAAAGAAGCATAAGTGTCTCCAAAATGAATCATTAGAAAATAAGAGACTTCTTTTGCTTGGGGTATGTAAAATTATAAATTTCAAAGGCAAAATAAAAACTATACAAATCGAAAATTGGAACAAATTGATAATCCTAATCACCCTCGGTCCCAATTAATTCGGATCATCGACGCTCTATTGTTACGAGAAAGAAAGAAAATTGAAGCATTTGAAATGTGGTGCTACAGAAGAATGCTGAAAATTAAATGGACAGACAAAGTACGAAATGAACGAGTTTTGGAAATAATGGGTGAGGAAAGAAATTTGTGGAAGAAGCTTACAGAAAGAAGAGACAGGTTGGTAGGTCATATTTTGAGACATGCGTGATTGGTTAATTTGTTAGTGGAGGGAACAGTCGATGGTAAGAACTGTAGAGGAAGACGGAGATTAGAATATATGAAGCAGATAATTGAGGAGGTGGGTTGTAAGGGGTATGTAGAGATGAAGAGGTTATCACAAGATAGGAAGGGATGCAGGATTGAGTCAAACCAGTCGAAAGACTGATGACAGCAAAAGAAAAAAAAATTGTAATTGAAAAACCGTGATTTGTACGAATGGATCGACATTTGACCCAAAGCACTCGGCAAATAGCGAGTGGAGAATAATTTAGTACGAGGAGAGTCGTTCTACTTTACGGCAGTACTCCGGTATGACTTGGGTTGTTGAGCGCATCCCACGTTTAGCACAGCTGTGCGCGTAATGGCCAAGAATGTGGTAGGAAGCAAGGCGACTGCTCCTCCCCCGCACTGCCTACCCCATCCGGCAGACACCACGGGCCACAGGGTGGTCAACAACTGCACCACGCTGTTCCCCCGGCTACGAACTTGTAATACGAATAACTATTCAAATGTGATACACAAGTGCATAATTAGTACAAATCTCACAGTTCAGTGGGAACGTATATAGCTTAAAATACAGAGGCGCCTATTTTCAGCGACCACACCGACAAGGACTTACAACACATCAGACACTACTTTCCAGAAAAAAGTTATATAACAGCAGCCCAACTGGAAAAACTTCCTAAGACCGCCAAACAACTATACATAATATTAACGAATAATGGTCAGCGCAGTAAGATAGGAAACCAGTTTACAAACGCCATCTAGAAGGATGTGTGTTCAAACATTTTTAACATTTTGCCCTAAGATATGCAAACTTAAATTGGTTAATAAGGCATTATCGAAAAATGAGTATATTTCACATACACTTTTAAGGCGGAGCGGTCTGACTGGGGTTCGGAAGGTCCCCGGTTCGAATCCCTTTCTCGGTGGAGACTTTCATAGGCTCTCAACCCGACCTTCCCCTCCGGCACAGCTTGCTGTGTACAATAATGAGAAGTACGCCAGAACTCTTCCAAGGTTCGGATTCCACGTTAAACTGTAGATCCCCTATACCTGGTGTGGAATGCGCAGCCAGTAGAAGCCCTGTAACTTGTCACTACGACTGCACGGAAATATTATTATTATTACTTTGAAAGCAATTTAGAGACGTGTCTTTTGCTGAAATATGTACTCGCTTCTACATCATTTTATGTGTGGTGTCAAATAGGGGTGTGGATAAAGCATGTTATAGCAGCCATTTTACAAGTAGGTGTAAAAGCATCAATCAATATGTTAGCTCAACCAGACATCAAGACAGCCCCACTTGGAAAATACAACTTCATAATGGACTCTACGTTAAGCCATGTTCCACATCCTGCAAACCAAGATGACAAAAACCACACCGGGAAATCAGCCTGTGGCAGGGCTGGCGTTAGGATTCTCGGGCCCCGGGTAAGCGATGTTAGGCTCCCTACCCCCCCCCCCCCTCGGAAGATATTTTTACTTTACACTTTGTTTTTTTTTGTTGATAAATTCAGAACATTTTAATACAAAAATGTTCAAAATTATTGGTGCAGATTTTAAAATTTGTGTTTGATTTCTATTTATTTAGGCATCCAGGCTGGCGGGCCCCCCTTTGGTAGCCCGGGCCGCGGGTACTTTTGCCCCGCTTAACCCCCCCTAACGCTGGCCCTGGCCTGTGGATGAGGAGCTTGAATAAGGAAGGAAAAAAAAAACGGCAAAATACAAAAAGAATTTTGGAGTCTTTTTGGTAGACACATTCATTAAGAATAGCTTAACCAACACCCAGCTAGAATTGTGAACAACATTGCAGGAATTAATTTTTCATAATTGTGCATCTCTGTAAAGAATAAAGTTGCAGTACCAATGTTTAGTGTTATTTTTTGGTTGTCGCATAATAAAATATATGGTTTGTAATGTTTATGTATTAGTTCGTTGAAGAACATACAAGAACTTATAACATGACTAGCTACTTAGTCTTTTATGAGTTATGAAATCACCAGTGGTTTATACAGCGGTCATGCCACATCCAAAACAATATATTAGATATGAGTTGGTTGTAACTTTAATATTGATTTTAAGAACGTTTCACAATGCAGTGAGAATGTCCTGGATGCATAAAACAATTTCTGCATATAATTGTCGTATAGAATTATATTTGTTGAACCAACTTTCGTTTATCGTCAGCATCTGTGATAGGGGGAGGAGGGGGGAGAATTTGCTTATTAATCTTAAATCAAATATCTTGGAATAACATTTAGCAGTAAACTCAATTGGGTAACACACACTGGGAATGTGATTTCAGAATCATTCTTTTCCTGTACAGAGTGAAATATTAAACAATTTACCAGAAACACTATAGAGTTTAAAATTAATATTCGTAAAAGACAAAAGTAGGTAGGTAGAAACACTGATTGCTTTCAAAGAATTTAAGATTAAAAAAAAATCATGAAATGCGATAGTAGGTGCCATTGCTCCATTGCAATTAAATTAAATTACTGTGAAGCGTTACGCAAAATATACATATAGAGTTTTTTCTATTAGAAGTCTGCATTCTTCTATCAGGCTCCATCGAAGACCGTGACTAGGAGAAGGAATGGCAAAATACTGCGTTTCGTCTTTAGTCTACCAGTGTAGGCTCTCCACAGTAAAATTACGAACTGCTGAGAGACATTGGCTCAGTGCGTATTATGGTGTTTATATAATATCAGATTCCTATTGACCAACATCAGAACAGTAATTAGGAATGATCATTACTTCCTTCACGCTGAGACCATTAAAACTTCCACTGTTGAATTCAGTTTTACGAGAAACGTCCTCCTTTTACCGGAGTCTATCATCGTATCTGTCGTTCATTCAATAGACGTGCTCAAATGACGGATACAGAATGGTGAGCGTTTTTACGCCGATGAAATATTGAGAGATATATGAATCGCATTTACTTTTCTTTACTTGGCGCACAAAATCGATTAAATGTTCAACTAGCGCAGGAAATAGATTTTATTTATGCTTCCGGTTTCACGGCTCATCAAGGTCAGGAGAGGAATGGAAAGGAAAAAATTCCGCAACGGCCTTTAGAAGGAACCATCCAAGCATTCGCCTGCAGTTATTTCGGGAAACCAAGGAAACTGAAAAGTATTTTACCGGAAGGGGATTTGAACCGGCGTCTTCCCGCTCTCCCAACAGTCTCAGTAGATGACTGAAGTTACTTTACTCCACGGCTCACAAATGTATGATATTCCATTATTAATCACTTCTCAGTATATCATATTGAATTCAGATGCTGGATGTGTGGTCCGAGGTTGATATTTGAGCACGCGACTGTCTGGGCGAAGTGTGGACAAATTGCAGCAACTCATTAACACGTCCTGCTAACCCACACGAATAAGGAACCTGGACGGTCGCCAGACAGTGAAAGTGCTGCCCCCCTACAAGTACTTAGTACCCGAGAAACACTAGTCCTCCACCTGCAATCACAACATAAACGTGCAATTTATCCATTCAAATAAATATCATGGATGAATATTTGTCGGAAAAGCCGCAGAAACGGTAACGCCAAATAATAATTATTATTCATTCTCGACTCACAAACATCAAATACACAGTTAAACATTATACAAATTAAACACCTTAAACCCATTTCGCCCAGAACGTCGCAACATCAAGTGGACTCGGTGTTGCCCGAAAAAGATCATCTTCGTCGCAGGTTAATGGACACTGGTGCCTATGATTCATCGTTTGGTCCTTACCACATTCACACTTAATATTGGTAAGGTCGATACAACATAACACCAGACTTGCCTTGGACCTGTCCACTCCTGATCGCAATCGATTCAAGGACCTCCAGACTTTACAATCCTCTGCATGACTAGTTGGCAAGCGCTCTGCAACTGACCCGAAGTGCTAGGGACAATGATTTTCCACAACAGCACTTTTCCATTTTCAGTTGAACCAATTAATTCCAACGATGTTCTCAGGAAGCTTTTTCTGGACATTGCACTAGTGGGGCATGGCCATGCAGTGGATGAGCGCTTTCCCGTTCTACTTTGGTCCTCTCCTTGTTCGCAGCCACTTCTCTTCGGATATTGGGTGGTGCAATCCCTGAAAGCTGATAAAGCATGTCAGGATTTAGGTAACCTGTCACCATCCTACAGGTGTTATTGAGGGCCACATCCACCAGTTTGGCGTGAGATGATGAGTACCAAATTGGTAACACATATTCTGCAAGAGAGTAACAAGGGGCCATTGCTGATATACAAATAGTTTGTGGCTGACTGCCCCACTGTTATCTAATGATGGTAAAATATGATTTTTGAAGTAAACCGTTAATTTCTTTTATTACTGGACTACTCCTCAGGAGTCATCGAGGACAACCTAATCTAAAGATGTGTAGACAGTGCTGCTTTTAATCTACATCTACACATATACTCTGCAATTCATAAAACTGTGGGTGGCAGAGGGTGCTCAGCACCAAAGCTAATCTCTTTGTTGTGCATTCCAATCCCTAATGGTACGAGTGAAAAAAAGAATTCATGTAAGAATCAGTGCGGCACCTTATTTCTCTAATCTTATATTTCCTGTCATTCCTACTCAAATAGGTTGGTTGACGAAGTATTTCACAACACTTGTAAGTGAAAGTGGGAGTACACATGTTTACCAATAAGTTTAAACGAAACGTGCGTCGTCTATCTACCAGAGACTCCCAGCCCAGTCTACTAATCAGTTGTTTGACTCTTTCATAAGGACTGTAGCAAGCGGTCACGAATTGAGCAGCTATTCTCTGTACTTTCTCTATACTGTCAATTAACCCCTTACGAAAAGGATCCCAAATGGCACAACAGTAGTCCAAATATGGACGCACAAGTGATTTGTACGCTATCTCCTTTGTTTGTTCATTACAGTTTTTCAAGTTTCGACGTATGAATCGCAGCCTAGAATTAGCTCTATCCATTTCATGTTCCTTTGTATTGTTACTCCCAAATATTTCACAGAATCAACCATATCAATAACTGAACTGTTTACCTTGTATTTCTGAACAATCGGATTCTTTTTGTTAGTTATGCACATTATATTGCACTTTTTACAATTTAGTGTAAGTTGCCATTCATGCGGAAATAACATCCAGATCGCGCTGAATTTCTAAGCAATCGAGCGAATTCCTTGATTGCCTATAAATAACCGCATCATCAGCAAACAATCTATAAATGCTTTTCACTTTGCCTCTGGGATCGTTTTTAAAAATTAAGAAAAGAAGTGGTCCTATTACACTTCCTTGAGGTACGCCCGATGTAACATCTAGATTAGAAGAACTTTCTCCTTCAATGACGGCATACTGCGAGCAACCAGTTAGAAAATCCTTTATCCGTTCAAAAAGCTGATCCGATATACCGTACGCTCGAAGCTTTGCTAGAAGGCGGTTGTGTGGCACAGAGTCAAAGGCTTTCTGAAAATCTAAAAAAAAAAAAAAAAAAATGTATCTACTTGTGAACCTGCATCAGTAACTTTCATTCCGTCATGTGTAAATAGGGCTAGCCGTGTTTCACAAGATCTATTCTTCCTAAATCCGTGTTGATTTGTTTCTTTGCAAACCTCATGAGTTTTATGATAATGTATTGCTGTATGTATTGAATGAGGCTTTGTACTTGAAGAATAGAAAATCAGTTACGACCCGGCATTCACGTAGATATTAACGGAAAATCACGCGTAAGCAGGCTTGCTGAATCCGAGATTCAAACTGTCGTTGGTTCGTATTTCTAATTTTGCAGCGCTTTAAAACGCTCCGCCAAGCTTATTCCTTTACTTATTGTTTACGAATAGAATTTTTTTATGCGTAAGTAACTACTCGTACTTGCACCTAATTTGGATAGCAATTTCTAAGTATTTACTAAGCCTTGTAGGTGAGTGGTAACTCTGTTTCATGGTGTTCAGGGGAACAAGGGATCAAATACCAGTTCCGCCGTTCAGATTTCTGTTTTCCATCGTTTCCCAAAACACTCCAGGCAAATACCGAGATAGTTAATTGAAAAGGCTATTTACCCAATTCTCTCCCGCCTCTAATTACCTCGAGGAGGAGTATAGCCATTAGCAAAAAAAAAGAAAATCCACATTTAGGCTTGTCAGTAGTACTTGTTAGACACGATCTAAGTACGAAAAGTAATTGTTATTACTTAGCTGCGAAAAAAAATAAACATTTATAAATTTATATTAATTTTACTTTTCCCAAGCTGAATTCTGGTTGGATTATCTCGAGGAAGGATACTAAGACACTGTGTCAGACGTAAGACGAGCCTTTTTCAGAGATCTACATTTTAATGCGCAATCATAACCTGTGGAGTGCCTTGGTGTACCTCACATGAACAACACAAGGCCGCGCCTGTTTTCGAAACATGAATTGTAAAGCGAAAAGCTCATCCATGTCTGTAATTAATGTGGCGGAAATGGCTAACCACTTTATTATTTGACTAGATAGCTAATAATTGTGAAAAAGAGGCAAGATTTGAAGCTGTGGTAAGCCACGTCGTATTGAGAGATGTGGAGGAAAGTGAGCTAGAAGAGACTTGATAATTGACTTACACTGTGCGTCCAACCTTGCTGCCTCCTTCAGTGCAAGTAGGAAGCAAGACTGGCATTCAGCATAACTAACGACTCAGTGGTAGACACCAATTATACTCCTAGAGATAAATTGTTCTTGACTTATAATCCAGCATCGTTAGTTATTTTTCAACACGCTCAGTAATTTTTTTTAGTTTGCCGGTTTCCTTTTTAGTCCCCTTACACCGGTATATGTCTCGCATTCCAACAAATTAAATTCGCAGAAAATTTATCACAAGATGTGGAAATTACCGGCACTTAATTTGAGAAGCTAAGTTCAGTGAATCCTATTAGCTCTTTGAAACCAAATTTCGGATAATTTCGTAAAATCAGCACATCATCTAGCCATTAAGTTGAAAAGATGTAATCATCAAGTATATCTGGAACTAAAATGACAGAATTGATTCTAATGGTAGTACGCGTAATAGAAAATTTATATCCTGAATAGAGTGTTTCTGACAGCTAGCAACGTTTTGGTAAATGGCAAGTTCATTTCATATGTTATTAGAAGGCAGCAGTTGGAAATTTTTACATTCGATGCAAGGGAGTATAACTCAAAGGGATTTATTTATTTTGTTCTTCACCGTCCTATCTAGTATGCTGAAATTGCATTCAGTAATGTCAATATTTTACGCACTGACTAGGCGACAGAACTCAAGTAGTAAAGAAGATGATGTACTCCAAATGTTCGCCTGAAAATTGTTTTCTCTGTTTACACGGGTATAGTAGGAGCTTTTTACTGCTCCAGAACTTAAAAGCTGTAGGTACGATTCAGGCAGTTCCCTCCATTCCACGAAGCAAGACAAACTGTTTTACGAGCGGAAGTGAGTCTGACAGACGGCCAGAACAGAAAGGTGCTTGAGAGTGAGCGCCCGCACAAGTCGTATAAACACAAAGGTAGATGGAGCACCACTCCGACTGGGCCCTGAATAGACCTGCACTACGGTCGAGTGGGGCAGCACCACTCAGCCACAACTAGGGGAGCCTCCATAAGGGATTGTGCACAAACTACGTGGCTCGGTTCAGGGGGAGGGGGGGAGGGGTTGGCTGGAAGGCTACGATGGGCTGCGTGGGGGGAGGGTGGGGGTTCCAAGCCAGGCCACGTAGCTTTCCTTTCGTAACATCTTTTACAGTTAAAATGAGTAACAGAACACACAACAGCATGTGAATATTTATTTCCCTCAGTTAATTATCTCCGTATGTAATTTACACTAGTCGGCCAGGAGAAAACAGTACAAAATTCAAATTCTCTTGCCAGACTATCGTTAATTACATATGCATATAAGTGAATGACGGAAATAAATATTCACATGGTGTTGTGTGTTCTTTTTTTTTTCACTGCTTTACGTCTCTCAACAGCGAGGTCTTTAGAGACGGGAAAGGATGGGGGCAAGGAATGGGAAGGAATTCGGCCATGGCATTTTTTAAGGATGCATCCTGGCATTTGCCTGGAGTGATTTGGGAAACCATGGAAAACCCAAATCTGGATGCCCGGACGGGGATTCGGACCGCCGTCCTCCCGAATACGAGGCGAGAACGCTAGCCGTTACACCACCACGCTCGGTTTATGTGTTCTGTACCTCATATTAACTATGACAAATAATATGAAAGCTACGTGGTCTGGCTCGAACTCCCCGTCCCCCTCCCCCTCTGAAGCCCAGCAAAGCTTTCGAACCCCCCCCCCCCCCTCACTCCTCACTCCTAGACCAAGCCAATTAGTTAATGGACACTACCTAGACTCCTTCACCTCGTTTTCTTCTTCTTCTTCACAACCTTTTCCCGGCATTGGGGGGCATCCATAAATTACGTGAGGTGTTTTTCCGGATTTCGGGACCCCCCCTCTTGTGAGACATTGTGAAATCTGCCCCCCCCCGTCTGGTGAGATCTGGTCCATGAGACACCCCCCCTAGAAATCACCCTCGCAACCTTTTTTTAGGTCTACCCCTTTCGAAGTCGATTACACCCCCACATTTCAACGAAATACCCCCTCAAATCGAGTTTGGCATCATTTGTAGACTTTTTTTTAGCTCTAAAATCCATTTTTTTTTCGAAAACCTCACGTGAGATTTCCGTTGCCCCTCGCCCCACTATTTTACCTCACTTAATTTATGGACGCCCCCTTTTAGGATCTGCTGCGTTTGATGAATTTTACTGATCGTTGGAATGGTTAAATTTGGAGCTATGGTTTTTCGGCCGCATACCCTTGCTGACGCTAAGCATTTTATACTTACTGCAAGGTAGTACTGACGTGGGAAGTAAAATGTTTCCATCTGACTGTGAGACGTTAACTGTGTTCAGCGTATCAGAAGTTTATTTTTTGTTTGTGAAATGTGTTGTTTATAAGGCGGAGATTGTGGACGGTCCCAGCATTCACCTTCATGGCTGCGGATAACTAGTACCTAAAAACAGCAGTGAGGAAGGTCAGTACGTGGTGTGGACTCGTGCCCGGTCCGTTGTACCTCCCCGTTCCAGTGTACGCCGCCTAAGGGGGCATCCGTTAATTCGTAAATTAGGTGAGGTGTTTTTCCGGATTTCCGCACGCCCCCCCTTGTGGTGAGACTTCGTGAGATCTGGTCCGACCACTCCCCCTCCTCTGGTGACGTCTGGTCCCCGAGATCCCCCTCCCCCCTAGAAATCACCCTCGCAAGTTTTTAAGACCTTTTTTTTTATGTCACACCCTTCCAAAGCCGGTTACACCCCCACTTTCCGACGAAATAACCCCCTAAAATGGACTTTCGTGTCACTTATAGACCTTTGTTTTAGCTCTATAGTCCAAGAAAATTTTAAAAAACCCTCACGTGATATTTCCGTTGACCCCCCCCCCCTCTCTCTCTCTTGGTGAGATTTCGCCGGACAACCCGCCCCCTATTTCATCTCCTGTAATTTTTTTTATTTTTAACTGCTTAACGTCTCTTAACAGCGAGGTTTTTAGAGACGGGAAAGGATGGGGGGCAAAGAATGGGAAGGAATTCGGCCATGGTCTTTTGAAGGAAGCATCCCGGCATTTGCCTGGAGTGATTAGGGAATCCATGGAAAACCCAAATCTGGATACCCGGACGGGAATTCGAACCGCCGTCCTCCCGACTGTGACGTCAGAACGCTAACCGTTACACCACCACGCTCTCACGTAATTAATGGACGCCCCCTGGCGCACTGTGCCATACTGGCTGGCAGCGTCGTATCCTACGAGGCAGTAACTTTAAACTTCTGTGGTTTTTTATTTTTTTAATAAGGAGATTTTCAAGTACTTACTCGTAGAAAGTACGAGGTAGATTTTCAAGATATGAGTGAAGCACTCAGGCATATGAGTAAGACCTCAGTGGATGGTGGACGAAATGATCGACCTGGTTAACCGCCCAAGCTCTTTCATAGAGAATTACAACAATTTTCTAACTCGCACCCTAATAACTCTTTCCTTCACTGTTGCTTCTTAAATTTTTACAAGTGAAACATCGTCTGTTAACAACAAAGCGGTGGTTACCGACCCTTTTTAGACAATAATTCGTTATATATACAAATACTGAAATTTTACAGTCACTGACAAAGTCCCGCACCACACGGGCGAAGCAGTTATTATCAGACGGTGTTTCATGTATAGCAACCTACTGTTTTTGCTTAGTTCCATATCAGGAATGATTCTAACCGCAATACTGTACCGTGATTTCTTTGGACTTGTAGACATCTAGGTCATCAGAACAGGAAAAGCATTGGGGACAAGCAAAATAAAGGGATTCGACCATGGTCTTGTGCAGGAATCTTGCCGGCATTCGGCTGGAATGATTTACAGAACTATGGAAAACCGTAATCTGGGTTGCCGGACGAGGGATCGATCCCGAACGCGAGGCCCGAGTATGAATCGCTGTAAGGGATGGAATCTAAAATGTATGCAATTACGATTTTCGATTGTTTTAATATTTAATAAAAAGGAAAACGTTACCCCCCCTTGGATAAAAGTTTTAATTGTTATGAAAATATGTTGTAAAAATGGAAAGGAATATCTATGGTAATTGAAAGAATTTCTGTTTGCAGTTGTCTCTGTTTTAGAGCAAAGAGTTAAAATAATAATATAAATAAATTAAGAATAATGTACTTTTTCAATTGATAGAGTATAAAAAATTTGAACTGCCGTTTTTATTTACTAGTGACTATGCTTTCTTTTAGTGCAGAAGTTATAAAAGCGGATGAGATAAAAGACTACGAATACAGAAGTGAGACTTCTGACTTGAATATTCAGGAATAAATAAGATATAATAAGGTGAAAGCTGATACTATTCATCCAGCTGGCTCGGTTCCGTAATTGGGAAAGCCTGTTTTGTTATAATTTAGTCATAGCACAAGGCCCTATTTTTTTCCTTCAAGATTTCGGCTTAAGTAGCTCAGACAATTTTACAGTGAGCAATCTGAAGGTCTTACGAGCTAAAAGGTCGTGATCATCATCAAGGACTGAGTCATCAGATCCGTTCCGGCTTGTTAGCGCTGTTCTTCCAGCTGTTTCCGTCGTATCCGCTTGCACCCTCCTGTTGTACGATTCTGCAACAACTCTTTTAACTATCACTGTCTTAGCTTGCAGATATTCAGTAAAATTCATCTCGCAATTTAAGATTATATCTCCAGTGCTGGGCAACTGTCAAAGAATCAGAAATGAAGAAGTCATAGAGGATAAAAAATTCAGAAACCTGCTGAGAAATGCATTAAAAGATTAAGATGTTTGGTTATTACTTGTACATATGACTGGCTTCGGTCAGAATAGCGAGAGTACTGGATCGCACAAACCAAAGGAAAGATGGAAGAAAATATGTATGGATGAAGTACTCTCGCTAGCCCGAACGCTACCCAGGCAGGCCCACATGAAGTAATGCAGAATATGACTAGTAGAAGGATAGAGCTGTACAATATCGTAGCACTGTCCCGGAAGAACAACGACGATGCTGCAAAATTTTAAATTTTATATTGAAGTTCGTACTTAGTGTAGAAAGATCTTTTATATACCGTTGTCTTGCCTTCCTGTAAAATCAAATATTTTCCATTTCTGCCCTTGTTCTTCCGGGACAACGAAGTACAGATAGAGATGCAACAGACTCATGAATTGCAACCACCGCAACTCGAGGTGGTCTACGATGATTGATGATTACCTGTAATACTTTGCGTGTTTACGTCTTCTCGAATTTTGCTGTTTCATTTGAATTCGAACAACGAATAATCTGTTGCTTACCAGGCAAATTTCACTTGTTACCTATAAGTCAGATGAGTTACTACGCAGTTTTCACTTCTATTAAGCAGCAACGGCACTGAAACTACTTTCTACAGTTTCAATAGTGTATCCCGAATTGTTACACGCTACAGAGTGTGTTGTTACTGATCCCAATAAATGTGAAGAGCTGGAAAGTTGTCAAATCGTAATGTGAACTGTTGTCAGTGATGTGATATTCGAAATGCGTAAAATCAACTACGTGTTCGATAGTGCCATTTATTACGAATTATGGTTTCATTGTGTTTGTCCCTCTAAGTGCTAAAACTTTAGTTTCCTCTGCTAAGAATTTAAATTAAACTCTCTCGCAACAACTATCATTTTGAATGCTTCCTCGTCTGTTTAACTATACCATCTTCCAAAAAAGAGTCGATCATCAGGAAATAAGCGTTTTAAAGTTATTATTATTTATGTGTTTCTAGACTATGAGCAAAAACTGCGTTTTAGAAAAGGCTTATTTTCGGTTTTAATGACGTCATCATTTGCGTGCGACGTAACTTAATAAGCGACCGGTTTATCTGTGAGCTAGAGTAGGAGTTGAAAGTACAGCGCAATCTTCAAACAAGTCCCACATCAACGACCAATTTATTTACGTGACAAGTTAATGCATCACTTGCTCATGAATTTAATCTTCATTTGTACGTCAAACATAATTTCAGCTCATAGAATTCCAATAAGTTTTTTCAGTTAGTACGATTTACAGTATGACTAGATGTTTAGATGCTCAGACGAAGCACACTAGCGCTGACCAATGGAAATCTCGTATAGCCATTACTTAGCAATCACAAAGATGTGGGTGACGGTGAAAGCTCGGGTCAAGAAATCGGTCAAGATTTCAATGTTGCATGGTTTGCTGTAATCACTCCAGTGAAATGCCAGGATGGTTACAACAGAAAGCCATTGCACAATTAGTTTACGTCCCTTGGTTCCAACCATTTCTTGGCTTCAATATTTAAGAGCAGTATAGTCCTTATGAAAAAAAAGGAACAGGAATTAAGTTGTATTTCAAACACGTCGATTTCATGTACTATACAGTTTGGTACTGTTTACTCTCTGGATTTAAGGGCGCTGTAGTCACGTTGACAGGTTGAAATCAAGCAGTTATGCTCAAAGTGTCGTCATTCTGGCGTTAAGGATCTATGCCCAATGTGAGCTCAAATCTTGTCACTGGTTACGCATCAGTTGCTAAGGAGCGTCCATAAATCACGTGGTTCCATTCTGGGCTCCTGTGAGCTCCCCTCCCCCCACGTAGCCCTAAGTGGCTTTTGCCTCTAACCCCCCCCCCCCCCCTCGTGTAGCGCGTAGGTTATTTTCCCTGTTGATTTCAGAAGACATTTTGTACCGTTTTCTCTTGCCAGGCTATAGTAAATTACATACGAAAATAATTAAATGATGGAAATCAATATTCACATGCTGCTGAGTGTTCTGTAACTCATATGAAAAGCTACGTGGCCTGGCTCGGAAGCCCCCCTTCCTCCCACGTAGCCCAGCGTAGCTTTCCAGCTAACACCTCCTCTTTCTCTAGACCGAGCCACGTAGTTTATGGACGCTCCCCTACAAGCTGTGGTCTTCGGCTACCATGTAGACGTACTTTGAGACGGCATCCCATTTCCACACGAAAAATATACATTGCCAAACAGGAAAATACAAGCCTTATTCGGATTGCATACGAATAAGTGTCCACCTGAGCATGTATTATCCTTAATGACACTAGCAATTTACAAGACATTAAATCAAAAACCTATTAGTGGTAGCAATAGTTCATGGTCAATTTTAATTACTAACATGCAGTGATTCTGGGAATCGCGGAAAACCACATAACGTTGCTTAATGCGAATTTGATCTCGAGCCCTCCAAAATGCATTTCCATCCTTAAAGCACTGGAGATCGTTCGCAATAATTGTCAACGTTTTAGATAAAATTGACATTAGTACGTCCTTAAGGTCGGCCTGCGAAAAGTCAAACATGGTAAAAACAGTAATAGTTTTACAAAATTTCCATGACGTCAGTATTCAGATTGATCGCTTTCATTTCAGAGAATATGACAAGAATGAAAGTTTGTAGGAATGCTGGAGTTATGATGCGCAATTAGAGAGGAGATTTGAGCTCACAGTGGACATACATCCTTAGCCTCATAACTGGTGAGGGTTTAAGTTCATTGCTCTTGAAACAAAATGCAGATCAGTGCGACAGAAATGCGCCACGCTGACTGTCGAGAAATTCTGCCGTTCTGTTGGCACAGCAATACACACCGCTGGCTGCGCGCATGCGATAGTTCGGCGCAAACACTAAAAAGGCGCAGATTCCAGCTGCGGCAACTGCAGGCGGTGCAAAGTCGAGCTAATAAGGAAGAAACAGGCACAGGGAGTAGAAAAATGACAGCCTTCACACTACAAAAATAAACGGTAAACACAGAAAACAAGGGTAAAGTCTGTTACACGGGCAGCATACGAGCCAACTTAATTTTTTTAAAGTGTGTATCAATAACCAAATCATTAAGTCATGACAGAAAAAAACATTCTTCACAGTAAAATCCCACTCTGCCTTTCGTTTTTTCACTACTTCTTCCACAACAATGGAAGATAAACAGAATACACAATGTTTAAGCACCTCACAGTGAGATAATGAACATCGCAACTCTATCTACCATTATAACGTTTTCTGTTTCTGCCTTGTAATTATTTCCACAAAGCCCATCAAAAATGATTGAAATTGTTGGTTTTTTGAAAAAAATTCTAAGGAAATCATATTTTCAAACATTAATAACGAATATTTTTGTTTGTTATATTTCGTAATTTCAAAAAATTCTTAGGTTGTGTTGTGACATGGTTCTAGTTACTGCTACAGAATAGATTGTAAACATGGGATCCTCTTACATGAATTTATGCATTTAACTGAGGTAAATATACAAATAGTAACATGTAAATTCAATCTAACGTCGTGTAGGCTATATCACTAAGTCGCATCATAATCTTTTATCTCTGCTCTTTGTATTTGGGTACAGTTACTTCCTGTAGTACATACAATTGCCTTTCAGATGCCATTGCAGTTACACTTCCTTTTAAAATGGTAAATAATAAAGAATCACTACTTGTGTAACAAAGCGAACAAGTGTTCCATTTTATTTAACCACTGTTTTGTACCACTGATTCGGCAACTACAAAGGATTTAGAGGAAAATTTCAATTCAGTTTCGTACTTGGAATTTGTATATAGACTATTTTATGTTTTATTGAAACTTGAGTCTATCCACTTGTAGAGGAACAGTAATTGACATGAGACGGTGTAACTGATCAAGATCCATAAATATGGGCGAGAATGTTAAAGCGCCGTTTACAAATCTCAGCATACTGACCATCTAGCCCAGCGTTTTTCGGTGGGTTATCTTGATCTAAACGAAGCCACGCCTAAAAAAAAAAAACATCACACACAAACAGAATAATTCCACATCTATCACCTAACCTTTGTTTAAATCGTCCTTCACGATACCGACTTTGCCAGCCAATTTAAATAATAATTAAAATAATCGAATGATTTTAATTCTATCATCTTTCTAACAATAATTAATATTTAATTCGTTAGCTTCTTCGCAGGTAAACATAAACTATCATTTCTACAGGAGAAGTAATTTATGTATATCAAAGTGGCAGAAATATTTTTATCCCCACTAAATAATCTTTTTGATTTTGAATTAGTAACTATATGGAAAATTTAAATGGTTCTATTACGCGATTCACTTGATCAATCTAAATTGAGATTTTCTAAGAATTGATTCAGAAGCAGGCCTTCCAGTTCCTTCCCTCCACATGTCTAAGTGTTATTGTAAGTGTGTAGACCACTGTCATTAAGTTTAGCGTGATGCCTTTGTGTTGCGTATATAAGGATGAAAAACTGAGGTATGTGAAATCCCCTACCAGCCCACTCAAACCAATTCTTCCGAAGAACACAAACGAGGCCTCTGTGTTTTAAGTACCCTTTCAATATAGTTTTTTCATTGACTTTAGGTTCCTTACCCATACAGCCAACCTACATTTCCAATTTCGTATTTACATTGTATACTTATAGTTACAATAGTATTCCTACACACTATCACCAAAGCGAAAAACAATACACAATTATATACAGTATTGTTCAAAATTATACTTTATATTTCCATTTATATTCTGATTCAAGTGTTCTGCAGACAATAGTGTAGATACCTGGAAACGTCCCACATATCTTGGGACGGTGCAGTCGCTCTGTTTCTTTTATTCTGCTCGGACATTGTAGCTTCAGGTTGTTACTATCTTGTTGATGAGTCATGGGTTCCAATCATGTACAAATGTTTCCTGAAGGCACTAAGTTTAAAATCCAACTGCGTGATCGTCGTACGCTCGCTGTTTCTGGTACTAGCGTGAGTTCGGTATATGTGTGTGGACTTTTTTTGTAGTATCTGCCTTTGTTTATTAGTGAAACGTTCCAACTATTCTTTCGATTTCGTTGATTCTTCGAATTTAAGTAAGCAGTCTGAAGCTGGTATTTTGTGAGGACATCTCACACCATCAGTGATGACTTTCCTAGCTACATTGTCTGCCATTTAGTTACCTCATACATCACAGTTCCCTTTAACGATGCGGCAGTGAATACTCGTGTATATTGCGGAGTTTATACCCTTCTTCCATTATTTGAAATAATTTATGATTGTTGTGTCTCTCAGATAGGCGATTCTTCGAAATCATTACTGCAAAATAGTTATCCGTTGACATTGTAAGATATTTTTCAGCGCTTTCTGCGGGATTGTTGTAACTCTGCTGTTATTAACTAAGTTTGACTAAGTCGCTTGTAACAAGCAGAATTTCCAGGGTTTTGAACTACTGTACTGGTTTTTGCTCAGTCAGTGTATATCGCTTTCGTTGACGTCGAGTGTCAACCACCATCAAAAGCCATCATATGAGCCATCATTATGCACGTTTTGGATTTAATCCCAGAGTTTTATACGCAGTCTCACTTTTCGGAATAGTGTCATCACATATCTCTTATCCTGATGGCAAAGTTCGGAATTATGAACGTTGCACCCTCCAGAAGTATTTAACCCTGCGTGGAGAGCCACACACTGTCTAAGCTACCTTATGAACTACCAGGGTGGCATTAAACCACAGCCCTTACAGGTTAGGGAAGGTGCAGGTTCAAAACTCGACCATAACATACCGACGGATCAGTTACAAGAATGCTGGGGCGCTCTCAAATTTCCTAATAACGTTAAAATTTGATATACAAAACGCAAACTTGTCATGCATATTACAAGTTTCAGAGATAGATGATGAACTCAAGACCCGTAGCACAGCATCCACGACAAAGGCAAAACACGCGGGAATTGAGAACTTCTAGCGGTGAAATTTTGTGAATGCAAGTAGCGCATTTTGAGATATTTGTTGTGGTTTTCTGGCTCCATTGATTACACCTAGGCATCGCTTATTTTAAAATTAGGCCAGGCTTCTGGATAATAATCGTAATACGTGAGTATCGTTTGCTTAGTGAAATTATTCAGATATTCCCTTCCTCCTTCTACTTACCCCCTACTTCATAGCAACTTTCTTTATTATAAGATACGCAATTTACGAGCGTTTAAGAACGCGTCTACCCGCGAATTATTAGCAATAAATGTACCGAGTTACCCGAGATTATTAGTAAGCGCACGACAAGACCAATAATTTAAATTTCGTCTGGTCGTATCTTGTCGTTAAGATAGTTTTAAAATTGCGGCTGTTGCCGCGTATTTTTTCAGAGATACGGTATTACATAACGCAACCATAACAGAAATTACTAATAGCAGCACCGTACTTTCAACTATCGCAAAAGAAATTGTAGCAATACGAATCCTGATTATACGAATACGGCTTTGCTAATGGAGCGTAGTCATCATAAGGGGAAATCTCTGAGAATGCTTTCAGGTAGGAGTCCGACCTTCAGCGGGACAATGGAAGCCAGCTCAACAAAAACGTGATCGGGCGGGCAGGCATATCTCGTATCGTACGGGTGTTTTGACACCGAGCCACAACTACGAAACTATGGAACGAGAATTATTAATGGTTAAAAAAATATGAAAAACTACGATGTCGACATAGGAACACCACATCAGTTCTGTAATATCGATAAAGGAGGAAATGTTGACGTTTACTTCTGATGCAGAAATTACAAGAACAGAGCCGACAGTACAACCAACATGAACAACAACCTCGCTTGACATTATAAGGAACATCGCAGCCGCCAGAAGCGACATTCTTGAGCTGTAACGTAATGAAATGATGACAATGGCAAACACAGTGTGTTTGTTTTTCCTGCACGATGCACCGGAAACTTACCAAACACTGCAACTGGTAATGCAAGACCACGTGATCGATGATTGCGCTGAAACAAGCTCTGATATATGACCGAAGTTGAGAACAACTTGTCTTCAATAATTAAGCTATTACTTCCCAATAAAAACTATTGCATACCTCCTTTAAAGTCATCGGAGTTTTTTTACCAACTTTATAAGTCTTCAGGCTATCTTAGACGATGCCTTCCAACGTTGCTGCTTCCACTACAATAATCAGCTGTATTTACTAATCTTCAACACACATTCTTGAAACAATACGTTCTTCTGATCTCTTTTTATAGCCACTCTCCTACAGGTATTTCATTACATTGTCTTTATCATATCTTCATTTATTTTTGATACATTCCTAGATACCATCAGTTTTTCTTCTTCTCTTGTTTCAGCAGAGATGATGGTTCGTATTATGGTTACTTTTAATATTCTTATGTTTATTTTCATACTTAGATACTAATTTTCCCATAAGCAATCTGTTATTATGTTTTAACGTTTTGTTTTTCACATTTGCAAGTGACTACCGTTGTATTAGATTGTATATATTCTTCTTGATCACATGTGAAAAGAGCTTGTAAGACGTAGGACCGAACATATCGTTCTTAAGAGCAATAATAGTCACCAATTACAGATTGCAGGATCGTTAATTAGTTTCTCAAACTAAATTTCCACTGTTCTCTATATCCGAATGTATTTTCCAAGAGCTCTTGAAGATCATTAGGTAATTAGACAGGTCAGTAACAGTGAATAATTCTTTCTCAACACTTATTACTCTCTTAGACATATCTAGGTCAATAACTATAAAACGCTTCAAGAGAATAAAATTGAATGTGAAGCAGAAACACTTTTAATCTCTGTACCTCAGTATTTCATTGATTTAAATTGGTCACTAAGATTGTAATTATACTTTTTGCTTTTTCTGCAGATGTCTTCATGTTCAATATTTTTTCCTGATCGATGAAACTGATACAAAAGGTTCTGTAAAATGTATTTATTTTTCTTGATTAGGAAAACATAGTAAGCATTAACTTGTTGAGTCGTAATTTTGTACTCATGTCTTCCTGCATAGGTTCTCTTTATCACACATGGCAAATTACAATTTACTGAAGGAGTCTATTCGAAAAAATGCCTTCCCCGTTGGTTAGGGGTCGGTTGATTCGTTACTTACGATCACGTATTAAATGTGAGAAGTTTAATAAGTCACTTGTCACTATATGAATAGCGATTTTTTAATCAGTAAGATACATAAACGAACTCATATAAAACACGTATCCTACAGAAATATATGGAACATTAAGAAAACACTGCATATTTGTCTCTTTGAGGTACTGTGGCACATTTCTAGTAGTGTTCTGAACGTCTTGAGCCACAATGTTTTAGCCAGATATGACATTTAAAAGGCATAGTCAAAGTAATCCACGATCCGAAGACAAGATCAGGAAGAGCAGGAGGATTATTGTGACAACATGACACAGTAGCGTAACTTCGATATGCTGAGCACGAAACACAGCATTACCTCAATCAACGTCGATTGATCGGCGTCTCTACTTTCGATGTAATTACCGTCTGAGAGTAAAAGGGATCAAAGTATCAATGTGTTTAAATTTAAAATAATTTTTCAATTTCTATCAAGTTTACTTTTTCATGTTTCATGAAAATTCTACCACAAGCAGGAAAACACTATTTCAAAAATAACTGAAACGGTTTAGTTATGTATACGCGAATCTGTTCAATTATCACTAAATATTACGCTTCGTCTTACACCATTATGGTAATCCACAAAGGTATTAGCTATGCAGTAACTTGTGTTAGTGGAGGAATAGTGTTAGCTTTTTGACCATAATGTCTATAGACCTAAAACCCTTACTTTCATACGATAAGTCACAACTATAAGCATTTCAATTTCTGGTTTGTATTTCGCACAAGGTAATTTTCCTGCAGTTCCTTTTAAGAATTGCTACGCCGCTTGTTAAGATTTGAAATGACAGATAGGATCCAGTTTTGTAGAAGCACTGATTTTATTGTTTCGACACTAGTAACTGGATTGGTTTCCGTGATAAATCTTGTCAGGTTAGATATCTAAATACAGAATAATTCAATCATCTTGCCTCTTTCCCGTAGTAACAAATACAGTATTCTGAAAAGAGTTACCGGGCTTCCCCACCAGTAAGCGAGTCTTTTTTTAGGTGACGCGACGTTTCAAAATCGCTCTCCAGCTGTTTTGAGATGCTATACGGTTATTCGAAGCATTAAAATCTGCTGCCAACAACTAATGACAGGCATGTTTATTTCCGCAGTTCTGTAAGAATCTTTCCTGATAAGAACTTGATTTAACATCTTCATATCTTTTAAATGTCATTCAGCCATTCAGACAACTCATAGTTTTTTACCCGGTTTACCAGATTAATAGCTCATTGCTTTTTCATTGTTTGTCTCAAGTGTACACTAATTTTTTCAGTGTAAGTAGCAGTCAAAGGTGAAAAGACAATACAGGAGGGATGCAACACGCTATTAAAATCAACCATGCCGTACACCGGAATCGAACTGGCAACCTCTGCAACGCGAAGCAAGAATGCTGGTCCCACTCTACGGGGACCGGCATTTTCATTTTAGTACCAGCTTTTCAATATTTTACATTTTTATTTAGATTTCTGTGAACTTGGATCACATTATCCTTTTCATCAATTTACTTTTTTGATGTGCATATTTTACCGTTTTTTGAAATATAGCGAAACTTAGACTTTTAAAAGTATTAATGTTGTTGATGACCACTAAGATCTCATATCTACTCCATAGGTAATTTAAAGTGCCTTTTTTTAATAATACCCATACCTCTAAACTGATGTGAAGAGGACCTTCACATTTTTGTGATCGCTATTTCCATTTTACTGGAATTATACAGTATTATTGGTTGCCATTCCTGTATAAATTTCATGGAGTATTCAAGTGGCATATTGGCAACGGAATTGAAACTACGAGTGCGAATAACGATGTATTAGCTCAGTATTTCTCACTTGCTGGTAAGCGTACCCTCAACAGTACGAAGGGTTGTTTCAACGAATACGCGCGGCAATTTCTTGGTTAAGGTAATCACTAATTCAATTTTTAAAAATTACGGAAACATTACTATTGCCAAAATATATTTTATGACAGTCAAACTGCATGTGTGAATTATATTATTGTTAAAAACCTCGAAAAACTGGTTTAACTGCGTTTTTTTTTATCATTTCGGTTGTAAGAGACACGTGAAATAGAGCTCCTTCTTGAGGCTGTACTCTGGAAAAACTAACTGGGAACCACCTTATTAAAATCTTGTGCAACTTTTCTCAGCTCTGTTTAACCAGGTGGTCGCGTATTTCAGGCGTTAGAGAGCTTGACTGCGATTCTCGACGAAGCCGAGGATTTTTCCTCGAAGCTGAACGTGCGGAACGGTCCTCTCAGCCTTCTATTCAATTAGTACCGTGGAGGAAACTCCGCGGGAATGTAAAGAACAGGCGGAGCGTGGCACTGACCCCGTCTCATCCAATCTAGTGCCGAAGGTTGTAATCGGAGTGCGGAGCTCTACCTCCATGAATCCTACAGTAAGCGGCAAGAGCCGTCGGAACAACGTGACCTTTACCTTACGAATTAATCACTAATTAAAGTTTTTTTGGCTTCACTCCTTTCGCAAGGAGCGGGAAGGAATTAGGCCACGACCATTTGAAGGAATCATCGTAGCATTCACCTGGAGTGGTTTGCAGAAATCCCAGAGTTGGATGGTCGGACGGGGATTCGAAGCAGCGACTTCCCGAATGCGAATCCAAAGCTTTAGCGTTCACCCACCTAGCTCAGAAGGTACTTATAGTACAATTTCCGCTCGTTGTGGCGACTGAGAGTGTTGACTGGCGTGCTGTGAGTACTGACCTCCAGTGGTGCCGGTGCTGCCTGGCTTGTGGACGGGACGCGGCGGTGGAGACTGTCTGGCGACCTGCTCCGAGGAGGCGCGAGCCACTACTGCCGACACGCCGCGTCGTGCCGACCAGACCTGGCCCACCGTGCGTGACGTCACGGGCCGCGCTTGGCGCGCTTTTTACAGTGGCGACGCGGCCTGTACTCACTCTCCGCCTCACACAGGGCTAATCCGTTCGACTCAGCTTGTAAACACTAGTACCTGCCTCTCCTGTATCCCTCTAGTACGAGTATGGCATAATTCACCTGGAGACTCCGAAGTGTACCTGATGACAGAGTTTCAATTTACCGCGCAGTCCGCATCTGTCGTAACAATCCCAACCTAACCCGGTAATCCTTTTCGATAAGCAGGTTCTATAGTTTTACCTGGAATCCGAACCACGGAGCGTCTTAGTGCAATCGGCATGAAACAAACTAAGATTTGCCAGAGATGAAGGTCAGTTTAAAGGATCGAAAAAATTCTGGCCGAGACTGGGGACCTTCAGACTACTATACAAGAGCTTTAAGTTACTGAACCACTAGTATCTCAGTGATACGTTATTAAAATTATTTTTTCTTAAGCGTCCAATCAATCGATGATGTTTTGCCCTCAGACAAGTCCGAGATTCGTATAGGAATCAAGCGATTCAGTGGTTAGATGGCCAAATCCTTTCCTCCCTGTTTCTAAATGTCGTTCTTAGAGTGTGAATGCCTGTTGTTGTTTAAATGAAGGTGAATGAAGGGAAAATGTTTTCCCGGTCTGGATTTATTCAGGCATGCAATTTCGAAAGACGTGAACCCCCAAGTGTCAGGTCCTTTAAAAAATACATATAAACTTAAAATGCTACCTGATTTATATTTTTGTAATGTTATGTGACCTATAAAATCTCCCAGTTGCAGGTGGTTGGACTCTGGAAAATGGAACATGTTGGTTCCGCTTTTCCTTCTCCAAGATGACTGAAGACTGTGCGTTAAGTGCAGTGTACAGCTCATACAGGTAAAAGGAAAAGACTGAAACACAATGTCGGCACATTCTGATCTATTCTTCCAATAAAGACCAAGCGGACTGCCAAGTTTCATGTCCAGAACTGATGGGCCGATCACCATCACAGTGCATATGCATGTCCACACACCTTACACGGATGATTCAGGGATTCAAGAATGGGAACTACACGCCACCTAGGAAAAGTGAGCTACCAACAATTGATGCTATTGAACAAAATCAACAGAGGTCTTTCCGTTGGTTGTATGCCAAAGTGATATCTTTAAAATTTAAAACTTTGACTCTCCAGAAGTTGAAGGGAGGCTAGAACGTTATTAAGGCTAGATGTAAGGTCTTATTGATAAAAGCAATAGACAAAGTGAAACAAAAAAATTAGCTTCATATCTGCAAGAAGAGGGTATTTTGAACCTCAAATTCTGGAATCTCCGGTTTACTTTTAGCAGATAGAGGGGAACTTAAAATACCTCAGAGTTTACTTCTGAAAAAAAAGTTATTTTTAAAAATGGCATTCGGCCTTACAGCCATTTAGCCAACTTTTTTTTTTGTTCTTCCAGTGTGTATGTAGAACTAGTATAATTAATAACTACAATTGAAAGCCAGGATGGTCTAAACACTTAATTAAAACAACCTATGCCTTAGGCCGGACCTGAACCGGCACCGATGCAGTACGAAGGCAGCTCACTAGCCCAACGCTACTGGGATCCGCTATAAAAAAAAAAAAAAAAAAAAAAAAAAAAAAAAAAAAAAAAAAAAAAAAAAAAATCCTAACTCTTCTATTTTACCATCTCATAGGATATTGAAAAACACTTTCGAATACTATCAGAAGGAATAGTATTGAACTAAAGTAGCCCAGAATTAAATGTCCGCATGTTTTGAAAACTTTGTTAAGTAAGATCCTTCCATCTAATGAATCAGGCACTGGAGATTGCTGATAGAAGTGACTTTTATGGATTTTTTTAAACTATATCCTGATCTGGATTTTCCATGATTTTCTCGGATCACTTCAGGCAAATTCTGGGATGGTTCCTCACATTAGCCCATGGGCGCCTCCTGCCATATCCTGTATATCCCTTCCAAACTATTACCCTTTCGGATAGGTGCAATGCACCCTCCACCACACACTTTTAGTGAATCACTGAGTAATAATAATATGCTTTTTTAACGTTCTTATATCAATAAAAATGTTCCCGAAAACGTAATAAAGAGAAAGAAAACACACACACAGGTGCTTTGGTACAATCTGGTAATTATGAACTCTACAGCAACATCTTATCTAAAACGATGCTTAATTAATGAATCATAAGAATTTCTTTCACTGCTGTGTTTCGGACTAGCCAACCCCACGTTGAATTTCAGAAACTATTACAATGTCTTTCGAGGTCGGCTAACGACATAGTTATTAATATTTTATCGACAGAGGAAGAAATCATTACTACCAAAGGAATACAAAAACACAATGATTCAAGACATAGGTATATATATATAAACACCAAGGCCAGGTAAAAATATTTTCTGGACTACAGACATTACTTCATCAACACGCTCACAAGAAACTCTAATTATACGAAATTTAGGCTAACGGAGGCAAAAAAAAATTAGGAAAACACCATTCAGTATTGTTGTAAGAGTTTTCATCTTTCTCTGCATATTTTATAAGCTACAGCACCTGAGGAATTTACAGTACATGTTCTCATAGTCCAAACTACTTGTACGTCTCTACAAAACGTTTGTTTCGCGCTAACCATGAATCTATTGTTGACGTGTTCCCTTATTTTTGTTTTTGTAAAAAATGAAATTTTAGTATATTATTAGGATTTTTAATGGATAATTGATAAAATTTCGCATCTAAAATTATTTAAATCATCGATGGTTTAGTAATTCCTTTACTTGTAACTAAATATTTTTATTAGTTCTGTTTTGGACTGACGTGGCATAATTTTTCGAGAATACACAACTAATTGCCACCTTAAACAGAGACAGCTTTGGATCACAAATATACTGCTAAATAAATGCCTAAAATTTCCAGTTTCAATAGGGAAAATATTAATAAAATAAACAAGTTTAACATTTTTATATAGCAGATATATTTCTATAACAATTCTTACAACGTATAAAAGACACACTAAAAGTAGAATTGTTTTTAGTAATCAGCACAGAATGGACTAGTGTTACAGTAGCAGTTCCTAGACTGACACCACATGCTACAGAGATACACTGCATCGGATTCTAAGTAGGTCACACATGGACCTTAACACAGATGGTCAGACATCATTTAGCAACGAGTTGTGACTTGAGGAATGCGAGTTGCGTAATTCAGCAGACCTTGTCTGAACGGATAAGGTTCGATTCCCGAAAAGACTGGATTCTTGTTCGAAGCAATACCAACCGAGGACGAAATTCCTCTGGCAG